>WIPJ01067511.1:53405-83738 GCA_018155075.1 Cassiopea andromeda | reverse complement strand
ACTGCTATTAGCAACGAGATAATCTTCCTTACTAGGCCAAGCCCAAAGTGGCCTAAGTCATAGAATTCTATGTAGAGGCTAGTTTCGCATCGACTGTACACATAATCACCACGATAGTGCTAGCTTGTTCGTAAGTGCTGCCAGAATACTGCAGATGATTAGAAACTAAAAAAGATCTCCGGTGGAAGAATAGAAGAAATGAAGTAAACAGCTTGTAGTAAGAAGACGCAGTCTATTGGAGAATTCCTTCCAATGTAACGGTTGCGTTCCCCAATCATCTCATGTCAAAGAAGGACGGACGGGCGCTTGAAACTCAAATTCCAAAGCCTGGTCCATTGTGGATCACAATTGTTATTACCAAACGTTGAATGAATATAATAAAAAACGAATTACTTCATTTACAACACTTTGTAAAAGGTAATGTTCACGATGGGGCGTGGTTAAGGACGCCTGCAGCATAGGACAGTGGGGGGAGGGGGGAAGATGTGCCCTTCTGAGAGAAGGCGTTTGGGTATTCTTTCTAGACTCTATAGACAGCAATGCTTCCAAGATTTCCAGGCATCTGGGAACCCAAATATGGACAGCAATGCTTCCAAGATTTCCAGGCATCTGGGAACCCAAATATTGAAAATTTTTCTCTGGGCTCAACCATACTGGGTACTATAAAACCTATTTATGATATACAAGTCTTGTAATACGCCCTCCAGTCCCCTACCCTGCTTATAACCAGGTAACATTGCTGACAACTTTGGAGAGATCAGTGATTACTGACAACAGAAGGAACCTGCTAGTTTGTAACGATGGTGCTAAGGGAGGACTCATTTTCAATGTGCCCACTTGGTGAGCCTGTCCTCTTTTGTACAAAATCGACATCATATCCTTGGTGCCCCTTGGATAAATCTTGCCCCCTTGCCCCTTTCTTGTGCAGGTGTCCCTGGGCGTGGTGGCTTGATGATTACTACCTTTCTACATAAATTTCAGTAAGGATGGAAAGATAATTGTAAATGCAGATTATGCAGAAAGTTCATAGTATTTGACAGCTCGAAATGATAAGAAAGTTCACTATTGGATTTTTGAGACTTAAAGAAGTCTATAAGTGCATATGTGCTTAAACGTTGATATATCTTTGCATAAAATGTCATGTATGTTATGTTGGCTGCCCTCTGACATTTATTTCCTGTTGTTTGCTAAGATTTTTCGTCATTTCATGTGTAAAGGGAGCTTTTTCGCTTATGTGCATACGCAAAACATTGGAGCTCAAAAATTTTCGCTAAGAAAGATTTCGTACTGGCATCGTGAAAGGTAAAAGTTTCAGTAACGAGCAGGAAAACTTACATTAACAAAAAACATATAGTAATACACAGCTGGCACTTTCCAAAACATTGCAGGAAAAGATGTAAAATTTCAAGACTCATCTCTCTCTCTCTCCAATAACAATTTAAAAATATAGAAGGTGAGAATTGCTAAAGTATTGAGAAAAAAATTTGAGCTTTTAAAAGAGACATTAAAATCTTTCCAAAATAATCTAGATTTAGCAAAAGATGCATTTATATACGATTACAAATTACATGAACACCGCGTTCTGCATAAAGCAGTGAGTCAGCAGTAAAGTCTGGTACAATTCTGACATTGCAAGAAGAAACAGTTGGGAGCAAGCGTGTGTTGAGAGCCCTAGAAAGCTCATTTTTCATTGCCATGGAGCCGAAGACGTGCTAAAAGGCATTTAACTATGTACATCCTCTGTTAAAATTGTTGCTCTACCTTTGTTCGTGCATTAGGCTCATCCCCTTGAACAATTTCTAGTTTCGTGCCAGTAGCCAGTACTTTTTAAAAGCCAATAAGTTAAAACAATAAAGTTTTAAGCTCATTGCAAGACTCTCAGCAATTTTGAGTGAAACCAGTGGGAAAAGCCTACTAAGTGGGCAAAAGACTGTAATCCTAATCAGGGACGCTTACGCTGGGGAGCAGGAAGGCAACTGCCCCCTCTACCCTCTTCCATGGTGGGCAGAAGGTGCAAGAATTGCCTTTCATACTGAACTCTTTCCATTTCTCCTTTCTTGTGAAGGGGCATATCCCGGCGTTTCAGACAGTTTGGTTCAATAAAATTTTTCTGGAAGCAGCCCCCCAGACCTCCAACTTGGCATAGTGTAACTGTGAGAGCAATATACTAAACATTGCTCTTCTAGAAAGGAGTTTGAAGACGAAAATCTACCCCTGTTGAGGAACATACATATACATAGATGTGCCTTGAGAGGAAGCCTTGCCTCCCTGCCCTAGGTGAACGCCGGTGTCCCTGATCCTAATTATGCTCACGTTCTCCTGATGGCCAAAAGGTAGCCAAACCTAAACAGTGAAGTACGTCCTTGGTTTGAGATTCCTATTTGTTAGAATATAAAATAGGTAGCAATATGAAAGATCAAACAATTCTAACAGCACTCTTGGAAATTATATTGAGTACAGGCGCGAAGCTAAGGGGGAAGTTGTTGGGGGCGCGCAGTCCCAATTTGCCGACAAAGAAGTCTTCTTCTAGTTTCATCAGTCACAACATGGTTTGCCGACAGATATTCTCAATTTGCCAAAAGCTAGAAGTTAGGGGGTACGGAACCCCTGGACTCCACCTTGACAACGCCCCTGAATGAGCACATCATGTGTTGTGCATTTTTTCCACTCGTTGCAATTCCACTTAGGGATGGACCATTGGTAACTACCAGGGGTATAAAAGTCATTACATAATTATTTGCAGGAATAATGCATAAGAAACATTATTTTCCAGACTGGAAAAGTGGTAACCCTGGAAGTTTGCTAATGTGTTTAGAAATAATCTAAAGTGGAAAATAAGAAATAAAGGGTAGTCCCAGCACCGAATGTCATTGGGAACCCGGCCTCTAGTGTAAATGGCGGTAATAGCACAAAGTAACATCACTGCAAGGCGTGGATATATGTAAGGTAGCGTTTACACGAGGCCGACCGAATATTAGGTCGGTCAAATATTTGGTCACTTAGGTGTAGCGTTCACACGGGGCTGGCTAACCGACCTCAAATTAGGTCACTTAGGCGTGCAAATATTCGGCCGCTTACGAAAGCAACCTTTGGCAGCGTTCACACGGGGTCGAACAGCGCTCAAGTATTCGGCCGGCCCCGTATAAACGTAGCGTAAGTTGCATGCTTGTAAAGAAATATAGTTATACTCAGACCGTATCCATGCATGTATCGTTTGTAATAGATCAAGATATAAATAGTACTACTGTAAAAGAACATGCCTATAGAAGTATATGGTTACATGGAGAAGGTATCCATGCATGTACTGTTTGTGATAGATTAAGATATAAGTGTAGTATTACTGTAAAGCGCGTGCATATATGTAAATAGCTTGATCGTAAAAAGATATAGTCACATGCAGAGCATATCGATGCATGTACTGCTTGTAATATATAAAGATTCAAATTGTATTACTGTAAAATAGTATGTCTATGAAAAAATATGGTTACTGTAATATTGCAATCACGTGAAGCATAGAATCATGAGATTGACTAGATTAAATTGCAAGAAATTTGATGGCGAATGATATGAAGATCAGACGTATTTTTTTTATCTCTGTGGCAAAACTAACAATTATACTCATAGAGTAAAACACAAAGATATTACATTTACATGCAGACTGTATCCATGCATGCACTGTTTGGAATAGATTATGGTATAAATAGTATTACTGTAGAAGGCGTGCGTATATGTAAATAGTATGATTGCAAACACTGTCACGTAAATATGAATGCAGCCATGGAAAATTTGAATAGCTATTTGAATGAGTGAAATGTGTGCGAACCCCAGTGAGGGGTTTATCATAGAGGTATGTTATTGTTAAAATCAAGGGTGACTGAAATATTGCATTCATAGAAAAGACAATGCAACAAACTAGTAATTTGATAAATAGCATTGTGTATGTATGCTAGAAAAGTGTGCCTATATGCTAGAAAAGTCCCAAAGTTGCCATCTTCCTAGCAAGTTTCTTTCACTTTTTATGCTAGGAACTGGAAACGAAGTATTTGATGTTGAAGCATAACAGAATACTGAGAGCCACGCCCACTTTTTTGCATAATACAGGCCCTTCACAACCCCCAAGAAACGTTTCCAGGAATGACCCTGGTGGCTGTTGAAGCAGAATGCTTCGAAAAAGGCCAAAATCGAAGACTATTGTGTTAAGATCCACCTTACGCTCTCTACAGCCAGGGATGTACCGATGGAGGGGCATGGGGCACTCCCCCCAATGTTTTCAAATTTGCAATGAAGTTGATCAAAAAAGCTAGCCAGGAAGCAAAAGGGTTGGCCACAGCATTTTCTGTGATCTTTTTTTAGTAACAATTTAGTAACAATAGTTGGTCAATTGGTCAAAATGCCCCCCCCCCCAACAGAAGGTGTCTCGGCACATCACTATCTACAGCTTGTAGCTTCATTAATGACTTGCGTTTACGTAGTAGAGCAATGAAAAATTAAATACCTCTAAAGCGTTTAACATTCCCTAGCTCTGAATATTGCTATATTTTTGAAAGTATTGTAGCTTTACAATGATAATTTGAACTTTGGGTTAGGGTTAGGAATCTGGAAGACTTCTGTATGCACAAAGAGTAATGTTAAACTGAAGAATCAACGCATACAAACATTTCTCATATACACAGCTACAGTATGAAATACCTACAAATTCACTGAAAAAGGATTCTGCTACTTTTTCAGCTTGAAAACTTGAAACCACCCTTTATATTCCCCGTCCTTCCAAACACGCTCCCAATATTCAGGTTTGATCTCTGTCACGCCAATTAGAGGGTTTTTGCCGATTTTCACAAGTCTGCTTGCTTTTAATTTCACCTCTACTTTCACATCAGGCAATATAGTGTCTGGGATATTAACAGAGAGTTTATCTCCAAATTCTGGACATATGGTACCCTTTTGCGTCTTCGTCTTCACTTTCTTCAGAAGCTGTTCCTCCTTAGTCCAGAATGACAAAGTGACATACGAGTCTATATTTAAGAAAGAAAAGTTCACTAAATGCACATGTAATAGGTATAAAATTAAAGCATTACCAGTTTACCTGGGGGTATCATCGTTTCAAAAGGGTAAAACATTCTTTTCTGTATTTTTACGGAAAAATTGTTACCTAAATGAGTGGAAAATATAAATTTTGGGTAAAGAAGTTTTGCCCATAACATGTAACTGCAGATGGCTTGTGTAGCAGCATATTTGATGCAAAAAGTAGTATGAAAACCTTTCTATCTATGTTTTATTCATTGTAGTTGTAATTTTGCATTGAGAGAAAGGAGGACAGTCCCAAAATTTACCTATGTATACTACTGACTTGTATCTTGCATTTACAAGAAGAAGGCTTTATGTTGCCGAAGACTTATATGCCGCTAAAGGAGAATTAAGAGGACAATCAATATGGAGTTCTTCAAAGTCAGATTGAAGGATGTCTGATCAAGCCACTTTCCTTAAAATGGTAAAAACTATAACACTTTGTAGCAGTTTGAAGTTATATCTTGATCAGACGTCTTTCAATTTGACACAGCCGGGCTCTACATTGATTTTTCTTCAGAAGAAAGTAATTAGATCATCTTGCATTTTATGATTAAAATCTATACAGGAGAAAATTAGGCCAAATAGTATGATATTGCGTTTACCTTTCTTTTCTTTTTCTTCATCTGCTGGTATGATACTAGCTCTAATTACTTCTGCAGTTAGTTTCCATTCTTCCCTATCATAGTCAAATGCAATTTGAACTGATCCGCTCTCTACATCCTTAAGAAAACAGAAGATAGGTGATGATTCTCAGCTTCATTTGAAAATACAGAACACCGTGTACAATGAATAGCTATTTCTAAAGACCCATGCAGATAAAATTGCATTCTCTACAAAACGGCTCTTTCTAAGGGGGGTCACTTATATGGAGATCTGGGGTGACATTTACGCATCTACTTCTCCAGGAAGGTGTGGGGATTTTACTAAAGCAATCCTGTTGGCAAATCACCATTTTAGCCACTTCTGTTGGTAAAATCATCCAGTTTGTTGTATGCTGGCGACCCCAAGAAAACATTCATTTTCATTCATTTTATCTTATCTAAGCACGAAAACATAGGTGCTGTAGTTTATTGGGAGCGACGTGCTTTGTCGTCAAAAAGCAAATCCTAACACCCTCCTGAGAAAATCTCTAGGAAAGATCCCGCTTCTATGCCTTATTCTTGATCTTATTTTTGACGCTTCCTTTGACCTTTCGATAATACTCTTCAATTATCCCCATATGTGCCTTTATCTATGCCTTTCTATAAGCCATTCACCAACGACTTGAAACTTTAGAGAAACTTTTAGAGTCAGGTGTAAAATTACAAATTTATAGCTACTAAACTGTCTTTTTTATAAGAAAACTAGCTCAAGGTACTTTTGTTACATTGTAGAAGTTCATTAGTGTTTCCATAACTTTTAGTGAATACCTAGATACTAAACAGCAGACGCTGACATTTTCAGCAATGGATTGCACTTGCAACGATTGCACACAATTGTTGCGAATGACATCAATGAATGAACCAGTCTCCTCGTTCGCAATTATTGGTAGCAGGGACGCTGGACAGGGGGGCAGAGGGAAGCAAGTGCCTCTCCTGCCTTTCATATGAGGGAGTAAGAGGAGCAAAAGTGCCCTGTACGAAATGCAATAGAATTCTTTTGTAAACTTTGATATGATGCAGCATAGATCAAACAAGCAAAATATGATTGGAAGAGAGAGCAATTTGTATAATTCTGTGAAATAGAGGTCCTGCTAAAGGATGGAACGAGAATGTCTCGAAGAGGTGCCTATGTTAGGTGGTGTTGCAAAGAGGTGCCCATGTAAATCGGTGTCCTTTTGCAACTGTTGGCCCCCGTTGTCCAATATCGTTCCAGCGTGCCTGATTGGCAGTGACAGAAAGTATCTGATAATGATTCCTAAGAGACTGTCTTTAGCAGTGTAAGGTCCTTAACATTTTTAGCCTTCTACGTTTTGGTCCTTTATAGAATGGTTCATACAAAACACGTGTAGGCAACGGTCTAGATGCCTCATAACCAAACAGTAAGTTATACAAACTGCAATAAGTAATTCAAGGTCTCGGAGTAAACCAAGTTTTGTTGGAACGTCTTTTTCTGGCTATTCTACTCTGCTAACACCACAGAGACCAGTAGCGGCTATTAGTAAAAACGCATAGGTAGTCCCATCGTATACTTTCGTACGTAGGGGAGTGCCTATTAGAGAAGAGATGAACTTGAGGTTATTCAAAAAACTAAATATCTTGGTGTTCAGATAGATGATTCCCTGGATTGGATGGAACATATTAAGGTAATTTCGTCTAAGGTCTCAATAGCAGGTGGGTTTTTAAGGCACGCTAAGCCCTTTCTACCAGAAGAGATACTTAGGACCTTATACAAAGGGATTATTGAACCACATTTTCGCTACTGATGCTTAGTCTGGGGGTGTACTAGTGTCACTGAGATTAATCAGTTGCAAAAGTTGCAGAAGCGTGCTGCCCGAATTGTAACTGGTAGTAGCTTTGATACCCCTTGCAAGCCGATGATTAAAGAACTTGGCTGGAAGACCATAGATCAGCTAATCACTAGTGAAACTAATATCATGGTTTATAAATCCCTCCATGATTTAGCCCCTCAACATATGTGTAATCTGTTCACCAGGCATCCCAGCTAACCCCATGCTTAAGAAACACACTAACTGATTTGAGACTACCTAAGAAAAGCTCGAAAACTGGTCAAAAATGTTTCTCTTTCAGTGGTGCTAAGACTTGGAATGGCCTCTTTGTTGAGCGAAAGCTTGCATCGTCCCTGACTATTTTACAAAATGTATATAGCAAATTGTCATTTTAAACCTTGATTCTTCTTTTTCTGATTCAGAATTTTTTTATCATTAATATCCATTTTAGTTAATGTTTTTAGGACCGTTCTAGATTCACTTTATTTGATTTTAGATATTGTATGTCTATTTTGTAATGTATGTTATGGAGGGTCCCTTGAAAACCAGCACTGCTGAAGGGCCACCCACCTAAAATATTTGAATTTAAGTGAAATTAAATTTGAAATGACACTTATTCGGAGACATCGGCATATGAGGTAGGGTGGCCAGTTCCTCTTCTCGGTGGCATTATCTCCCAAGTGTTGCCACCAGGTTCCCATTCGCTGCTGGGTGGACAGTGAGCGAGCATTCGGTCAAAGCTTCGAGTCCGGCTCGAACCGTAGACCTTCCGCACAGGAGTCATGCGCTCTAACCGCTATGCCACCTCGCTCGTAGCGGCTATTAGGAGGGGGTATAGTGCCCCTCAGGTGCCATCGAGGTGGCAAATTCTCGGAAAATTCTCGGTAAATTTTCGGCAAAATTAGTGAAATCAAAGACCAAATACGTGAATTTTTACTAAGGAAATTTCTTTTTTGCTTAAGCCTTGATTTTCTTGTACACCTTTTCTCATGCAAAACAAGTGTAATCGACAAATATTCCCAACTATTTGTCGAGTGAATGTGTTTCTTCTAAAGTACTCTGCAAATTCAGCCCCTCTGCCCCCCCCTGATTTTTCTTAAAAAACCACCACTGACAGAAACTGCATTTGACGAATATGAATGTATCTAAGTAGTAGATGTTATTCAGCAAAAAGCATTGTGGATTTACTAGAACAATCAACAATTAATTATCTGAGATGATAACCAGAAAAACGTACTGACCACATCAGCTAATGGGTTATAGGGCTTCAGCTTTTTTCTTAAAATTTGCTCTTCCTTTGTGCACAGATCTAACTTTCCTATCTCGATTGATATTTGGCCGATGCCAACGCGTTTCGTCCACTGATTCGTCTCACACAAATAGAGATCAAGGACCTCATCATCCAAATCTTCTTTTTCTATCTCGATCTCAATTGTATCATTAAAAGAGGGCCAAAATCCAGCACGAACTAATTTTGTTTTGTATTCCTTTTGTATGTTGTTCTTCTTGAAGGTGTTTTTTGCTTTTGCGACAACGAATGAATATGCATATCCACTTAAGTCCCGAACTGGAATATCTTCTGCTTCCATAATAGTAACCATCAAAGTTTTACTAGAAACAAAAAAATCTGATTATAGCTTCTAATATCTTCTTCTTTATGTTCTTCCTGTGTTTTTTTTGTCTGGAGTGACATTGAGCAGCTTATTAAAAGTGTAAGCATGAGCGTAGAAAATTATTGATGAAATAACTAGCTATGGGATTCCATCGATATAAATTTAGGCAGGGTTGAAACATAAGGGAGGGTATGGGGGTGAGTCACCACCCCCCTCAACCTTGAAAATTTGCCATTTCACAAGGCAAATAGCCAAAAACGGCAGTAAAATTTATTTTTGCAGAGCAGCTTACTGGACCCAAGACCATTTGATCTACTCCTATTACTGAGAAAAGACAAGAAAGGTCACAGCAAGTTTTCGCAGGGTAAGCCCCTGACATCCCCCAAAATATATGTTGAAGCTACGTCCCTGTGCATAGGAACTCCAATGCTCTACTTACAATGTTCCACATAGCTTATCTGCATACACAAGGGAGATGGTGCATACATATCTGCATACACAAGGGAGGTGCAGTTTATTTTGGGTGGGATGCTGTCTATTATCCTAATTGCGATGTGATTGTTGCTCATCCAAAGGAAATAAGTAGAGTAGGCACCCCGCATTTTGTAATTCGGTCCTCGCAATACATACAAATATGTATACTCTAGAGTACTGAATTATCGGGGTCTGGAATAAATGGATTATCGGAAAGTAGAGCACATGAAAAACTTTCCAAACTACGTGTACATATTCACACTCTATTTTTTATTCAGCCACTTCAAACACTGCTAATAATGTCATTTCGCTGAAGAATATCTCATAATTGATGAATGGGATTTAAGGACAGAGGGACTTGGGAAACATATTCCAAAAACTATTAGGTAGGGTGGGGGCGATTATTCGATATTGAAGATTACGAACGCAAGAAATCAATTGTCATCTCTCTACATAAAGCCAATGCTGAAAAAGACTTGCTCAAACTATTTGATTACCGATTTTAATGAGAATATAAAATGAGAAAGACATCTAAGAGTATTTGATCTGTAATCTTGGAAGCTAAGCTCTGCAATACCAAAGAGGAAAACTTACAGATGAGAGTCGTATCGCAAGACCATATTCAGTGAACCAAGATCCTCCTAAAAAATAATTTTCACGTTATGTTCTACAACTAAAAAGTATACTTTACAGGGATGCCAAAGAGAGGAACTCAAGGGGAGCATTGTTTCTAGGGTGACACCCTATAAGTGTTTGCAACCTTTTTATGGAGCATGAGCAAAATTTAACCTTTTTCTACTGCTAAGAATCGAAGTAGATATGGCAAAACTACCAAATGCAATTCCAGCTCCAACTCGACTTGAGCAGATAACGGAATACAAAAACACAAGTTTAGATAAAGTTCGAGATGAGGGAATTAATAAATGCGTGACGCTGCCTTTTGAATATATTTGTAAGCCTATAGGCCTAATGTAGATAAACTCAAAGCTAGGAAATATTGTCGGTGACATAGTGCATAAAATTGTTGCTGATTTGAACACTTGCCATAATGAGGTACTTTGAGATGCCCTACCTTGCACCCCTGGCACATTCACCCCTAACTCGTGGCCTCCAATGGACACTAGAATGGAGAACGAAATAGAGGTGAAAGCGTTTCACATTAAAAATATTGATGATTCACCTTCATATGAGATTGAAAGCTAAAAGCTGCAGTAGATGTGACCAGAGATCAGCGGCGTATCGTCAGGGTATGCAAGGTATTCAGTGAATATCCTGGGATATCAGGAAAAATATTTTGTAAAAAGCTATTCCCTTGAAGCCTAAAATTCAATATAGCCATTCGTTATTGCATGAAATGTCCACGTTTGACTGCCATCATTGAGAGGAATGCTGCGTAGGAGCAATAAATCACCGCTTGTTCCTCTGCATTGTTACGACACTGGTTACGTCATGCAATAAGCGGTGAATCTCTTCCGTGTAAATTCAACGAATCAGAGGGTATAATTTTATGAATGGAATGGTCGATAAGCAATCAAAACAATTGAAAAATAAGCTGTGGATTTTCAGCTTCTAGTATTGTTCGAGCCTCAATTTCAGTAAGTTGCAGAGACGTCTCGTTTAGGGCCCTATAATGTTGCTGGCAATGATAAAGCGGCGATGGGCACGAACCAGTGCTCAATTTACAGGTATTGCTTCTTGTTTTTGAGCGGCAAAAGATGTTTTTTGGTACTTTACACTATTGGCTACTGACAGAAACGTATTCTCGAGGTTTCCTTGGGTGGGTTAGAAATCCCAAAATCAAAAGGTAGCTATCGTTTGCTTTTGCTTTCAGTCTATTCTTGTTTGAGAAAATGGCTAAATGGCTGAAGAGATATTCATCTGTGGTAGTTTTCTGAAAATGTAACGAGCCTGCTATGAATCGTGTATGGCTTTTCCGATTCATTCATACTTAGACAAGTCTGTTTACAAACCCAGTTAGCGCAGTGGAAGCACAACAACATCACAATATGTACCTGTCACAAAACAGGGCCTTATTAATAGTTCAGAACTTTGCATTTCTGCTTATTTTCGCCATAGATAGCATAGGCATTCCCTTTGGTGCACTTCATAGTCTGCGTAACTGTGAATGTTTCGTACAAAGTGCGGGGTTGTCCCTGCATCATTTCATCCATGGATATCAGGCTATTTCAGCATCATTAGGTATATTATTCATGCATGCCTGTTTGGCCTTCCTTTCCTTTCCCATGTTTTCACTTCTTACTTTCGCATAGTTTGTAATTATATTAAAGTATTCCATCTTTTTTCCACTAAGACTATCAAATTTCTGCGGCTCCTTAATTTTCTCCACCTGGAAAAACTTTCAATATGTTGTAACATATTCATCCAAGCTCAAGGAACTACACCCAACCACACCCAAAAAAACTTATGATAGAATACCCAGTCACAGAGGTCACTCTACGCCACAGCCAGAGATAACTTTTCAGAGTCCTTCTAGATGAGAGTGTTACGTCAATATTCCCGCCAAATGCATTATTATGTTAATCAGATGTCGAAGGTAGAACGAAGGGCCACGTTTCAAGTGGAAAGACGGAAAACTAAATTAAAAACGAAATTAAAATTGATTATATCGCTGAAGGAGAGAGACTACTTAAAGTAAGGTAAGAGACAGTTGATTATTTGTTTCATGTTATTTTGTTTGATTTGATTTCAATTTTTGTTTATGTTATTATTGTGTATGGGACATTGCCAGTTATTATAAGGCCATTTTGCTTGCTCTTAGATCAAATAATAATCTCCACAAAGAAGTTATGCGATTTACATAGTCTTCTTTAAACCTGTTCAAGAATCAGAGAGATCCAGGATATTTGTTGGTAAAAAACCTAAGAGCATGTATCAGAGTCTCTGCCCCCCAGTCTTCATTATGGCCCCTCCATTTAGAAGAATTGACCCCCACTTTTTGGATAAGTCAATAATCTCACATTACAGATGGAATCCTTCCTGTCACTGTAAAGAGCAAGGAGCGTGGATTAAAATTTCAGAAGATCAACTCTTGTTCATGATTCCTAATGGCCGTCTCCGTTTTGCTTTAGTGTTGATGTTAGGGCGTTGTGGCTCCTCGAATAGGGTTGAGAAAATCTAATGACTGTGGGCTCATTTATTGTGAGAGTTTTCACTGCTTGAATTCAATGGGGGCTGAGTAAGTAGGAATGGGGGCCTATTTTTACCACAGGCAGTATTGCAGTCAATGATTTCTATGATATCGTTGATCTCCTTTAGGTGGGCCCACTGGATGTTCTACTGGTGTCCCGTCTGGCCAGAACGTCCCTAACTTGGCCCACAGGCAAACAGCGACAAAAAGAGAGCTTGGAATAGTGCTTGGAATAGTTTCAAGCTTAGTCTTCAAAATTAATTCAAGCCATGCAAGGGAGGACTCCTTTCTTCATTCTCAACATAATGATCAGCAATGAATGTAATTGAAATCCTATCGATTATAGTCATTCGGGCTGGAAAGCTATCTATTGTGATTGGCGTTTAACCTCAATCGTAATTTTCGAATAATGGCTAATTCTGCGAAGCAAAGTGTGCTTGTCTCATAACTAGGTGGAAACTGAGGAAAAAACGTTAATTTTGCATGCACCTTGGAACATAGGCAGTTCTTAGTTTTCAATTACTTAGGAATTCAGAGTCTCCTTTTCATGGTCCTCCATATGAAAATTCTTGAAAAGGCCCTAGCATGCATACGTCTACTCTAAGAGCTGTTTTGTATAGAAAGCGAATGTAGTTCTGTTTAAATAAAATAGATTGAATCCTTTTCCATCAATGGTATCGTCCTAAAACTCTAGCAAGGGAGGCTGTATTGTGGGAAATATGGGGACCACGCCTTTAACCACGCCCACTTTTGAATGTATGACAATAAATTGCTTGACAAACCAGTGTATGTGAAAGTATTAAAACAAGGAGAAAGTAAGTATAGAGTTGTAGTATTCTTCTTCTGCAGTTAGAAGCGTACTTTTCCTTTCTTCTCGTTTGGCAAATGCGTGGTTATGAACTTATCCAGCCTAAAAGGTGTTCGATGAAGGGGGCTCAGCCCCCCCAACGCCTCTCATACTTTTAACAAGGGGGCTGAGCCCCCTGAGCCTCCCTCAACGATGCCTCTGTTTTCTATTGAGGAGGAAAAGCAACTCTCACAACAGAGCAAAATAATGGCTGATCAATTTTTAACATACCATTGCTTTTTTTTCAATTTTTCCTGGCTGCATTTTTCGCAGCTTTATTTTTGGCTTTGATCCTTTCAACTTCAACTTTTCTTTCTTTTTCTTCTTTTTCATCTTCTTTCGGCATATACAACAACAGCAAATGATGAAAATAATAGCAACCCCAACAAGGCCTGCTATAATATAAAGTTTGTTCTTCGCCCACAAGGCTTTGATTTTTCCTGAAAGATCTGAAAATTGAAAGTAAAATATTATTGCTAGTAAGATTATAGTTGTTAAAATAAGAAAGTATTCAACGGAGCTCAAAATAAAAAATTAATGGGAGGACTAGTAAATCTCTAAGGAAGAATTTATTGTAAGGAAATTGTTTGAGTTTGAAAAATGTTAAACTGCAGGCAATCCTAGGATGCCGGTTCCACTCGTTTGCGGCCAAAACTTTCATAGATTGCTTGCTATGCTTGTGGAAAGCGCTTCGTTGGCTAGCTTCTGGCTATACTGTCTCTGTTTATAGTTTTATCCCATAGTCTATAGTTTTATGGCATTGAATGTGCAGATAAAATTACGGAATTAGGTATGTAATTTTAGCACTACGGGGTAATCGTTAGAGGTCCAAAAATAGGGAACTTTTAAAGGGCTTCGAGCTGGATTCCTTTTTAGAAAAGCGTGAGATTCGTAAGTGGGACGTAAACAAGGCGTTGTTTTATGCTCTCGAGCACTGAACATTTTGGGGGGGGGGGTCGGAATAAATGGAGGATTGGAGAATTCTCAAAAATTTAATGAATGGGGGATTGGAATAAAAACAGAGGGTTGGAAAAAACCTTAAATATTAATAAGCGGGGTAGGACGATTATTCGGTACTCAAAAATTCAGCTGAATTAGACTGAGTGCAGCGGCCAGATGCACGCCTTCTATACAAGAAACAAATTCTCTGGCTTCATTCTGGATTTTTTGTAATATTTTGTCAAATCCAGCCTTAAATGTTTCTTACATTTGACAAACTTCCACTAACAACAACAACGCAGATTAGGCAACTGTCATGCAAGAAAGGATGTTCAGGTTTTTGACGCAAATAATGGATGTTCTTTCTGTTGTCTTTCTAGTTTGATCAAAAATTTTTCTCTAAAAACAGTTTTTAAAAGTTAATATTCAAAACTCAGCCTGCCTGTGTTTATCATTTTTCGCCTAATTTCAGCCTCATGTTTCTTATTGATATGTTTCATATAAAAAAACGTGTACCTGAGAACAATTGTTGTTGCTTCTAGGGCCGCCAAGAGGGGGGTGGCAAATTTCCCCGGGGCCTCAAGGTCTAAGGGGCCTCATAACACCTGATGCTTCAAGGTCTGAGGGGCCTCATAGAGTTAGCCAGCAGTAACTTCCTAAAGCTAATCTTTAGAACCTGAAAATTCTCTACTCGCTTCTCTCGCAGGTGGCCTCGTCTTTCCCTTTGCTTCGGGCCACCTGAATTCTCTCAGGCGGCCCTGATTGGTTACGTCGCTGCCTCAATGTTTTCACTGTTTTATTCGCTTCGCTCTTGTGTGCAGAGCAAATGCAATTCTGCGCATGAGCAATCCATACTTTGTGTAGCACATGGTTGGTTTACGAGTTCCTCAC
Source organism: Cassiopea andromeda (assembly GCA_018155075.1). Classification (NCBI taxonomy): domain Eukaryota; kingdom Metazoa; phylum Cnidaria; class Scyphozoa; order Rhizostomeae; family Cassiopeidae; genus Cassiopea; species Cassiopea andromeda. Next base: position 68,331 of record WIPJ01067511.1, on the reverse strand, counting down.
CTCACCAAGAGTATACCGAAGATTGAACAGGCCCCTCATATTGCTAGTGAATCTACTTAGGTAGAGTAGTACAGCAAGTCCCCTTTCATAGCACAGTTTTTAAACACGCACATAGTGGAACAAATTATGCGATACACCACAATACAACATTTTTGACATTTTCCCTATTTTTCTTTCATTACCACAATAAGCTCGATGTTTTCTAGCATTACCTCAAAAATTTGCCCATCAACCATCGATATAACTAAGCTCATCTCATTAAAAGAAATACTTTAAGTGCCGCTAGAAGTTCGCTTCTGAGACGAAGCATTTTGCCAGTTTTCCCTTTTGTCGTTAGGACTGGGTTTTTATGTACTTCGGTTGAAGTTGAATAATGCTTGACGCAGGGAGCAACTACAAAGCGACTAAAACTTTTATACCGCTTTTAGGTAGCACTCAAGGTGGAACTCAAAATGACCAAAATGTTGGTGTGTAAGGAAGTTCGTGAGCTCCCCTGAAAACACGCACAATCTGCATTTACAACGGCTCCCGCCAGTAGTTAGAAGATATCATATCGAGAAATCAGGAAACTAACAAAAAGGATGAAGTTTATGAGTTCTTGGAAAGAACTTACCTCCCATCTTATGTTCTGCTTCTCGACAATCAGATCTCTTCTTTGTTTAGGCCAACCCTGGTGCGGCCTTTCGACATCCCTACTTTTATTCCCAAACTGAGCGAATTTAGTGCGAGCTCGTTCACGCCTTGTCTCTCTCACAACAGATACAGAAAAACAAGCAAGTACTCCGAAGATATCAAAGAATAAAAGATAATAAAAGAGCTTGTGATAATCGATGTATCACAGCAATTCGAAAACTCTTATCAGTATGTTCGATTAAAACCCCCTCGCTTCATACGACTTATTCAATTAAATGCGGTCCATTGATGTCTTTTGAAATAAGCACAGCAACAGAACAAAAGCTGAATACTCTTTCTTGCATGAAATCTAAGATTCTTGTCCAACTATCGTGAGCTTATAGCAACAAGAGGTTCGCAACTATTTCGCAGAAAATTCTCCAAAGAAACAACACGAACGATATTGGGCGTTACACTCTCAAATATAAATTTTAACATATAATGAACGTGAGGGTTAAAATTTTACTTCGCAAAAGATAGCTCTGAGATATTCTAGATTTAGGCAGATGTATTTATCTACCTAGGAAAAATATATGAAAATTACATTATATGTATCAAACTACAATTTTGCAAAAAGCAGATCAAACTAAGTGCTATCGAAGAACTGTTGCCAAGGGATCACGAAGACAAATGGCCATTGTCTGGGAAAATTCTTGGGGTATCCAAGCTGAGTTACCATAGAACAGGACTACTTTTGTTGATAGTATCAACTTCGAACGATGCATATTGGCTGAATCAGAGTAGGCCGCTGCTTTCCTCTAATAAAAAGTCATACAAACAACAGTTCTAGGCCGCAAATAATTTCACGGCTTGTTGAACGTATTCAGTTTTGCTTTAGTATTTGACCAAGGTTAACGGTAATGGAAGTTGTGAAGCATAAAACTAGTCATAGAGATAGGAATATAATGGGCCTAATTATTAAAAGACAAAAAACCTCAGCGCTGCGGAACAATCAATAGAAAGATTATGTAGATGTTTCTCTGAAATTTTCCTGGAATACATAATAATCCATATATTCCCAGCTACGGCATGGACTTTAGCGTTTGAAATATACACAATAAGCCTTACAAGTATGGAATTTAAGGTGAATATCCAAATGCGAATCACAAGCTAGCAGTATTTCAGACAACATTCCAGTTCACATAGTTTAAATTAAACCGCTAAAGATAAACTAGTGGTTGCTAAGAGATTCGATGTAATAGGAAAGTATCCACAGGGAACTGCGTCTGAAAGACAAAGGTGACACTTTGACTGAAGCAGCCATTTTGATTATTAAGGCTACAGCCACACAAATGCGTTTTAATATAAAAACCGAATGTCTAGCGATGTGTATTTGCCTTCAGTATGCAAAAATACGATGCACTCAGGAGCTGAAAATAAATAAAATTCAATGGCCTTCAAAGAGAAGACTTCTAAAACGCAGTAGTGTGGATATAGCCTCGGATAATATCAAATAAGGTAGAAAATAAATGCCAAAACTTGCCATAGAGCCTAAAGTTGGTACAATAACAGATCACTTTCTAACGAAAGGGCTGGTTGCTTTTAAAGCAAAATGGGATCTGGCAACAGTATATGAAGAAGCAGTGGTGTAGAAGAGGGAACAGCCCCCCTGCTGTGACTCGAGGGGGTGCAGCTTCCCAACTCTGTAAATTTTGTGGAAATAAGAGTGTATCAGAGTCATTATCATGTTGTAAAAGGCTATTTTAGATTTTAAAAGTTGTTGAGAAATTGTCAGTTCACAAGATATAAGGTATCAAAAGTACGTGGTATGCTGGACGACATTATCGTTATCTTATAACACTGTGTGGATTAACTTTTCCTATAAAGATACATACAAGAAAAGAGCCTCCCTAGGTATTAACAGAGCCCCCCTAGCTATCGATTTACTTCCATACCACTGTGAAGAACGTCATACCGTAATATCTAATTACATACAAGAATCCTAAAAAAGTAACAATGAAGGTGAAACATTTATTTTTTCGTACACCTGCTTTTAAATCATAAAAAACAAACACCACATTGCAGAAAGAATCCTGTGATGTTAAAGTTATCATACATCACGCTGAGAAGTGATTTACCCCTCGTAGAAAAATATGGGCTATTCGAATAGCAGGTACGCACAAATTCTCGAAAATTCGACTCCCTTCCTTTTTGACTATTTCCCCTTGTACGCAAGTAGCTGCCTATCTTCCAATACCTCTCCTCACATTCGTGCGCGCGTACTATAAGGCCCCGTTTACATTATACCGTTTTCGTACGAAAACGGCGTGGAAGTGTTCCGTTTTAGCCTAACGTCTACACTGACCCGTTTCCCTATCCGGCATAAAATAAAGACTATTGCATAAGAAAATAGTATGGCGCTTACATTGTGCGTTGAACTTTACGAATGTTAATTATGGAGGAAAACGTTATTACATGAAAGGCATTTTCGCAGTAATTTTTCATGTTCGAAGTAAAAATATTTTCCTGCCTTGGAGAACAACTTAACTTCAAAACACCACATAGATAGAGGAATTAAAGGACAAACGGAGCTGAATTGGAAGTGAAGTTAGGCTCATCCCAGGATTTATCACAAGAAATTCTACAAGGTAAAAGTTCATTTGTCAAAGAATTGTAAAAGCAAGATTATGGTGATCGTTGGACTCAGTCATTAGGGGCTTTGAGGTGGACTGGAATCTTTAATTAATCGCAAACTTTGCCGCAGCACATGACTTTTTCGTCTTGCATTTCTTACAATTTCGTTAATGTACGCCTTCATAAGTTTCGCAATTTCAATCACCTAATAGGAGAAGAGAATCACTGTAAGAAATGCATCAAAAGAGAAAAATGAAAGGGAAATGAACTAATTTCTAATAAGGGGCTTGTCACTTATAACTCTGGGTGCCGGGGCGGGATAGAATTTACAGACTGCTAAACAGTTCTGTAACTCTTCTAACTCTGCCCAAAAGCTTTTATAACCCTCCACAACTGCAACCTACCCCGATACCCAGAATTGTAAAAGACTGGCCCCCTAAATAAAGAAATAAAAACAATTACAGAGAGACACATATAAACAGAACAACAAACAAACAGGGGCAAAGGAGCATACTTTGAGTGGTAGGCCGCACATTGCCTCAGCTGGGGTATGGCTACTGTTCAACTAATGGCAACACCGTAAATTCAATGATTTGGGATTATAACTCTCCAGCTTCCACCAATATAATGATGAAAATCATATCCAAATATGGTGATATAACAAAAGTCTCATAGAAGGACTACAGGGGGAAGAAAAAAGCAACAACGATAGACAAATATATAAGGTTTGAATTGAGTAATACACCAGTGACGAGCAAACTCACCGCTTCAGTATCAAAAACGATTGGTTCTCTACTCTCTACTATAATTTTGTATCTATTAGGCTTTGGAGCACCAAAGGATGAAATGCTGCAATGGACACAGAATTAAGCGTACACATTCTTGATCCTAATGTTCGCAATCAAAAATTATAATAGGTAAAGAAAGTTTATTCACATTTGACAGTAACACCCCAAGGGTGATGGCTTGTATGATTTCAACCAATTTAATAAAAGAGATATAGAACGGTGCACTGCTGTTGTTTTCCGAGATGCCATCGCATATTTATAAGTTTGCCTCTCTGGTCATGTGGTTTCTATAACTTGTGGGTCGATTCAATTGTTTTCATATTTGATACCTTAAGTAAAATCTGTGAGCAAATACTATGAAGTATGTTTATTGAAGTACTGGCCTGCTATAGAGTGATGTCAATAAATTACCGGTGTGTGTATGCTTGAATATATGTAGGAATGCATGCATGTAAGTATATTCTATGTCTGTATGTTTCAGTATGGTTTAATTTACAAATGTCAACAGTTACTTGGCACCTGTAAGAAACAGTTGGAATCCTTTTACTATGTGAGGTAAACAAAGCACGCTATAGAGCGCATTCTCTTTCGACATGCAAATGTGAATAACGAGAAAATGACTTACTCTTCGTAACTATATGACGTTATAGGCCTAGAATCTCCACGCTGGTAAATGGAGACATTTCGAAAGCCAACACCCAGCCATAATTCAGGGGGTAAAGTCGGATCTCTAGTCTGCAAAACGATGCGAGAAAGGGAATTAGAAAACAATTGTGAAACCAAAGAGAAGAAAGAGGAAGATAAAGGGAATTATGATAATGAGATGGAGTGAATGCAGTTATTGTTTGGATAAATGGACGTGCATGATTGTCTTTGATTAGCTATTTCAATTTGCTATTTCAAGAAGCATTTCCTGAATTAGTCAAAGTACTAACAGAACACGAAGGGTCTACCTATACTGTTGAGCAGAGTGAAGCTCTGGTGAAACGTTGCTGGAAAAATAGCCCAAAGAATGCAGCAGGTACTTTGTGGTATTAAATTATGAGTCCAAAAACTGCAACTCAAATTGGTATAGTGCTTACTGGCACGCATTCTCATTTTCTTGATGTGTGCTTTGAATTTAGTATGCTATTCACACTCGTAGTAACTTAGACATATACACAATAGCACAATAGCACTCAACAGAAACAGGCCTACCCATATATTTAATATAAATATTCATCACATAATAATACTGTATATATCATCATAAAATAGGCATCAATAGCCCCATCCACTTTTTCATCGTACACGTAACAACTTAAGTAAATATTGGGAAATTTTATATAATATATTTCAAATTCTGTTAGCAGAAAAATCAACGTAAATGAAATAGTTAAACACAACTTACAGTCACATCGAACATGGTAGCACCAAATCCAGCCCATCCTTTCACGATTTTCATATATTCCTCTTGAGCTTCTTCTGAGCTGCATCCCTAGTAAATGAACAACAAATGAAGACTACTAGAGCAATGATAGGAATGAAAAAGAGGAAGAATTTCTTAACTCAACAAGAATCTACAATTGGAGGGTAGAAATATCCGAACACTTGTCAAAAGCCAGGAATATCTTAGCATCAACCCATATAGATATCATTAGATATAGATATCATTTGAGCACTCCGGCACATGCAGTTCTCATTCTACGCACTAAACAAATACAATACTCACAGCAATCTTCTTCCAGCTGTCAACAATTGCACTTTTAATTGCCGACATTTCTTCTTCAACGTTCACTTTAGTATCTTCGTTCTCGTTATGGTCTGCGTCTGTTGCTGCTAAAGTAAATTAGAAACTAAGGCATTAACACCTAAATTAATGAACTTTATATCAAGAGAATATTAATAAAGACAAAGATGTATTAAATAAGATGATCATCATGAAAAGAGAATGAAAAGATAATGTCTTACTTGAAAACAAGGGTGATATAACTTTCCGAATAGAACCCTGAAAGAGAAAACGATTCTGATTAAATAGAACTACTTATGTACATATTGTTTAAATTAACATCAAGAAATTCTCCAAAACACTTTTGAAAATTGAACTTAGTATTCATTATTGTATCAAAATACTCTGTCGAATGAAAGTTAGAAAACTCGGGAGCTTATAGAAAAATAAATATGCTTTAGTTACTTTAAGAAGTTCTGGTACTGTAAAGTAGATATAGATCAAACGACATATACGTCTTCCAGCTAGAATTGATTTATGTCTGAGAATGAAAGTAAAACTGACGGCAATTTCAGGGATGGTTGTTCACAGGAAAACTGCATACGTTTGTTCGGGAAGTTGAAGACAACAAGTGTCAGGAAGAAACAGAAGCTGGGAATAGAGCCAAAACTACGTAAGCACTATTAGAGAAGGAATTCAAAGAGGCTTAGAAGGGCGGGGACAGATAAGCAGCAAGACCAGCACTGCTAGTCCAAGGAGAACATTACCAAATAAACATAAACAGTCTGATACCAAGATATTCCCCATCGACCACTGTCTCAAATGAGGAACTAAATAATAAAACTGCAGAAAAAAGGATTAATAGGTGAAAGAAATTATTACCCGAAATGATCCAACAGGCTTTTGAATTTTCAATAGATTTTTAGCAGGCAAAATGGGCTTCGTCAGTTTTCCTACTGGGTAGACTTCCGCAAGATCTTTGTCAGAACTAGAAAATGAAGTGTTCATTGCGTAAATGAATAGCCAATTAGAAATAAAAAAAAATTCTGAATATCACAAATTAGTGAAAATATTTGATGGGAGAATTTTTGAATCTTTTAAGAAAGCGTGTGCGAATACCTGCATGCATGTCCATGAAATGTGGGAAATACAGTTGGGTCTACTGTGCTAGATTATAAGTAACATTATTCAAGAAAATATAGTCGAAAAATGAAAGCCGTATTGAGTTCAACGTGGTAATATCTTTGGCAATTTTACACTTACATCCATTGCCCTGGTTGGTAGTCACCATCAGCCCATTGCAATCGAAATGCAGCCAACTTGCATAAAGTTGTCTCTGGCAATGGATACTTACCACGAACCAAGTTCTCATGCGTCTACAAGACAATGACATATAAGCCATACTCAACGTTTCTCTACTATGTTTCTGTAACGACTTCAAGTTGGCCTCACAGCAATCTTAGCATGTGCAGAATGTCAAAATTTAAAACTATAAAGCTCAACAGACAAGTAAAGAGGTTTATACACCCAAATACAGCAGTATGCAAAAAGCGAATTGCTAGCTACGTTTTCAAAAATTCACTCCAGCACTAGACAACTACTGACAAATATTGAAGATTAGCATTTAGTGAAAATCAACAAAAGGACTATCACATGACTCAAAACAATACGTCAAAACAAACTGGGGGCCCATTTACATGAACATCTGTAAAAGTTGATAAATCAAAAGCTTAAAGGTACCTGTTCAAACAAGAATGACCCTTCTACAGAATCTTCTATTATTTTATCGGGATGAAGAAAACAAAATATTTTGAAGAAAAGCCTCCATTTGCTCTTCCCCTCCTTTATACCAAGAGCTCGGTACCTTGTTGTTAAAGAAAAAAGAAGCGATAAGATGAAGAATAATGAAAACGTTTCAGTATCAAAATTGTTATAAAAATAGAAATACAATTAGACTTTCGTTCAAATTTTTCCTAAAAACAAGGCCTTTTCGTGTGAGCACCATGACTTCTGTACGACTAAAATAATCATATTAAATGAAAATTGAACAGTATTGTGGTGTTTTTAAAAGTATATCTATTTGACATCTAAAAATCAAGGAGTAAAGTCATAAACTCAATAAAAATAAAATGACCTGAAATCTATCTATAAAAATATGGAATCCATTGGAATCCTATCTGATCTTATCATAATTAAGTCAAAACAAAATACATGGATAAATGCCAAATCTAACTAACATAAAACAGGATTACATGCGATATTGTGGTTCAAACACAGATCTAAGACAGCATACAAGCTTATAACGTTAGAAAATTCCAACCTTTCAAACTTAGCCAAAACATCTGCCAATATCGATCTATCTTCGATGCTTTTCTCAATTGTACCACACTGCTCAAACAGTCCGAAAACGCAATGCTCTGTTGATACTCCTAATCCCTTGCACAAAGTTTTCACAATCTAAAATGAAGAATGTAATATAAAAAGTAGTTTGTATCCACTGTAGTTTGTACATAGCCAAGACTTTCTGTCAGGTTTTCAGGCCTAAAAACACATTCGACAAGAGAACCTGAAGTCACAAAAAAGTCATACCTCTCCGGCTGTTGTAGCTGAATTGAGTGTAACTTTACACTTGCCTTCGCCATAGCAAAAAACTGTTGCAGACAATTCACGGCGACCCTAAAAAGCAGTTAAAGGATGCAGTAGTGGAAAAGCTAAAGTAGAATTAGATCCATCACGAAGAGGCCATTAGCATTTTTGGGATGTAGATAGGAACCGAAGACATAGGGATTGACTTATACTAGGTCTTGTGGGAGAAAGGGGTTAGTTGATTAAAAAATTGACATTCATGATGAAACATAAGAAGATAAAACTGTGCCAATAGGAAGTAAGCCAGACATACTTGAAGAAGGCAGCCCTGTATAATATCAAGGCGAAAACATAATTATTTAATTGGTTAGTAGACTCACCAAAAGTGTGATTATTTCCTCTCGAGAAGGTGGGAATTCCCTACAAATGGTGAAAGAAAAAATGGCAATTTAGAAAGAAGCACTCGCAAAAATTTTCCTTCTTATCCCAGGTTTCATTGCCATACACTTTTTGTTTTTACATGATGAAATTCTACACATCATTCAAGTGACCAGCAGTCTTTTGCACTAGATGACAATTGGTCGCTTATGACCTCTAATATACAATACCATACAGTTTTATAGCGTACAGGCAGCATATAGTCTTTGTGCACTTTCAAATGGCTAGCAAAGCCAAAATTTCCTGCAAAGCCCTTCGAAGTTGACTGAATGCTGAATGTAAAATGCTGACTGACTCTGTAGAATGCTGACAATAAAATCTCGATCACTTCCACATTGCAAGAGATTTCAGCCTGAATTTTGGGATAGAAGTGAGGCATTAGAACCCCTGTTTCATTAAACTCACATTCTGGTATCCATATGGGGGCAGTTAAAAAGTACTCAAATAGCAGTTTATTCAAAATGCAACTCTAGCGTCATCTAATGTCAGCAGGTACAAGTCCCTATAAGAGTATTATTTTAGGTCATAGTCTATTACAAAAGCGGATATACTTGCCTGCCTCTAGTTCTTCGCAAGCTATCTAAAGCAAAGGTTGCAAACTTGGTAAACTCTGAATCTGGGAATTTTTCTTTGCAGCTGTAATGAAAGGAAAATTTGTGAATATGAAATGAAGCACTATAGAGAGAATGTATCGAGTTAACTTTTGCATTAATAAAATAAGCCAGCAAAACTCTACGCCAATCCAAAGCTTGAAATAAGAAGAGTTTTCTCGTAAGAAAGAGGTCTAGCAGCATCAATCAAAGCTAAAATCTCATGAGCAAACTCGAAAAAGACGCAGCTATTTACTTCTGGGGCGTAAGTAAACCAAATGGGTACATGTGACTAAAAAAGGGGTGACCCTTCAGAAACTGTACAATCTCTCTCATGCCCCAATATTTCCTTATTTTTCAGAGACTCTGATCATGACAATCATAAGGCGAATAATAACTGCAAAGGATTACAATAGAATGTGCATTGATCACTACTGATTGCTTTGATCAGAGGAAAGTCTTACCGCTTTAAGTGGAATCTGAGGTATCTCAAGAACTTTCTGGATGGCAAGAAGGTGCAGCACATGCAAACAAGAACTTGCAAATATCGAAGGTTGCTGACACTATCTGGGTTTTCAATACCAGTCGTTTGTTTGATAAGTTGACAATATATCTAAGAGAGTTTAGTAATAAAAAGTAGTTGCATTGTAATGAAGACCTAATAATTAAATGGAAACACTAGAAAAACTGCAGATACGTCATCATAAAAATAACCATAAACATCATCAAATGAACAATAGTTACGATTATTATCATCACCACTATCCACCACTACCCACGACTATCCACGACTACCCACCACTCACTACCACTCACCAACACCACCACTCACTACCACTCACCAACACCACCACTCACTACCACTCACCAAAACCACCACCACCACCACCACTCACCAAAACCACCACCAACTTACCACTAACATCACCATCCACTCACCAGCACCACTATCATCATCAACATAATCATCACAATAACCATCACCATCATCAACATTATCAAAACTATTATCGTCATGATCATCATGATCATCTTGTCTTGTCTTTCCTAATTCGCCCCGAAGGGTGCCTAGGACTGACCCTGAGGTCAGTTTTCACCTGTCATTTGTCTAAAAGAGGTGATCGAGTCGGCTACACTCAATCTACTCTGTTACCCCAGCAGTTACTAGGCAGAGCTGTAGCTTGAGCCATTGAGTCTGCTTTTCACTGAAGGGGCCTGGCTGGACAGTTTGCCACAGGTCATCAACATCTGCCCTTATTCTGAATCTCTGCGACATAAATCACTATCAACTTAAGGGCAATTGCCTCTCTTAGCCCGCTCACCACCACGTTGAGATCTCCAACCATGGGTTAGCCATCATCATCACTATTACCATCACCATCATATCATTATTATCATCATCATCAACATTCATTCATTTATTCATTTTACACAATTTAAGCCAATACCCATTAAAAAAGAGATGAAAATCAAATGATCTACTGATAGACGAAGGCAAACCATAAAAGTTGAGGAACTATTGTGCTGCCTTACCTCGTCTCTCAGTGCTTTCATGTCATGACAAGTTTGCAAAATGCCCTAACGCAAGAGGATAAAACAAAAAATAAATTTGAAAAGCAACACTGTCAATTGTGTAATGCAACATTCAGAAAAATACTAAGATAATATTGTTTATATTTTCTGAGTAGGACTACAAGTTTCTCAGTATCATTTTGTCAGAGCTACGATTCAAAAGACCCCAACAAAGTGAAAAGGAGTTATACAATTGCAACAAATTCCAGGCAGAGCGACCATTCACCAGGGTGTGGTGAAATGAATGAGAAACATAGTTAAAAATTGAGGTTTTCAGTCAAAGGTATGATCATATCCTAATGCATTCACCCTGACATTCACAGGATTAGCCGGATAGGACGAAGTTAGTGAAAATTATGACCTGGAGTCGCAGAATTTTCAATAAAACACAAGGAAAAGCAAGTATTCAAGTCTCCTTTACTACCTGCGTTACTGCAATTGGATCACCAACGTTCTCTAGCTCTTGAAGAGATGTAAATATGCGCACTGCTTCCTCATAAAATGTCCCATAGTTTTTACCCTTCGCTCCTGTTTTTCAGATAATAAAATATCTGTTATAACTACCTGCTATGTGCAAGAATCCAGCCAGCATGCTAAAATTAGATCACCTCTCCTTGAACCACTTTATATCATAAGTTCCATGCCAGCCAAATCAAGCTCAGCTTCCCATTAAATCATTAAATAATCCTGAATTCAAAGGCAGAGATCTAGCGACTCTACTATTGACAACCTAGATACTAAAACAATGAAACAAAGGAAAACTTTAGGACATGCAAAATCTTACTTTGTGATTGACATTGCCCATATGGTAGAGGCAAAAGCGGCATCTTCAAAGGCAGTTTCGTGTAACTGAGGATGGGATTCACTCTGTAAATTCTCTCTATCAATGTGTCACTGTTTGCATTCTAAATATAAATAAATATAAATATAAATCAAGAAACAAGTAATAATTACATAAAATACTACATGAAACTGCGCACTGCAAAGGTGTAGGATCATATTTTACAATATCTTTATCAAACGTTCATTAAAATGGCCCATCATTTAATAAATGGTTCACTTATGTCCTAACAATTGCAAATGGAGAAGTAGCTTGGATTTTCTGCTAACGAGCACACCAAACACTCAACGGCAAAAAGAAAAATGAGTGTTTGTGGTAAAACAATATCCAGTTCCAAAGTATGCACAAACTATTATATATAAAATCAAATAATATAAAAAACTTTAAGATACTGGCATAAACGCTGAGTAAGGAATGTTCAGAAGCATATTCGACAACTCCCAAAATATTAACATGCAGAAATTTCTCACAAGTAAATCGTTGATCAACTTTCCAAATGGTGTTTCTTTTGAAGGCTTGCTATCTATGACCTGAAATATGGAAGGTTTCATGGCATCTAAAATATTTATATTACCACTAAAAGCTGTAAATATGAACCAATAAATGTAAGAAAGCAACAGGTGAATCATTAGTTCTGTAGGGCAATTTGAATGCTGCTTCCAGCATGATACTCCGCCAGAATAAGGGCAGACCAAGAGGCAATTTGCATCGAGATTGCACAGTAAGTACAGTTACATGGCTGAATTGACCAGAAATCTAGACTAACTGCTAGGGTCTGTAGTAAAAAGATTTTCAAAGAAATTCCCATCAAATCAATAAAATATTATTAAAAAGGAACAGAGGGAGTAATTTACAAAACTTTGACACAAAATGGAGATTGTACTTCGACCCTTAACCTGTTCTAGTTGAAAGATCAAATCAAAGCATCATCTTACAATGAACAATAGAAAACAGGCCAATGCACTGATCCGAAAATAACTGTTTCTCTTCCCTTATTTCAAATAGAATTTCAAACCACAATAACAACACCTCTTCAAACTATGAAAATGATATATGCTACCTCTTGTATGGCATTGACCCATCTTGAGGCGTCAGCATAAGAATCCGAAGAAAGATTATAAGACCTTTTCCGGCCATTTACGACGAAATCCCATTGACCTAAAAAATCCCAATACGTATATAAAACATACAATAACAGGAAAATTTCTGGTTGGTTTGGAAGTAAAGGTGACTTTCACCTCTGATATTTCATAAACAAGGAAGATGATAAATATATAAAGTGCGATGTACAAGCATTATTGCATAGAACTTATTGAAGCCATCAATTGATTGAACCATAACGCCTCCGGGCGCTTATTCATCAGAAATGAATTTTAGGGTGGGGCTTACTCGAGGGAGCCTAATCAAAGGGAGGGCTTATTTAAATCTACACGCCCGGGGGTTTACCACACGGTAACGTAAAGTAAAAGAAAATCGAACATTCTGTATAACAAGTTGCTAGAAAAGACAAAAAAAATTATCGTATTTTGGTTCAAATGAAATGGAAACGGGATGAAGGAGGAGAAAGCCGCTAAGACAGTTGCTAGCATCAAATGTTACCACAAATGAGCAAAACAATAGCCGAAGTTTCAGTTTTCGTTGATTTTGACCTGCATTATACTGAGTGAGAAAGTTCCCATGGGAGCTTATTCGAGGGTGGGGGTCACTTGTCAGAAAGCAACTCGAGGGTGGGGCTTATTTGAAAGGGGCTTAATCGACTCTTTACGGTGAGATATTTCTAATGCAACAAAAGCACATTAGAAAACAATTGATATAGGTCGCGTGAAATGAAGGCGCTCTCTTTTGGTTTCGTCAGAATAAGAAAAGGTAAAATGCCTCACACCTTCTCTAAGCATTGAAAGCAATTATCTTACTTGAGCTGATCGATCGAATCTCTTTACGAGAAAGGCAACGTTGTACTTAACGCATTCTGCACTGAAATAGCTCCAAAATAAAGGACAATAGAGGAAGAAATCTTTGCTAGGGGGAGGAAAGAATAGCGTCAGTGAAGGATACCATTTACAACAAACATATCAAGTAAGAATGCAAAAATTTACTTGTTTCCCGAGCTTTTCCGTCATCTGGCAGTGGAGGTAGGACTACTGTACATAAGCTAAAATCAAGAGAAACGGATTAATAAATAGAATATTAACTTTCTTTAGTTAACGAATCACTGTGCTCCACTTTATACATCTAGAAACAAGAAGAATTGTTGATTGATTGGCAAACTGACTGACTGTCAAAACTACTGATTGAATGACTAAAGGACGGACCAACAAATAGACTTGAATGAATGAATGAATGAATGAGGTACTTGTCCCACAAATGAACAGAACACAACCAACCTGTTCAATATAACAGAGCCAATCTTAGCAGAATTCTTTTCTGGGGATTTGTAAATATCCAGTGAGTTACTTGTGAGGACAAACCACCTGAAAATGATAATGAAAATACCGTTAATCCGATAGAAACCCATAAAATATGACATGAATCAGGTTCTCTTAACAATAAAATAATATCTGGTTCTTAGCGACAATGTCGTTATAGAAAATTTATCAAATCAACTTCGAAATACATGCTATACACTAGCATTCTCATCGTCATCGGTCCTATCGGTTCGAGTGTAGCGCTGGGTGATATTCTTCCACTCTCCACACCATTCTCTATCCTAGTTACGCTCTACTCTTTCTAAAAATTTCTCTATTCCATTCAGGCTTCACAATTTCTTGACATGCCTTGTTTTGGTAGGCCTTTGCTCCTGGCAGAGGGGCAACATGTGTATTAGTCAAAGCCAGACCCAAGTATAATAGTCACGTGTATTAGTATTTAGTGGACCCAAGGATAATAGTACAAATATTCTATACAAGCAGTTCTGACGAATACTGCACAATCAATCTGTATGGTACACACTTTGAGACCGCTCATATATTCCTCTAGGGAAGGGAGTGGAAGACATTTGGGAGGAGGTGACAAAATTTTATCCACTCAGCAGTTTTAAAAAGTGGTATGAGGTTTCTTCGACAATATTGGAGGGGGACCAAAATTTTTATCTGAAATGGGGAATGAGCATTCCATCAAATATAGAAGAATAGCCTCCACCCCCCCCCCCATTCCTAGT
>WIPJ01067511.1:34830-53210 GCA_018155075.1 Cassiopea andromeda | reverse complement strand
CTTTCTCTATAACGTAATCCCCAAGAGTTTAAAGTCACATAAGTGTCTAAAATCGACAATGCAGACACGAGCCACAACCAGAATCCTTGAAGAAGTATGTCTTGTTCTGTGAAGTATGCAATCGATGGCCAATCAAAATAATGCTACTTCTTCACACAGCAATAGCTAATGCGTACTTCATCAATATTTCCTCATGATTCGTTTTCTCCCTCTGCATCCTCCTTAAATGGCATTGTCTCATTGAAAAATATCACCAATCAAAAAAAGCCAATAACTGTGCAGCACGCACTTGAAGGTTCGGATTCTGTTTCTAAATAGCACTGGGAACATCAACAGTAAATCAATGACAAAAATTTATTCAGAGTTTTACCTCCTTTTGGGTCTTGCTCCTTCACCCTGTCCAGCTCTCAATAACCAACCTGAAAATACACAACATATCTTTAAAAATATAAAAGCAAACTCATAAAGAAAAATGAGAAGTATCTGAAGTGTTGGAAGCTAAATAGCTTTTCTGATTCTCCAAGAGAGAAATGACATGCTAATGAATATCTGTATGAATTGAAGTAAATTAAAAGCATGCATTTAGCTGATCTGAAATGACTAAAGGAAGAATATGTTTGGAAATGAGGGAGAAGGGAAGGAGAAGAATGAGGGGAAACTTCAGGAGAAAAGAGAGAAGAGAAACAAAGAGAGATGGCATAGAGAGCGAACAGAGAGGGTAAGAAAGAGTGGGTAAAGAGGGAGTAAACAGAGAAAGGACGCAAAGAGAGGGGGGACAGGGAGCAGAGACGGTGAGAGAGAGGGAGGACAGAAAGGGGGCAGAGAGATGGGACAAAGAAAGGGGAAAGCGAGTGTAAAAAACATGGGAGGGGAAGCAATCTCTATAACACAAATCGATTCCAAAATACAAATAGCGATAGAAGTTTATATTCTGTATAATAATAATTAGATGTTGAAAATATACAACCATGGTTGTAAAATTCACTTATAGATCCACTCAGCATCGTCAATGAACAAGATTAGAGTTCTTGTCTGATTTCTCTCATTCTCTCTCTCTCTCTCATGCAAACACTCTCTTTCGAGTCAATTGTACCTTGAGTTGTTCCTTTAAAAAAACACTCTATAAATTAAAGTATGCATAGCTTTCTCTCCCCCACAGTTATATATTTCTTCACATGAAAAATTTTTTATCATAAGCATTTACGCGTATCATTTGACTAAAACGTAACCATGGAAAAGCCGGATTTGTCTCGTTTGCGTCGCTCAAAGTATCAAAGATTTTGATTAGATCTAGGAAATCATTTCTAATGCCTTCATCTATTTCTGATAGCTGTATATAACTTATATTTTAATCCAGTTATTTTACAACAGCATTAGTTACCCTTCTCAATGGCAATAGTTGCACCTTCTTCCTGTTGTCGTTCTTTCGATTCTTCAATAGCTAGTAACAAATGACAGATAAGCGTCATCAAAAATTCATAAACCACACGAATGTCAAACTCAATATGCTAGCTGTCTGTCCACATCTAGTTGTCACTTGACCGTTTCAAACTATAGCACTAGACTATTGTAGACTGCATTGGTCAATACTGTTGATCTAAAAATAACCGGTTAGAGCATTCATTGCTCAAAAAAAAGCTAGTCAATCAGTGGTCCATACTATGGAAATATTCCTCTTTGCGGTTGGGGGTTGAAAATCTGTCGATTTAAGCAAGACTTTCCGCCACTGAGAAGATTGGAGTCATACGCTGCTCCACATTAGATAGAAATATTCTCTTCAAGCGTCCTTATTAAGAGAAAACCAACATTTGGCGAGTCAAAGTTTGACAATGAAACAGCGTCCGCAAAAGTAAGCAATAGATACTGATTAAGATTTACAGTTTCTGCATCTCAAACTATACAAGAAGTACTAAACAAGAAGTACCCCGCCTTTGGAAAGATTCTGTACCAACTTTGACACTCACATCGTTGCTGTATTGTTTAAATGCATATACTCTCTAAAGCTTCGCTACCAAAAAAATTTACCTTGTACCCAGTCCCTGGCCTCCTTCGGAGTGTCAGCCATGAAGTTGTACACTCTATTAGCAGTGATTATATTGAAACACTCCGGCCTAAAGGGAATACACGTTTATTCATTATCTTTAGAATGTTCAATGAAGGATATAAATAAACTCTTCATTCACTGTGTGCCTCAATAATAACAAATCACTCAAGGATTTCACTTTTGAATAACTAATCTATACAGAAAAAAATTACTAATGACAAAGCACACTCAAAAAGACTACACTTCTTTTCTCATGAGAATAAAGTTTATAAGCTCAAAATTGCTGGAACTTAAGAATAATTTAAGAAAAATATGAAGCTCAAGCTTCATCCAGACGTAAGAATTCTTTTGTATCCTAATTATACTACTGCTTTCAGATATACTTTTGCATTATCAATACAAAATATAAACTCTTGCTTAGTAGTATGATGTAGCAAAACATCAACAAACATTGGAATATGTTCCTTAAATTTTTAGGCAAAAGTTACCCCTTTGGTATTTAAGAATAATTTAAGTATAATTCTAGGCTCAAAATGAGAAAAACTTAAGAATATTGAAATTCGGTAAAAAAGTTAGATATTCTTATAAAAAAAGAGTGAAAATACTGAATTCTTTAAAAAGAAACAGTGGATATCAAACAAGACGGATACTTCGTTAGGTTTGATCACTGTTTGTCCTCATAGGTCTGGACAAAGTTGAGTGTTAACGAATCAAACCTTTGTAGATAATGGGCTTCTTTGGCTATAGACAAAATACAACCTTTCTTCATAATATACACAGCCCTTGCACCACCTTATACAGTAAAAACCCGCAGAATAAGACACTTCATTTACTACGAGCCTGAAGCCTGAAATTGCATATCTTAATTTCAGATAATTAGAACTTTTCAGCCTGATACTCTAGCTACAACACTTGCCAATAGTCCCTGGGACACTTTCAAAAAATTATGAAAAACTACAGCCTTCTCAGCATTTCAATAATTACGCCTTCTACGCACTCCCTTTCCCCCTAAAACAATGTTGGCATGTTCCTGAGACATTTGGCGTTATTGTGCACGAAAAATGTGTCCGTTACCGCATGTACTTCTCCCAAAAACCAACATTGTTTAAGGGGAAGGAGAACGAATGTTTCATCCAGATTAAGAATATGCAAAATGTCCCAGGACTTTTGGCGAGTATTGTAGGTTCTTACTAATGGCTCAGATTTGATCCACCAGGAAATAAGCTCAGCCTGTTTGCTTTTCACAGATGCTTTAGAAATAGTAATTGCGGTAAGCAGATTCACACCTTTCTTTTTAACCACAAAGCTTTGGGTGGTTGACTAAATTTCCATAGTATTTTAAAGCCAAACTCATTTCAAAGTTGTAGGTTCTTGTGTACGGGGTTTTTACTGTCTCAGGTGGATGCCAATAATATGCTCAATTCAGCTGCATTTCGGGGCGTAAATATAACAAAACTCTCATGTGGGGCAGATACACTTAAGGTTTCTGCCCCAAGAGAAAGCTTCGTAAGAGCATCGCTTCTGTTCAAAGTCTTTTTAAAAGCAATTATATGTTGGCACCAGAACGAAACATGTAGCCCTGTCCTGGGGGGCATGCCTTTGATGTCGCAATAATTACAAAAAGAATGGGGAAACTCAAATTAGTAAATCTTTCCCAACAAATAAAGGTATATCAGTTCTAAAATGTCAAGCTTTACTAGCAAGTCTGGGAACACAGCACTGTTTTGAAAGGGGCCAATGACTTTAGGCAGGCAGCTGCTATGGCTGAAGTCAAATTTGCAACTACCTACAATAAACGCCTACACAGATTATAGAAAAAAATATGAAATACTAGCAAAATCATTGAAACACCAAAAACAATTGAAAAATCGTGACACTAAAAAGGATTATTCACTCATAAGACATTCCAGTTTGAGTGGGTCTAGGCTTCCTCTTGTGACCTATTACCAAATGTCTTACCATCATTTTTAAATAGTACCTTATCATCTCAATGATTTCAGCTAAATTCAGTTCTACTATGCATTGGAAACTATCAATAATTAACACAAGCACAAAGAACATGCAATAGGAAAATGAAGTCTAGTAAAATACCAAGATATTTGACAATAGTCGATTAATTTTGTAGAAGTATCTTTGCTTCTTCCGAACACTCCACAGGTTCAGTAGAATGCTTAATTAACAGTGCTTTATATACATGGGTAAAGAAAGAATCCACTAGAAATGATCAATAGCGTCTTCTCATATTGTGGATCTACAAGTTGCTATGTGGTCACGATCAAGTAGAAAACAACTGTGGTCATGACCATGCAGACAGTTCAAGATACGAAGAATTCCAAGATTGGTCCATGGTTCTTGCTTTGCAGCTTTTCAGCAAACGAGTATCGAGTACGAGAGCCAAATAAAAGTGAAAGAAACAAGCAACTTACTTTGCAGCAATATCGCAATTCACAGATTCGACGATGGCCGTGTCGACAGTACCCTGCGTAAAACAAAAATCGTTAGGAATCGAATGGAATTTCAGGTCATAACTCAGGACAAAGTCTCAACACACTCGCATACCTGAGTTTAGAAGGTCAACTTTTGTAGCTACAGGATGTAGACTTAATTATAGATTTTCGTGAGTTCCTCAAAAAACATTAGTAAACACGCAATGTTCAAATTGCTGCCACATCAGCTCAAAGAAAAGCTTTTAAGTTTTGAAACAAGGTAGTCGCAAAAAATGGAGTATCATATTGTCTGAACGTATTTCGTAGCTTGCTACCTTCTTTACGATGCAAGTGGAGAGCAGTGGTCTTCTACGTGATCAAAGTTCATAAAGGCTGTCAGAGCTCCAAAAATGGTTCTACTGAATTCTGTTATTAACTGTCACAGTTTGTTTTCACATGCAGAACAGGGCTACCAAAGAAGAAAGTGCTTTACAACCAAAGTAAATAACCACAAATCGCTGCTATATAAGGAGAAATCAATCGCTAAATTTAGGACCGTAACTACGGTTGGGTGTGGGGAGTGAGGTGCAAGGAATGAGGTGCGGGGAGAGTCACGCTCCGAAGACAAAAATTGTGTTGGTAAATTTGTCACGTCTGTCAGCAATCTATTCCACTTTTCTCTACTAGATACCCAAAAAGGAGACTTAGGTGTTGTGACCGAACGGAAAAATAGAAATCACGCCCATTTTGCAGACAAAAATGCAGGTCCTACATCCACAAGAAAAAATTCTAGGAACGGCGATGGTTGTGTGAAGCATTATGACCCTGGCGGTAACTAACCTACGGCCCTGGCTGTAACCAACCTACGGCCCTGGCGGTAAACAACCTACGGCCTTGGCGGTAACCTACCTACGACCTTCACTAGACTTTTTTGGCTGTTGCAAATGACTGATTTATCAAATACATGCAGGAATTAGCGCATCTTAGCATACTTCAGTGAAGATAATTTAAAAACATGAAAAGTGTTAAAGTTATATTTAAAGCAAACTATTGACAGATGAAACTTAAAATCCTACTGGGACCAAAATTAAGCAAAACACCCGCCAAACTTGTGAGAGAATTTTGTGCATCTGAGAACTGCTTGAGAATAATCTTGCAAAGGAGAAACGACGCCAATATGACCAGCCAGAAATCTCGCTTGGTAAGCATGATATCTTTCGGATTAATACCGTGTGCATCGATTGTATTGGCAGCACCATGATAACGGGATAAGCAGTTGCAAATTCGATGTTGATGCTTTGTCTGAATGTATGGAACTTTCTCAATATTTTGACGTGCCAACAAATATTCTGATTTTTTGACCGCAGCATTGCTTTGCACCCAGAAAAATGAAAGAGTTGCAAACGACAAAAATCCCAAATGGCAATGTTTCAAACGATAAGGTTTCAGACGATAAAGTTTCAGATGATACAGTCTCCTAGTTATTAGTGAGAGATTGGTTAGAGCTTTGAAATCTAACCACCAAATCAGTACGAACACATCATTATGTTTCTACTGAAGAGAGATGAGGATAGATATTGAAAATGAAGGCATAAAGTAAAATATGAAAATTCTACAATGGCTGCGACAGTAAAACTGGCATGTTGTTGGGCCTGTCTCTTCCACAGAAACTAGGAGGAAGGAAGTCAGTCAATTACGCAACTTTCTCCAGGTGATCTTTGACTGATGCAGTATAATATTGTTTCATACCAAATCAACCACGAGCCAACCCTAAAAGTCCCATATACGGCTCGAGGCATGACACAACCCTTAGAATCCCCCCAGATCCTCATACCACATGTCATTACTTAATTTGTATATTGACAGTAGAAAGGGAGCGGTCACTCCTCGCTACACCTCCTAAAGAACTTCTTGAGGAGAACGCCATTAAAATGCTAAGAGCAACTACATTGCAAAAATAAAAGCATACGATGGAAAAATCAAAAAATGTGTTTAAATTCATATAGCTTGAAAATTAAACAATGATGTGTTCAAAAAAGGAAGAGAACAATATAAAAATGACAACATTACTAAATATCTACGTGGAAACATATGGCCTAGGTGGTAAATAGTAAAAAAGAACTCACAACGGCATTCTTGATATTTGCAGACTCTTCCTTCATCTCTTTGAGTTCTGAATCACTCGCCCGCTGAACTCTATTCAAGACACTGAACCACTCACTGGAAAACAAACAACAGCATATAGTACTGACTTGATCTTAACAATTTTTGCGGGAATCTTCAAAGCCGCCAATCCAGACAGGCTTGTGCATAACCATGAAATTACTGTATTCATGGATAAGCAGGGAGAATTTAATTAAGACGTGCTAGCGCATAAAAAGATTTTGCATTCACTATAGAGACACAACTTTGAGACACAAATCCACTTCACCAGCTATGATCACATGGCAAGGATATTGAATATTGAATTGCAATGGAAATCACCATGACCTCAATTTTCCGATTAAGAGAAAAACGGGATAAGGACTGGATTACATTGAATTTCTGCAAACAAATAGAGATGCAAAAGGCATAGTATATTGTCTCTAATTCCAATACAGTAAAAACATCTCTACTCTGCACAGTCTTCTTGAAGCCATGAAGGGTTAAAAGAGCTACCATTCATGGGGAAATGCTCAAGTCCTGACAAATCACTTGGTAATTCAAATTAAATATAATAAAAGTAATAAATATAGGTCTAATACAAACAATTTTCTAAAATAAGACAATGATTTATAAGCAACCTAGCACTGGGCAGCCTAAAATTTAAGAAATTTCTAGAACTACAAGGAAAGAGCTAAGAAACTTTAGACTAGTTGCACATCAAAGTCGTTACCTAGTTCAACGTAAAGCTGAACCAAAACAATGTGAACATGGTACTTCTTCAGATTTTAGCTCACACTAACGTACATTATTTGTTATAATATGCTACGTCAACATTTTATTCACGTTTTCATTGCAAAGTTGTTCATTAAATTAAGAAACATCTAAAAAACTTTAAGAAATGTTAAAATGTTCGAAGACTACTAGGCCTTGAGCAAAGTTTCTTACAGGAGAAAGACATGTAATATATCCTGTAAAATCCCGAATATAGGCCCTGAGCTTATAGATTTTTGTAGGCTTAAGCACTAAAGAATCTCTATTTAGAATCCAAAATGTTAGCCTTGGGCTTATATTCGGGGGCGCTTATATTCGGAAGGATATTTAGGATAGCTTAAAGGAGGCCTATCTTCGAGTGGGCCTATACTCGGGCGGGCTTATATTCGAGAATTTGATTTGAGGTACATAGCTACAGACCCAGATACACAACACACACGCACGCAAGCACGCAGACACGCATGCAGACACGCAAACACACAGCACACATGCACGAACATATGTAAACACACAAGCACAGCAGCATACGAGAGCACACATACACGCACATTGCACGCACACATGCAAGCAAGCACGCACGCACGCACGCACGCACGCACGCACGCACACAGACTTGGTGCACACAAGCAGGGACAAGAGATAAAGCCAAAGCATTTGGTATTTTCCTAAATAACAGGAAAGTGGATATGAGCCTTCACCAGTTACTCACTAGAAGTAACCTTAGGGTGTCTACCAACAACGACATTCATCTCACTTATCTAACTAATCGATCAGGTAATATCTTTAGAAATAAAGCAACGATGAAATGAATACTCAATTAAAGAATAAAAATCCAAATCGGCAAATGAAAGGAATAAATCACTGGCAACGAACAAATCAACAGATAAATAAATCAATCAGGTAACATAGAAGATCTCAATAATAAACTAATAACAGGAAAGAAAAGGATTGAAATTTTGCAATTCAAGTCTTTTTGAACGTCATGCAAAAATGATGTAATCACAAAATGTACAAAAACAAGATGTTCATCATCTGTATCTTGAATTAATTGATTCTCCTAATCTCATTTCGTGTGCACTAAAACATTGACAGATAACTCTATCTACTAGCTGGACCACCTGAGTAGCAGGCTGGGAGCCATTACTTTTAGCTCCCGAATAAGCGTTTCCCTGCCTAGTTTTCTTCAAATGAATTCGCAGTCCCCCGACAATTAGGGAGCTAAGAGTAGTGAATATATCAGTATCAGAATCATAAGTGAGAGATATCTCCCGAAAACGAAAACTTTGGGATGTACCACTGCTAATTAATGAGAGGACTTAGATGAAACCGCTGGAGAGCTGCATGAAGTTCTAACTTTTCACGATTCTAGTATCAGAACTTTCTTACAACTTTCTTAGCAAAATGTTCGGAGTTCCAATGTTTTGCATATGTACATTAATGGAGAGAGAAAAAGGTTTCATGCATACTGGAAATAATGAAAAATTTTAGTAAATAACAGAAGCTGAACTGTTGAAGAGCAACAGACATAATATACTTGGCATTTTATAGAAATACACTTTGAATTTTGAATACTTATATTTTTATAACACTTTCCCAGCTGCATTACTGAACTTTCGTAACTTTTAAACCAGTCGAGCACTACTTTCAATACATTTCTTATAAAAAAACGCACGCACTGAAAGTAGAACATAACATCTTAAATTGGGGCTTAAATCCATCAAGGTTTGATGGCTATTCCAGCTCTTTGTAAGAGTCACTAAACCTCGTTATTCTAAAGTAATATACTCGTAAGCGGGCGTCTTTCAGCTGTTAAAATCTGCCCTATTTCAATGAAACTGCAGCCTATAGATTTTTCACCATGCCGACAAAAATCAACAATGACATGGGTAATATATTCATGACAATACAGACATTTGTGGCACAATTTCTGGATGAAAATTCATCTCATTTACAAGAAATGACCTGATGAAGAAAGTTTTGACTGATTTAAATGAGCTTGAAGTCAAAACTTGGAATGCCACTAACAAACAGTCTACATGTCATCATAGGAGGTTGCTACACGATTGCAATGAGGGAGAGCTGAGCCATTTTGAGTGGAACAATCCATTTCCACTAAAAAATTTTAAAATAATACGATCACAACCAAGAACCACAACTCCTTCTAATTAGGAAATTGCCAGTGTCTTGGCTAAACTTCTAAGAGCCTTAAAGCAGGTACAGGGAAAAATTATCGACACAGTGAAAGATTTCAGTTCCTGAAAATCTCCTTTCTAGCACCACCACTCTTTCAAACGCTGTACCCCCGCATCTACGCCACAAATAAGGAATGGAAACATGAAACACGCCATTAAAACTAATGCCTCCATTTTGCCTTTCTTGTCTACAGAAAATTTGTAAAATTCTTGATGTTCTAGCTACAGAACAAAATATTTTCATCTTGTACGTACCTAAATCCAGAGCAAACAACACCTTAAGCTTTCAAAATGTCATAAACGTCGCGGCGTATAAAAAAGCAATACGACAGTTATGATACTGAGAACAGCTTCCTGATACCAGAGCTTGTGTACTAGGCCGGCTACGAGTCCCCAAGCTAAGAACAAGGATTATCTCCATAAATTATGCACTAGCTTGGAATTAAACGTGCAGCCTAAAGGAGGGTTGACCTCCGAATCCTAATTGATGTACACAATACATCAGTGATCTTCTAGCTATGAACGATTTTGACCACGAAATATGATGGAAAATCGCACAGGTCAAAATATACCCTATAATCGTAGGCCTGGCAAAAGATTATTAGAGATGACAGCAGTGATTCTTTTGTAGCTTTTGCTACTGTGCCGAGCTTCTTAGTAGTTGCATATTTACATAGCATTAGGAATTTATGGAAATGTGAATTGAAATGGCAGAGTTGGAAACTCGAGGGGCAACCCCTCTTCTCAAAATAGCATACGTGCACCTCGTAGCTTTTGAATTTCAATTTTGCTGTAATTTAGTGAGCTTGCTGTGATTTTTGTGACTTTTTTGTGAAATTAGTTTGTGAACTTCTCGAAATGTTTTGTTGAAGATCAAGATGGCATCAAGATAGAATTGGTAACAAAGAAGCTACTCACTTCCAATCCTGTGCATTTTCTGATACAATGTGGTATGTTCTGTCAGGCATTGCAATGCTGAATGCGTTTTCTCGTTGACCACTGTCGATAATGGATCTAAGAGGAAAAACCATTTAAAGTTCTTTGACTTTTGATTAATACAATTCGCAAATAACGTTTCAACAGTTTGCCTATTGTCTTTCTTTTTGATCAAAGTCATAACAAGTAAAGTTGCTTCACTTTTAATCCAAAATAAAGCCTATAGCCATTGGCTTTTGATTAAATTCATTAGAAAATAAAATGGAGACAATTTTTCTTTAATGGGTAGGGTATGGTAATTGTGTTTGATTAAATGCAAACAAGTGATAGAATGAAAAGAGAAGCTTGAATAAAAAAAGGCCGCAGAAGTAAAGAAAATCACATAGAATCAGAAACCAAGCTTCATGAAATAGATCAAAATCAAAGGCGAAAACCTGAGGGCGTTAGTGGGGTGTTTGCCCCCCTGAGGACTGTAGTTCAAGGATCTACGCAATGGTTCACAGGTAGCAATAACTGACAAGAGGTCTTTGCCCCCCCCTCAAAAGAAATGTTGATATGTCCGCCACTGCATAACATACCTAGGGTAGAATTGCCTGATACGAGTTCAATTATCCAAAGTGACAATGCAAAATACAGTGTGGTTCAAAGTGGCTCTCCTTCGTGTTCTTGAATCTCATGCTCTCAATGCAGAATAATCTAGGGATGTGTAACTACTAATGTCAATAGACTGTTACTTACTTGCAGTTTCTTAGATCCAGAGTTCCAAGGGTCTTAGCACCGTCTTGATCTGAGTCGTGATACGTAAGAATTGTATCTTTAAGTACAAACCAACGCTTCTTCCAATTTCGTCTTAACAAGAAAATATGAAAGGGTAAAGTTCATAGTTCAAAGGACAAAGTTCATTAATTGAAAAATACTGCCTTTCTCTACAGACTAATGTGAAATTCTACTAAAGAGGAGAAAGATTCTCCTGAAAGTAGGATGAAGGAGGAAAACTATAAGGTAAGCTGGGTAAATTATAAAAAATGTTTGTATCTTAAACAATATTAAACGTAGAAAACAAATACTTAAAAATAGATAAAAATACATACCTGGATAGGGTGCCTGTACCACCACCCTTTTTAGTGAGCCACCCCATTTTGAGAGCTTTCTGAATGAAGAGTTAAAACAGGAAAATAAGACAATTGGAACATGAAACAAATGAGCCATAAAAATTAACTAATAATGCCAATTCTCTATAGATCACCACTCAATTAGACGCTGCATAAAAAGTATCAACAAACAGTTAACAATAATATATAGCCAACATGATAAACAAGAAAAAACACTTATATATACAAATGTCTATGTTATATATGTTTACATGTCTATGTGGTTGCATTTGTTTGCGTATACCTTGGTGTTTTACCTATACATGGGTACTAGGTACAGTACAAAACGTTGCATTTTAATGTATATACCTACAATACTTGCCAAAAGTCCCTGGGACATTTCCAAAAAATTATGAAAAACTATAGCTTTCTCAGTATTTCAAACATTGATAGAGTCGTGATACGTAAGAATTGTATCTTTAAGTACAAACCAACTTAACTAAAAACTATAGCTTTCTCAGTATTTCAAACACGCTTTGATGTCAACCCCCTTCCCCCTAAAACAATGTTGGTCTGTTCCTGAGACACTTGGCGTTATTGTGCACGAAAAATTTTTCCGCTACCGCATGTACTTCTCTCAGTAACCAACATTGTTTAGGGGGGAGGAGGGGGTGAATGCTCCGTCTAGATTGAAAATATGCAAAGTGTCCCAGTACTTTTGGCGAGTATTGTAGGTACTATATCTATCCTAGGGTACTACGAACAGTATAAAACGTCGTATTTTAATGCTTTTACCTACGTACTATATCTACACCAGGGTACTAGATACAGTATGAAAAGTCATACTTTATTACCTGTTTTCCTCTAAACCACATTAATGTGTCGTCTTTAAGCACACACCAATGCTTCTTCCAAGCATTCATCAAACCACCTTCATAACAAAATAATTTGCATTCAATAGTCGAGCCTCGACAATGATCTACGCACCGCTAATGCAATCAGAAACACGCATTTTCAGACAAATTGCGTAGTCACCGTAGACAAAGAAAAAGGCCAAGGGCACCTAAAGTAGCGAATGGTGTGCCAGGAAAGAAACTCATGATAATATCTAAAATCCATAGTATTACAAAGTCACTCAAATTGCACGCAAGCACAAAAGACGGAGAGGACTTGGTAATAAATATTACTTTCCGTACAGGGTGGTCTGCACAAGCGTATGCTTGCGTAAAAGAGGAGAAAGGTCAAAACTGTCGAAAGATTCTATGTAGTTACTGTGCGAAAAGCCCATTAAGACTTTTGAATATGAGAGAAGGGGGGGCGGTATAATGATCCCAAGAAATGGGTACAAACCCTGCATCATAAGATATCCTTCAATCATAAGGTTATCCATCATAGACATGTCCTCAGTTGCGCCAACTTTTAGTGAATCATCATCAAAATCTTCATCTTCATCAATTTCCTTCAAATCTTCCATCTACAAAAAACACGAACCAATTGAGTTTCATAAAATTAAGTAGAAAAAAAACTACATAATTCCTTGTTATGCTGCATTGGCAAATGCAATTAAACTACGGAATCCCTAATGATAAACTTTCAACATGAAAAATCTTGCAACAACAGTCTGTACTCTGAAGGCTCGTGGATACTTTCTTGAATTTTAGCAACAATAACCGAGTACTGCCAAAAGAAACTAGCAAAGAACAACCATAGGAGGCTTCCTTTTGAATTACACCACAATCATAAGGTTCTTCAGTCTATGGATGCCTGGCGATAGGGTAGCATGATATAAAGCAATACCTCCACACAGCTACAGTAAATATTATAACTCTTAAGCAAGATTTATAGCAAGAATGCTGGCTCTCAAATCTCATAGAATGCCATGTCTCGTGAAATACCGTTACTATAAGAATCAACTTCAAGATCTCGCACCTTTCGCCACAGACTCACAGAAAGAATGGGGCGAAAAAAGAAGATATAATCCTCGACAAAATCAAGATTATACACAGTATTTTTCTGAGCGTGGAAAAACATGACACTCAGGACGTGTAATTTCAAAGTACTAAAAAAGCCCCTTAGTGATAAAAAAGGAACCCTATTTGTAACTTGCATATTAACAAGGATTCTGCCACTTATGAGAGACACTTCCCAGATGTTCTGCGTCAATCATGGATATACCTGGCGTTGGACATTTAGCATTTATTTTACAAAGACCTTTTCACCACAAAGTCTGCATAATGAGCCATCGATAACCTGCACGGAAGACAGGGCACTCCAATGCGGCATAAAAACACGATTTATTAATATCTAGACTGTTACTTTATCCGTTTGTGACAGATGCCAAGCTGATTAGGCCTACTTCAGGCGTCAGGCAGTGCCGTACAAAAGGAAACATCCTGGCATAGCGCTGCGCAGGCAGGGTTTTGGAATGAAATTCTCCAACAGAAATTGAAGATTTATTCAAACTTCCGCTTCAAAATATTCATGCATTTGAATGTAAATACCACAAATGCTTAAGAACAAAACGCAGCTTGCACACAAATGCAAAAAACCTCGTTGATGTATACTCTACGAAGGTAAAGTACTGTTGTTGAAGCGATTTTGCAACTCCACATTAGCAAATCGCAAGAAGTACAAAAGTACTTTACCTTTAACTGTGCGTCCAATTCTTCCATTTCAGCAATCGCTGCTGCCTCAGCCTCTCTTTCAAGTCTCTCGATCTCAGCCTGGCGCAATCGCTCCAGTTCCTCCTCCTTTTGCCTATCAATTAAGGAAATTACGCTGTAAATCATTTTGCAACATAAGACTGTGTTTGGCAACGCCAAAAATAACGAAGTTAACTGCAAGTGCATAGTACGATGGAGAATCTAGCAAAGCCACGAAAGAATAGGTTGTTTATATTAGCTGACAAGATTACACACATTTCATAAAACACCTTGGTTATAGCTGCAACAAACAAAACGAGAAGGATTAACAGATGAGTTGTTTACCAGAAAACAAAGCATGTCTTTTAAGATTAAGTAAACAAAGCGTATTCTGAAAAAATTGGAAAAAGTTGCAAAGAATGAATGGGATCTTATTCCTGCAAACATTCTAGAGAGAGAGAGAGAGAGAGAGAGAGAGAGAGAGACCAAAGGGTTGAGAGGACAGGGGGGTGCGGGACAACTTAAGGGGGTGTTGGGACCATACTCGAATGGAAAAATCGAGGCTTCTGAAAATTAATAAAGGGAAGTGGTGATGAGAACTTGATAAAACGACTTCATACTACGTATTAGAGCGGAACTTTCTATTGTTACTAAACAACGTGTAACACAAGCTCAAAAGTGTGCTGAACTGGTAATCTAGCTCTTACGCATCATAAAAATGAAGAAAAAGGACGGCTGCCTTTCAAGCGCCCCTTCTTGGTGTCCCTGATTAAGCAATATCCTTGATTTTAGTGAAAATGCCCATTAAAAAAACGCAATTCATTCTGCAAAGCTAGGGTAATGATCCTAATTTAACCGGCTTTCTTATTCAAATCTAATCCCTTGATACCAGGCAACAATCATATATTTAACTACGGCCTAGGTGCTCAAGCAACGACGTGCAGATACAAAACATAAGCAAAATTCTTCGGGAGAAGTTAAACTTGAAAGGGTGATGAGGTATGAAAGAATCCCAAAAGAGTCGTTGGTATTATTCGGACACCTAAAGAGCTGACAAAATTAGATATAGCCAATGGGAAATTTGTATATTCATCGATGAAGACTAGAGACTTTGAATGATCATTCTGTAAGATACTTTACATAAAAAATAGTCACACAAACTCTTGACAGATTAGCCATCAAAACAAATGCAGTGTCAGTTGCTTCTTCCTTCGATAATAGTGCTTCCCAAAACTCTCATACAAAGCCATACCGAACTACATTGAGCGTTGAAAAACTTCAGTAGCCATTAGACTTTATTGAATGTTCGAATTAATACTGCAGCATGACTTGGTCCTACTATAAACAGCGTAAACTAACCGAGACATGCATTGTACTAACATATAGGCATTGTCCACTATACCTATCTTATGAATCCATGGGATGTAGCTACTATTTCTAAGCGCAGTGTAACGAAGTGCAAGCAAGCAAAATAAAATGATGCTGTATTTGCAGTATGGATCATTAATCTGCTGAGTAACTCCTCTAAGTGGGAGGGAGGGTACCTTGATCTGCTGCGGTATTGCATTGTCATGGCGGAAGGTGGTGCCACGTTGCGTTACAAGAGATGGATGGGTGTCTCAAAACGGTAAAATTGGCGTTGGTAGCTTACGAATGACCTCATCCCCCACCCCCACAAACTAAGCAAATATAACAACACTCCGCAAGAAACCCGATAGAAATGTTTATGATACTACAGCATTGTGAACAAAAAACCAAACTACTTCTGAAGTGTGAGCCAAAATACAAACGAGCACAGACACTATAAACTCACACGCTTACGCCAACTGTTTTGAGCTTCAAAAAGGAATAAATTACAAAACGACATAAAAAACAGATCAGCCATACCTGATTTCCTCTTCTGCTTGTCTGATTTTTTCTTCCTCGAGCTGAAAAGTTCAAGAGCACTACTAAGTATCTTCAAAGCCTAAAGTTACTACTAAAGTGTGTAGCTGAGTGAAAGAGCCAAATTCACGGCAGGCACAAACAAACTCAATATACTACAAAATTATACATCAAACTAAGCTCGTTGGGAAGCTAATGAACCTTACTGTACATATATCTTACTTTTGAACAAATCAATATAAGAACAGTAAAATAAGATTACTGGAAAGGAATATATGTAAAATTAACGATCATACACAGAGAGCAAGTTAATAGGAATGCTTCGCTATCTTCAGAGAGACTGAAAATTGCTGTTGGAGACCTTCATCGCATAGCATCACTCATCAAAGTGAACTGCTAAGTCTTTAAATCAAATAGTTTTATACCTTGCGCATTTGTTCTTCTTCCTCCAGTCGCCTTTGCTCTTCAAGTTCTCTCGCTTTTGCCAGCGCAGCCAATCGCTCTTCTTCCTCTTGTCGGCGTTTTTCCTCTTCGATTCTTTTCTTTTCACGCTCCTCTTCTTCTTGCTGCAAAAAGTACATGATCAACTCCTCCTTACATCACACCATATCACATAAAATTCGCTATATTATACTATACTATATTATATCATATTATCTTATAATATGTTATGTTATATTATACTATACTATACTATATTACGTTGTATTACATTATATGATATGGCATTATATTATATTATATTATATTATATTATATTATATTATATTATATTATATTATATTATATTACATTATATTATATTATATTATATTATATCATACTGTATTATATGCTACATCACGCAATATCATTTCATTTCAAAACGTATTAATCATACGATACGTCAAATACAATAAGAGTGCCATGTGATACAAAAATAATTAATGAAAGAAAAAAATAAAAACTAATAATAACAGCAATACAAAATGTCGAACATTAATAATAGAGAATACTCTGTATAAACATTCTCCAAAAAAGCTTTACCATTCTTCGCAATTCCTCAAGTTCTTTCATCCTAGCTTCCTGTTCAAGGCGTTCCATTTCCCTGGAAAAAACAATAAGAACTCAAAATAACTGAAAACGGTGCTAAATGACAATAAAAATAGTAATATTTTTGTACTTTTCATGTCTCTTCTACAAATCATGGTAGCTTTACATAATCTGTAGCTGAGACATAACTGATCACCAACAGCACCATCTCAGCCAGTTAACATCAAATCAACAGTTCAAACAAACAAACTTTTGGGAAAATTTTCAAAAGACTACTTTGCGGCATTCTCGCAGACAATGACACGACAAGATTTCTGCGCGTAATGTACAACATTTACAATAAGACAAATTTCTCTTTCTAGTTTATTTGTATTATGAAAAGACTAACTGTATAAATCACGACAGTCAAAAAGTAGAATTTAAATCCCATCTAGCAAATTGCTATCAGCAAGTCAGACAAAACTCCCTCATTCATGCTACCTTACGAATATAGATGCATCTTCATTTATATCTGTTTCCACACTATTCAAAATTGACTCACAAAGCTTCCAGGTTCCAAAACCCGAGACCCTTCCAAGAAAAGATTTTAATAACAAGCTCGTTTCTTCATAAACGCAAGAACTGGAAATCGAATGTGGCCCTGTAAAATTAGACGACATGTTCTAGAAAAAGGCAACTAAAGAAAGACATACTTTCTTCGCTCTTCTTCTTTTCGCCTTTCCTCTTCGCGTCTTCTTTCTTCTTCAAGCCTTTTCTCTTCCAGCATATTACGATATACAACTCTTGCCTTTCGACCACGTTCATACTAAAACGCAACGAGAGTGACAACATCTCTGGACATTACATTAAATATATGCCATGATATAGCAAGTTGCTGGAGCGTCTTTCGGAAACAACAAACCTTTCATTCATATTGCTCTGAACACACACATTGAATATATAAATAGTTCTTTTGGGCACGGGAAAACGTTGCTTTGATTTTGAACAAGTTGGGCATTCTACAGGCACGAAATAAAAGCTTGGTGACGGATTTTTCAAGGAGAAGTATGGACGAAAGAATAGAGGAGAAGCAAAAAGAAAAGTACTACAAAAATTACAAAAAATTAGTCTCAAGAAGCAAGGAATAGTAATGATTATGCTGTATCTTCAAGGAAATATACCTCAGGATGATACACAAATTAGAGAATTGGACACAGCTCTACATAGATAAAAGAAAA
>WIPJ01067511.1:19580-34660 GCA_018155075.1 Cassiopea andromeda | reverse complement strand
GGGGGGGGGGAGAAGTCAAATGGAGAAATAGTACATGCATAAGGGGATTATAAATTGTACACTGGGGAGAAAGTAATTGATATAATTGTGAGTGTGAATTTTCCAACAATTACATGAATTACTAGTGATTAAGAAATCTAAAGGATAATGATGATAAAGGATACCGATGATGATGATGATGATGATGATGATGATGATGATGATGATGATGATGATGATGATAATGATGATGATGATTATGATGATGATGATTATGATGATGATTGATGATGATTATGATGATGATGGTGATGATAGTGGTGAAAAGTAGGCCAATGGCTCACGCTACACTTCTGCCCATTAGATGTCGGCAGTTAGAGTGGATTGAGTGTAGCTGACTCAATCACTTCCTTTAAACAACTGACTGGCGACCATTAGGCCCACAGGGTCAGTCCTAGGCCCCGTCAGGGGAGCAACATATAAAGAGCGACGACGACAACGACGATGATAATGGTGATGATTATTATAACGGCAACCATGATGGTAACAATTAATGGTAAATTGATGATAATAACTTGTTCAGAAAGTAATCAGGTAACTTATGTTGATTTCAATTGTCACAAAACTGTCACCTACTTTTTGAATAACAATGACAGCCTTGCGCTTCTTGATGTACCTTTGACGGTACATATGGCTCTACAATAAAAAAAATGTATAACAAATCGTTAATTGAGAAAACACTTCACTGAAAGGCAAGTATTTCTTACGGTACAGCAAAGCCATTAGCAACTCAAAACTGAAGGAGTCAAATAGCATCTTCAAAGCAGATAAGTTACCCAATATAACTGAAAGGATAATGCAGTTTCAGAAAATTGGCACAAAACAATGACAATATTATAACCGTACAAATTACCTGCAAAAGAAAAAATCAGCTTTTTTCATAATGCAAATATCATTACCCCAATGTTTCAAAATAAAAACAAATTTCTGTCTTGTATGAAATACTAGGTAAACTAAATCATCATTATTCATACCTTGTATATTTTCTGGATCATAATTATTGCTTGCCTTGTCTTCAAATACTTCTTCCGAACGTGGTAACTCCAAATTCGGTTATTGATCACCTTTGCAACTTCCTGCAAGCACTTATTTCTCTCTATTTCAAGCTCAGACTCCAACTTGTCTTTCAGGAACACCTGATTTTGATACAAACATAATATTCATTACATCTAATCAATATTCATTGCATAAAATAATTATTGACATTAGCGAAAAAATTAACATTAATTTTACTAAATTAATGGTATGTATCTAACTTTCTATCTGCACAACACTCTCCTATTTCCCAAGTCAGTACAAAGCATTGGTCAATAACACAGATTCTTATGCGAATCTGAAAATTAAAACTTTGAATTCAAGGTTCATAAAGTTATGCTAGAATGCTATTAATATTGGATAGTATTTTCCATCTCGTTTGAGATGGTAGGGCAAATGGTATAATAAAACTCTCCGCCATCTAGACAGCGGATGAATACAAGGGACGCATAGATCTATCAAAAAACTGCGATGTATAATCTCCCTATAAGTTCACAGCATTTCAAAACATTCCATACAATTATGTGGAGAAACCTAAAGCTGCAACCTTATTTCTATGGCAAATCCTGTTATTATCAACTGAAACGTGGTATTTTAACTGGTCTTGGTATAGAGCAACCATGCTGTCTGGTAGCGACTGGCTTTAAAAGTCGTTTAGATGAAGCCTAACTACTTTATAAACACTCATCTAAATTATAGTTAACGTGTGACAAAGACAGCTTTTAAAATTTCATCGCGTGGTGAAAGTAAAAAGAAGCAAAAGATGAACTCACTTTTGTTTTTCCAAGTCTATAAAACTCTCCATTTTTGTCAAGTAGCTTCAAAACAAACAGACAATTGTCTTTGGGGTCACTGCTTGAAGTCTTTTTGAAAAACAGGGATTTGTATCTACACAAAGTAAATAGCTGAAATCACTATGATAGAGAAACTAGCAAACAATATGGAAGTCAAAATTGGGCCACATGGCTACTTGATCAAGGTACCAGGAGGTCAAATTCCCCAATACATGAAAAAACAGTAGTATAAACAACTAGTTCCCACATTCAAGAGCAAATTAAATATTTGTGTATAAAGCATGAAACACCAGGCTAGTATCATTTGCTATTTACGTTATTTACGTCCACTTGACTAAGGCCATCGCGGATTGAGTTCGAACACTAAAACTTGCCACTGATGACGCCAGAAAGTGAAGCAGCCCGAGCCTCTCAAAGTAATCTCAAAGGCACCTTCAAGGCCCAAAAATGGAGGAGGGGGGAAAGTAAATTAGAAGACAAGCCGCAAAGAATATGCAGACTATCTATAGCTAACCAAGGTCTTCAACAAAGCAAAGTCTAAATACAGATTGAAGAAGAAAAACAACACTTTCATAGCGACAACAGACAACAACACAAATCATAATTTGCTTGTAGCCTCGCAAAAATTCTGAATTTCCATTGCAAGTTGGGAGGCAAGGACTGTAAGTAAGCAAAAATTGAGTTGGCAAATAGGCAAGAGGCTACACAAGCATGTACTTTGTACAGTTAAAAAGTAGCTAGAGAAGGAAAATACATTGGGGAATAAATATTACTACTATACACCAGTGCTTTTCAACTTTTTTGGTGGAGCGGAACCACAAGGATGTATTCTAGTGGCTCGAGGAGCCCTTGTTCACATATCTGCACAGAAGAGTTAAAACAAACTGTCGATCGTAGCATTTTTCTATATTCTGGCTGAACCCCTTGACTTTGCTGGCGGAATCCTACTGCTATACACTTAGTCCAAAGGTAAGTTTGTAAGTAACTGGAAAGATATAGGCTAGCGAAGAATGTTATTAGTAAAATCAGTACACTTGATGGTTATAATAACTAATACAAACCTGTCTGCAAAATCTTGGTATGTCCTTCTCACTGGAAAACCTGCTTTTCGTATTTTAACTGTTTCCAACATTCCGCTGTATTTAAGCTGATTCAAAACAAGCTCAGGTTCGAACACTTGCATCAGCTATGGGAAGAAAATAATACATATCATTTGACAATTGTTCGTCATGCACTTTCCCTATTCAGTTTCAGTTCAAAACAATGCTTAACCATAGAAATGAAGTCTCGCTCTTTGAAGGCGGTATACTGTCTTTTGCGAATCTGCAAATTTTGCTGTGCTCAAAAATAAGCATTTTATTACGCTTAGAGCAAGTATTTGATGTTATGTCCAATATTAGAAAATAATGCAGTTCAGAAAATTAACCCCACTTGTAACAAGACAAATGACCAATATCTTCTAAAATAAGGTGGCTTTGCAAAGAGCATGGTGGTTAAGCATGGTGGTCGAAGAAAGGGAAATTGCTTTTGAATTCAATTTAAAATGCTTTAAATAGTCTGTTGGTATTACAGAACTTTACCACAGCATGAAAAAGCGGCAAAATTCTTTTGACATACTTAAAAGCTTTTTTCGTCCGACACTCATCAGAGCATGAAAACGTCGGATAGTGACCTAAAGGTTAACCGAAATATATATCCAGATGCAGTAAATGTGATAGGATGCGTCTAATTGGACTCAAGAGTGGCCAATTAGTACCTATTAACATTGTTTACATGAAGAGTCCCAATGAGAAAACAACCTATTTTTGTCTACACAAGGTTGGGTTTTGAGTCTTGATGTAAACAGATTCCAAAACACTTAAATGAAAGGACGATCTTGCTTGCCCAATGATCCGAAAATTGTCGTCTGTATATGTTTTGGCGCATTCTGGATTTGCAATAAGGTGTTGTCCTATGCCCGACTCACAATTAGTTTTAGAATTGTTCTTTTTACATATACGAGGTAGCTGTTCTCTTACAGTATCGGCATTCAGTTACCAGAATGCGAAGAAATAAGAACAAATTAGGTATCAAAATACACCACCACCAACAACAACAAAAACTACCTAAATTTTGCAAACTTACATTTCTAATCTTACAAAAGAAGCTATGGAAACATTAATAAATGAATGAATGAACTGATGAATTAATAAATGAGTGCACTAAAATGGATAGAAAAATGAAAAGAAGAGAACGCTGAAAATTAGGGTTTACTTCATTGGTTTACAAGGATTTGAATGACCACATCATAGCATCTCCGTCAGCATAGGCGTCAAATTGTTGGCAGGAATCCTTCGATGGTGATTCCTTTGTTAGCCAACCGAGATTTGATACCTATGCTATCTCCATCGTAATTCAAAAGTGAATTCATAATCAAAGATAAAAATAGTTCACCTTTTCAGCATTTGGTTTGATACAACGGACAAAGTACGGGTTAGCTGCATTTAGGGACGTCATCAATGAAAAAAGCGAGTCCTAGAAATGAACAAATTATGAGAATTATAATGAAAATAGAAGGGAGGGAGGGAAGGAGGAAGCCCTGATATTAGGGACGTAGTCAAATCTGCTATGCTAACGTTGGCTGGCAAATAAATGAAAATAGACCTATGACATCAGATATACATAAAAACTTACGCCCTATCGAATGTATAAAATGAAAATATTCAAGAAATTTTAAAACACATTTTCCTACCTTGAACTGTGAGCTGACTGTAGCTTTCTTTCTCCCTTTTGCCCTCGTACCACTTTCAGCTCCTCCCATGGCTTTAAGTGGTTCGAGTATATCGTAGATAAAATCAGATCTGAAAAAAATAAGTTCTCTTGGGGTCAGGAAAACTTAAACATCAAGCACTTCATGACAAATACTAACTTAAGAAGGTAGTAAATAAATAAATGATGATAGCAAAGCAAACCTGCTTTCTTTCAGGGTGTTAAGAAGATCGTCCCTCAATGTATCTCTGTTCTTCTCAAGAAAGCCTTTGATTTCATAAAACACCTGAAAAATAAGCACAAATTATGAAGTAAGGAAAAATGAGCACAAGCCAAGAAGAGCTAAGGGCAATTTTCACACAATGTAAAACAAGCAATAAATATTGGCGTAAGTCATCGCTCTGAAGAATATAAACAGAACGGAAATCCTAACTATAGACAATGAATATATTGCATACGTACCTCCCCAGCATAATGTCGAATACCAAATTTGCCATTCATAACACGTGGTTTAACATAAAACGTATTGCCCTAAATGTCAAAGAAATGAATGAAAATAATGACATGAAAAGCCTGCAAAGATTTATCTCACTCAACTGCAGTAATCACATTTCCTAGAGAGTTCCTCGACTTTAATTGTGATCAGATTAATTGAGTTCTTGAGATTGTAGATCACTAAAATGAAAAGTAAAGAGCAAAGCGTATTTTCAACATGGGAAAACACATTGCATGTCAACACCCAAAAAGAGACTTACAGCATGGTTGTCATGAAGCTTGCGGAGGAGCGAATCATCAGTTCCTTTTGGGAAATGGCTTTCCTCATCAATTAATGACAGTATACCCAATTTCTGCCAAAATGAATGAAAACACAAAAAAGAATTACATTCAACCCTTGTAAAAATATTGAGCAGAATAAAAGCATTTTAGGGCATCACGTTTGAGCCACGTTTCCAAGTGCTTATATAAAGCATTCAAAGTGATGCAACGCAAAATAGCTCCCTCATTGAAGCAATAGTTGGAAGGCCTAAATCTAGGAAGAGATTACTCTGTTAAAATGAAATCGAGGTCAGGCATTCTATGAGCATTTTAAAGGTACAGACGTATAGTAATACTCAACAGTAAGCTAATAAACAAGCATCAGTGGATTCTTTATATACACGTGTTTTTAATGAGAAAAGTCTATAAGAAAATGAGATGGCTAAAATCATAAGAAAACTACAAGGCTCAATTTTCAAAGTTAAATGTTTCGTTGGCCAAAAATCGATATTACGTCATTATTACATTCAAATGTTAAAGATGGAATTCAAATTCAAGTATACAAGATTACCAAAGAAAGTGTAACTCATTTTATCTCGCTTATACCAGTAAAAAATTTATTTATTAAAAAATGTAAAAATTTAAAGAATTTAAAAATTTGAATTCTTTAAATTCTTTTACTTTAAATAAAAATGTAAATTAAAAAATTTAAAGAAAATCTTATGATTACTTTCGAGAAAGGTTAAGAAAATTCAGACTCAGGTAAAATGATGGTTATCTTATAAAAAAATGTGATAGTTGCTGACATGCTCAGTTCTTTCATATAATTGGTTGACAAACTGATGCAAATTCAAAAAAGGATAGCACGCAAACAGAGGTGCTAGGAAAAGGTAGCAAGAACGAGAGAGAGAGAGAGAGAGAGAGAGAGAGAGAGAGAGAGAGAGAGAGAGGGACAGAGAGCGCCACTGCAAAGCTTGAAATGGGTGTAACCAAAAACCAACACAATCACTGTCTATGAACATTTTGCCGAGAATTCCTATCCCACAAAACTATTATTGGCAATTTCCTTTTCGGTTGGGTTACAAAGATAACTAAACAGAAGGTAACCAAACCCAACACTTCCAATACGTAACAAAAACGTTGCATAAAAACAAACGATACATGTAATCACAATTCATCAAATGCACAAACATAAAAACAAGGATCTAAGTCTACTCATCTCACTAACTACATGGCGCCATTCTCAAAGTGAAATTAAATAATGTGGATTAAGAACAAATAGTGTCCAACGATATAGCAAAGAAACATACAACTTCTTTCCGAGCTCTAAGTGAAATGATGAAAGAGATATTAAGCAAACTTACTCTCTCTACGAGATCTAAGCATTCTCCGTTATCGTTCCAATCAATATCTGTCCACTGCAAACCCTCCCTATGATGAAAATTGTTATCATCAGTTCAACTCATTCGGGAAAATTAAATGGGTGAAAATAACTTTAGGGTACAACCACAAAAAGACGCATTGTCTTGTGTGAGCGAGGAAATCAACAAGGTGAAGCTCTCCAATGCAAACACCACCTTAAATTGAAAGTTCACACTTCAGTGTTAGTATGCAAACTTCACTAGATGTAAACAAAGGTGATAGCAATAATACCTGTTGTACTCCAATTGCTCCAAGGAGAAAATATGTTTGTTGAAGTATTCCTGTAGTTTTTCGTTTGCGAAGTTGATATTAAACTGCTCAAAACGGTTGATCTAAGAAATTTTGAATATGTATAAGTAATAAGAACTTTAAAACCAAAGATAGCTGAGACAAAAAGCAACAATAAATAATGGAACATAGTATAGTATAGTGCAATAAAACATAATATTGTATAATATAACACAATATAATATAACATGGCATAAAATAAAATACTACAGTATAAAATAATACAACATAATATAATATAATATAATATAATATAATATAATATAATATAATATAATATAATATAATATAATATAATGTAATACAATATAACATAATGAAATATAATGCAACAAAATATGATAAATACAATACAACTACACATCCTAAACTAGCAGTACTAACTTCTAATCCAACAATAAATACAAAGCTAACCTTGAAGTTCTCGAATCCAAAAATATCTAACACTCCAACAAAGAGGAAGTCACTTTTTCCTTTGATACTTTTATTTATCATTTTGAGCAAATACTTAAAAAGTGCAGAGTAAAGAGACATTGCAGCTGAATCTCTGGAGTTTTCCGCCTGCTCAACGGTCAAAGGGCTGAGTATCTCTTCACCTCGTAGTATCATTGATTTTTGAGTTAATGTATCATTTAGTTGATAGACATCTAGTTGAAGTAGATTTGCCGTGTTCTCCAGAACTAAAAGAGCAAACAAAATTAGTTAGGTGTCCCTCAGGAAATATGACAAATTTAAGCGGTAGCTGTGTGCAAAACAACCATGAAACGAAAACGTTTGAGTCCTAGTTCGCAATGAAGCAGAACCTCAATGACTATTCACAATCATGATCATTTGATGATTCATGATTACCATTTGATCATGAACATCATGAGTACATAGCTCATCGTCCCTATTGCAAAGCTGAAACAGTTGGTTTCTTTGGGTCATCACCAACAAATAGAGAGTTGTAAGGGCATTACCCACAATCACTAAATCACTACAATGTTCATATTAAATTTTTCATTTCAACTAACATTTTAACACCTACATCCTTTTAGCAAGATCAAAAACAATTTTCAGTTACAGAAAAGGATAAAGGAGGACATTAGTTGTCCCAGGTCTGTGCAACTAAAATAGCAGCTGAGATTTACGACTTGGAAGCAGAATTCAAAAGCGGTCTTTCAAGAACGTACTTTTCTGATGCTGCCAATCTTCACCAACAAATATGGCTGACAATTACCAATAGAAACTAATGGAATGCGTGTAAAAGAGCTAATTTAGAATGACTTTGGGACCTATTGATAAAGGCATAGCATTTATCCTCTACCTTTTCCACATGGCCATAGCAAAATAAAAAGGTTCGTGAAGCTGTACGATACAAATGCTACAAGCTTGCCGTGTTAGGCAAAGAAAAGCACCATTTCCATTATTCTAACTTACTGCTTTTGTCCTGGACTTGGGCTCCACCTGTAGCAACAAATTCTATGTTACCCATCATAAGAATTCCAGCCAGCACGTGTAACACATCGCTAATTAGGCTGTCAGACAGTCCGATTGTTTTCATAGCATTCTGAAATAAACAAGCATAGCCACTACTGGACTGCTAAAGGCGTTGACTGGATTTGTATCAATATCTCTGACTGTCGGTTGATAAAACAATACAAAGAAAGCACAACAATACACTATAATGCCAAGGGCCACCGAGAGGGGGCAAAGAGAGGGGGCAAATATCCCAAGGGACTCAAGATCCAAGGGGCCTCATACCACCAATGCTTCAAAGTCTGGGGGGCCTCATAAAGTAAACCAGCAGTAATTTTCCATAGTTAATTTCTAGACCATGAAAATTTTCTGCTCGCTTCGCTCGCATGGGGCCTCACTTTTCTCTTCGTCCCCGGGGTCGCTGAAGTCATTCGGAGGTCCTGATAATGCGAACCCTATGAAATTCAAATTTGGAAAACTAGTAATACTGGAAAAGGAATATATAATCTTATCTCAGTTTTCTACAAGTAGAAATCTTAAAGTCTAGAACTAGAATGTACCTCGCATCAAATGATAATTCTGAGGAATTGTTCCCTTATAAATATTTAACTCATCGAGAAAGAAATCAAAGATCTTTCTACCACATATTAAGTATTTCTTAATATGGGCCTTGTAGAACATACATCAGCAACAGTGTGGCCACTCAAATTTGCAAATGAAATTCCAGGAGTTTCCAAGATGTTTTCCAGGAGTTTTTTTGGAGAAGCTGATCGCTCGTCGAAATTAATAAGATGTTTCAAAATAGTTTTGGATCTATTTCGATTGAGTATGGAATCAACAAAATAAAGCGACAATGGAAGCTGCCTAGCTGCCAAGTCTTCGGGTGAATAAGTAGGTGCAGTGGAAGAAATGGGGTCTGGGGACTATTCTACAAGCTTAAATCTTGCATACGCTAACAGAAAAAGCATAATTCTTAATGGAAATCATACCAAAACATTCAAGAAATCTTGTCTATCGTCGATTGTTGGGTCAGTAATGCAGCCACTTTGTTTCAAGTAATAGTAACCACTTGGATTATAAAGACACAGGTCACCTACAAACAAATGCATTGCCATCATTAATCATTTTGAAATTAAACTCTACAACAATAAAAAATGTATGACAATATTTTAATCTATAAATTACAAAATAGATATCATAGAAGTAAGAATTTCTATTTCTTGAAAACATCTTCAGTAGTGCTGTGTAAATAAATTAACTTGTGTATATTTATATTTGACAGCCATAGGCCATACATTGTTGTTTGCTTCCCATGGTATCGTCCTAGTAGTGTTTGTATAGTTAACCAAGTAGTACAGTTGTAGTCGTGTGTGTAATTGTCCTATTTCAATGAAAAATAAACAGAAGTAGGAATCGGGGAAGCAAAGTACACACACGTTTCCCACTTTTCATCAATGTTCTGGTGAAGTGCCCCTCTACACCTCAAATAGTTGCCCTTTTTTGATTATCCCTAAATGAACGTGCCCCCTTGCAATTTCTAAATGCTTCTCACGTCCATTTTGC
The DNA here is from genome assembly GCA_018155075.1 of Cassiopea andromeda. Taxonomy (NCBI): domain Eukaryota; kingdom Metazoa; phylum Cnidaria; class Scyphozoa; order Rhizostomeae; family Cassiopeidae; genus Cassiopea; species Cassiopea andromeda. The sequence continues at coordinate 24,557 of WIPJ01067511.1, read as the reverse complement.
AGATACCAATAGATTGATTAGTAACTTTGAACATGCCTACTTGAACCAAATTATAAAGAACCATAAGAACATGGAATATTCTACTTCACCTCTTTGCTCATCTGTAACTCCAGATAACAATGCGTAGAAAATATGAAAGTTCCTTTCCCCTGGATTTTGACGCACCACTCTATTCTGATAAAAATTACGGTATTACAACTACTATGCATAAACAGCATTAGTTTTAAAATCATTTTACACTACAGTATCAATACCATTTCCGTTATATCAAAAATGATAACTATACAACCAGAACTGAGATCCAATACTTCCAAAACTTCACCATCCAATATGGACTACATTGAAATTATAAACCAACTATAATATATTTCGAAGTCTATACATACCTTTTCTAGTAAATCTACATTCAAAATTGTAAGTTAAGGACGAAATAGCATGGAAGTGTAACCTGTCAAGTTTTCATGCAAGTCATTTTCCTACTCCTCATGCTAAAGCCATTCCTTACACTCGCTCTTAGTCTCTTATACATTCCCTTCTATTCCCCAGAAAACCCTGTTTTCCCCACTTCAGTAGATCCAATTAATGCACAGGTCTCCAAGGAAAAAAATAGAAAAACGTCCAGAATTCCGCATTGTGAAGTATACTCTCCTATCTTAGAAGATATTGATAACAAAATAATTCAGAATTGAACCCATACTCTCTTGCTTTGACACGAGGTAATCAAAGAATCTACTGAATTATGAGAAGTAGTCAGTGCTAAACAATCTAGAGCATGATTGTGAATAAATTAGGCACATAAGCAACTAATCTTGACATTGCCATATTTTTGATGTAGTATCAACATCTGGCAGAGGCAATAGTAAAATCTGCAACGATAACAGGACTTCGATGCGCAAAAGCAGGACTTGAAATAAAAACTATGCGATACAACAGTTTGAGGTGTTACAAAAATTGACTCTAAAAGAAGGTGGTTTTATAGTTGTGAAAAGAATACAGTCGACAACTTGTCCTCCCTGTATGTTCCCTTTATCAGTGAAATTGAGCTTAATGAACTTTCCGAATCTGCTAGAATTGTTGTTATAAATGGTTTTCGCATTTCCAAACGCTTCTAAAATTGGGCTAAAATAAAAAAATACGTACTTTCACTATCATATAATTTGTAGAAATACCAGCATCATGATAAGCAGTTGTCCCAATAGAAATATGCTTAAAGTTTAGAAACGGAAGAAAAACTACAGGAAATTCTCTGATTAGTTGCTTTTTAGTGTAATGAGTCTCATCGCCTCTCCCAACTCAAGAGAAGTTTCATAATTTTCCCAAAAAAAGGAAATTCTATTCTTTTGCTGAAAAGGATATGAGTATATAGCCTCAAGGACTCCACACTGAGGTTTCAGAAACCACTTAGTTTCAAGCGTAATTGACGACAAATTCAGATAAGAAACCATTTTAGCTGATGACTATCGAGCAAAAAAGTGGCATAAGAATGAAGTGATCGAGTTTAACAGTGGCATACTCTGTATTCATCGCAGCCAAGCAAGACTATGAAAGAAAGATAGGGAGGTAAACATAGAAAAATCAAACCTGCTTTGAAGAATGGCTTCTTCAACATTGACACCCTCTTCGCTTACTCCACAGTTTCTGCTCATATCTGACAGGTATTGCAGAATATGTTTGGTTGATTCAGTTTTTCCAGCACCACTTTCACCACTACGAGATACAAAAATATGTAAAATATGTAATATGTAAAAGTTCCTACAAAAATGCACTGAAAATATCCAGGAATATACAGGAATGAAAAACTTATTAGAGAACGAATTTTATGATCTTCAGGTCAGCCAGCTGTATAATCATCGTTGGGGACCTTAATGTAGGTGGTTAAAGAATAAAATCTAGGTGAATGCAAAAAGAAAGACGTCAGATGTGTCACTGAGGGAAAAATAGGATGAGCATGGCTCAGTAAATTTTATTCCGGTCCAAATGCTGACCCCACAAGTTAGGGAATAATAGGGAAGAAGCAAATCAATTACATCTTCAATTTAGATGAAGAGGATTGCGCTGGTATACCTGATAAGGACACATTGGTTTCCCCCTTTTCTCCAAAGTGAGTAGTAAGCTTCATTTGCGATAGCATAAATATGAGGAGGTTTGTCTCCAAGATAAGTGTTGTTGTACGACTTCATACTAGATTTGTTGTAAGTGTCACCAATCACTTTATATGGATTAACAGCCACCATAATGGATCCAATGAAAGTCTGCAAGGAAAGTAAACTATAATGGTAAGTTTAGTCAAAGATAGAAGTGGACCACCAAAATGGGGCGGAGGAAAACTATTTAGTTGTCAAACTAATATTTGGCATTCTCTTTAAAGCACAATATCAGGGAGTTTTAGGGGCTAGGAAGGACAATAATGTTATGCAACCCGACGTATGACCATAACAAAATACAGGTATAGTGGACGTATGAAGGTATAAACGGCGGACTTTCACGATTCCGTCAAAACAATTTTGAAGAGTAGAGATAACGTTCAATACCTTGATTCTTCCACCAGCCCAGCCCAGCATAGAGATATGCTATGCTGAACATAGCGGAATACAAGTGCGTACGGATTATTTGAGATACCATTGACCCACTTGAAGGGTGAAGGACCAAATTGGAGAGCACCTAGGACGTACCCTTATCACTGGCCTCAATTGTCAAATCTACTTGGTCTCAACTAGAACGTCCAGCTGGGCTAGTCATTCACTTGGTTTTCTCGAGAAAGCTTGGGATGGGTTGCAATGGAATCACTCCAAAACGGTGTCAATAGGTCATGCGCTGGAATCGTTCCCTGTGGGGCCACTCCGTTGGATTCCTGGGTAGGCGGACAGAGCCACATTGAACCAAGCCAAAAGAGAGTGGATAGGGAACGATGGTAGCAAAAGAATTGCTGTGAACTGCTTGAGACTGTTCCATAGTTCCCATGCAAATGCGATTACAAAAAGAATGGAATCGTTCCAGACAGAATCGTTCCATTTTCTCTCGTGTATAAAAGGGTTTTATATTGAATACATACTACGCGGAAACAATAAAATAATCCCAAGAGTATTTGAATTGGTGAGCGCAAGAACGTCATTTGATGGCAATTGTATCTTTAATGTTTCCTTGTTACAAATAATGCCTAGCAACGACTCTGTGGTGTAGGGTTAACACGATATGCGATACTCTCATTACAGGAAGAAACAATTGTTACTTAAAAGCTATAAGAACTGATCATTGGAGCTATGGAGCATAGAAAATTATTGCCTTGTAGAATACAATAAAGCAGTGATACGTATAACCAGTAAAAGCCTATTTGAAAGTTACGTATCTCTTTCGCTACATCCAATTTCAATGACAGAGAAGTCCTCTTTCACTTACTAGCATTTTCAAATGAGCTTTATATCAAAGCCCATGCTCATAAGTGCTCTTAATTACCGGGGGTGTTGGATTAAGCGGGGGATTGGAAAAACTAGAAGAAACTAAGAAGCGGTGGGGAGTCAGAATACGCGAGGAGGGGTAGAAAAATCCTTTAAAATCTAACTGCTATGAAGCACTCTATGTTCATGAACCAGGCGTCTATGGCTGCGAGTGTAATCAGCACAACAATATTACTAACAGACAGGATTCGCTCAAAGCATCTGCTTGGGACACGCTTCGAAAATTTTTACGCAAAAAATGATAAGCGGGGGGTCCTAATAAGAGCAGGGGGCTGGAAACATTTTCAAAAATTAATTAGTGGGGGGACGGCAAATAGGCACTAAAGAGTACATGTAGAAAGATTAAATTCAAGAAAAATTCCTTCGAACAGCAGACTGCCTAATACTCTGCACACATGTAATATCAGTCGTAGGCCTGTACTAGAGCAAATATACCTATACGAAAAACAGATGATAGCATGCGTGATAAAAACCTGAACAAGGAAAAGAGAATACAGTTGCAGAATGCTGAACCCGGAAATGCGAGTCTAGAGATTAACGCCTTGAATAAAAATGTGTTGCAATTCATCACTATTGAGAAACCTTCGCCACACTCACATAAATCGTGTCTTTTTTGTATCTTTTTGCCAAATTGTTGAGGATTGAGGCTTCGTGAAGATCACCAAGTCTTGCCATATCATCAACATCACCAATACTGGTGCTGTGCATGGCTGTGATTTGGTCCCTGCTGAGGGACGACTTTGAAAATACGTACTCCTGAAAAAATAATAAATGATACACACAAACACACACAAAGTAAAAAGTGAATGGGTTTACGGATAACAAAGAAAACAACAACAAATAGGTAGAAAAATTTCTCATTAGAGGAGCTAAAGTATGGCGTAGGTTATCAAAACAAGCGAAATAAATATCCTCCACAAGCAATTTTAAGTCCTAAAGTATATCATAAACAGTTTATTATTTGACTTTCTTTCCCTGACCAAATTCTTCCTTAGTGATTTTTAGCAACTGTAAAATATTTTTTAATATTATATTTTTGATTCAAACATCTGTAAAGGAGGGAATCAAATGAAATGAAGCAATGATTGTACATGACAACAACTGATGATCATGATGGTGAAAAATAAACATTAAAGCATATAATGCGACTCTTTCATATCATCATCATTTATATAGTTTACAACTACTCAAGCTCTATTGTTTTTGTTGTTACTGGGCTGCTACTTTTGCCTGAAACTGATGAGGTACAGACAAAGACTAACCCAGTACATCTCAGATAGTGAGGCTTGTCCCCCTGGGCCACAATGTGATGCTCGAGTGGGCAAATATGACACTGGGGAATAGATATACTTCTACAATTTTCATAGATACTGACTCTATTTATAGCAAATGGGGGAGCAAACAATTTTCTCTTCCCATTAGGAGGGGTTGCAAAAGGGTATTGAGAAGCACTTGTCCAACTGAAGAAAAAAGTCTCAGCCAGTGACAACAGGTGTGACTGATGACCTAAGTGACAATCATA
>WIPJ01067511.1:0-13563 GCA_018155075.1 Cassiopea andromeda | reverse complement strand
TCTCTCTTCAATGGGGTGCCGAAGTACTTTTTAGTGAGGGGGTGTAGCAGAAGAAATTTACCGACAGGCTTCTAAGTATGCAAAAATTTTTAGGTAGAGAAGCGATGGCTATAAATCCATTAAATGAGAGGCTGTACATGCTCTAGATGCAAGGATGCAATATTTCAAGATCATGGGATTGATTTAAGAACAACTCAATTAAACAGCAAATAACTATTTTAACACTGGAAAATATAACGGAGCCTTGATGCCAGGTTAGTTGCCCAACACGCTCAATGCATTTGACTTTCTATCGTACACCGTCTCTACTAAATAGCCCGCTATGGTTGGGCGCGGAAAAATTTCCAAATTCAAGATCTCCAGATGCCTGGAAAATGCTACTTTTGGATCATTTATTGCACGTTAAGTACAAAAATAAGGGAGATTTCTAACTAGTTTTAGAAATATCTTTAGAGTTAACATAAGATGGAACTTGAATAACTCTAATACTTGAAAGACTATACTCTGAAGCTGCTGATAAAAGGCCATGCAGATTTAAGGTAATTGATTTTACTATCTGTCATGCAAGTCTACTTTGACTTACAGATGATACATATTGTAGAAGACATCGCAGAGAAACAGCCTATGAGAAAATCAAGATTGCAAATCGCGGAAACAGAGCTTCTTCTTGAGGGCCCGCAATGATTGTGCATAAGGAAAATTTTCAAATTTAGCATCTCAAGATGCCTGGAAAACGCTATTTGGGGATCATGTATTCCACGTTGAGTTCAGAAATAAGAGGCTATGTAACAAATCGTTGAAATAGAATATGCATTACATGCAATAAGGGTGGCGCCAGAGCTTTTCCGACGGGGGAGGGCTAAAATACGGTGTTCAGGGTACTACAAATGCCAAAAGTCTCCGAAAAAATCGTTTCTTACCTTCCGACGGGGGACTAGCATGCTCCGACGGGGGCTATAGCCCCCTATCCCTTTCCTGGCGCCACTCCTGTATAAAATCTGAATGACAACTATAAAAAACTGTAGACTGAATTGTTGTTGAACGATCCAAGCAACTTCAAAGTTATAGCAAAAGACAAGCATAGGAATTGTGATATCACCAAAAAGGTCTTAGCCTGTGATGTGAGCCTGGACAGTCACCTGCATCTCTAAGTCAAGATGAATAGCGCGCTCCCTGTACGTACCCCTCCCAGCTAGCACATTCCTGATTGCAAGTATCTCCGAAGTAGAAATAGCTGTCTAGAACAGAGCATGTATAAGTTTCGAGAACGTTTTTAAGACCAATGTGAATATGCTGCTGAAACGGGTGAATTTTTAATATAAGGAGAGAATGTAATCAGACATATGCCAATTCTGTGCATGTGCATAACACGAAATTACTTGTTCTTTTGCTATGAATCATTTAATTATCTGTAATGCAAATCTACTTTGACTTAAAGATGATAGATATTGTACAGTATGTACCATCTTCAAACCAAGCCCGTAGCCATGCCTGTGTTTCAGGGGTGGCAAAATAGTCTCCGAGGAATCACGTGGTACAAAATCTGAGAGCTTATCTCATACTTCATGCTATCAAAACCGAATGGATAATGTGTGTGCAGGAAAAGAATGAAGTTCTTAGTGTGCCACACAGACCAAGGTTGAAATCAATCAAGATTTCAGGAGATCTCTCCATAGCTACAAAGCAAAATAAATTGCAAAAATATTTTCCCAGGGGTGGCAAAAAGCTGGCTTTCTGTTACCCAGGGGTGGCATTTGCTACCCCATGGCACCCCATGGCTACCGGCCTGCTTCAAGCATACCTATCACTGCCACCACGCAACTGCAGCGTTTACTTACTGGCCAAATGACTACCAACAAGTTAAGTGATTACCGACTAGCCAAATGGTTACTGACAAGCCTAGTGATTCACCGATGGCTTGGGCAAAAGTGGGGTGTGACACCCCCACACCCCCTTCATCGACTCGCCCCTGTCTCTCTTGCATATTAACGTTTTTTATTGAAAAATTTTTGTAAACAATTATAAATAGACAATGTTACCACAATATGTAGTTTCACTAGGGGCAACTAACTCGCGAAAACTAAAGAGGAGAAGTGATAAGGCTGTTATTTATCCTCAATCTAGCAAGGAAAAGACTTTTCATGTCCATATGTCAGTGGAAAGCTTATACATCATTTTCCAAAAATACATTTCATGACAGTACTTCAGCCTCGGCCTTGTTCTTAATTTGTTCTTACTTTTTCCCCAAGTTTCAGGCTCGTGTTCTTATAAAATTCTTCTCATAAAGGATGAGTGTATCCCACGAATGGCTATAAAGTGGAGGGCACATGATTTGATGACAAATTACTCTGGAAACTAACAAGTAGTGGTGATTTCAAGGAACCTGGGGGACCAGAGAAAGTTTTCTTAAAGTCGAACTTTATTTGAGAAGACTTAGTTTCTTCACAAGTGTTGGTTTTGCAATATTATTTTGCAAGTTGTAATACACCCTTTTTTATAGGAATACCTAAATTTTCTCCGAGCCTCAATATTCTTAAATTATTCTAATTTCTCAAGTTATTCTTAACTTCGCCTATAAATTTAAGGAATATATCCCAATCTTTGTTCATATTTTACTACATTATAAAAGTAAGTCGATAATGCACAAGGTTATCTGACAGAATGCAAAAAAGTCTTATGTCTTGATGAAGCTAGAGCCTCAATATTCCTATAAACTTTAATCTTATAAAAATAGAACGTACAAGCTACAATACTCGCCAAAAGTCCTGAGACACTTTGCAAATTTTTAATCTGGATGGCACACTCGACCCCCTCCTCCCCCTAAACAATGCTTACTTTTGAGAGAAGTACATGAGGTAACGGAAAAATGTTTCGTGCACAATAACGCCAAATGTCTCAGGAACAGACCAACATTGTATTAAGGGGAAGTGGAGTGCGTAGAGGGCGTAGTGATTGAAATGCTGAGAAGGCTATAGTTTTTCGTAATTTTTTGAAAGTGTCCCAGGGACTTGTGGCAAGTATTGTATATTGTTTTCTTGCTTAGTGAATGATGATGTTAGTAATTTTTAGTTTTACTGCTTTTTCATTACATGATTTAGCAGGAGAATGCTTGATACTCATTCTTGCGTCCTTCAAAAAATATGCACGATCGTGAAAGACGATACCCCTTGTCTTTGATGTTGCCACCTGCAACATGACACTTTACTGAGAAAGATAGAAAGATGCGATAATAATCAATTAAGGCTTTTGTCCCCCAAAGTGATAGAAAAGGTATTTTCTGTCCCTGTTTGATAATTCCTCCAGCTACATGTGCTATGTCCCCTTCTTATAGAGACTGAGCTGATTCATCAAATTATCGAACCATATCAGTATTGCCAGAACTTGTGGCGTTGAAAATACAAATGATTTGTACAGTGGTCTGGATACGGGCAAGCTTGTGGGTCTACTTTCATAGATCTTAAAATGCATTTGATATGGTTAACCGTGTGATTCTTTGCAGAAAATTAGAACACTATGTGTAGAATCAGGGGTGTAGCCAAGACTAAAAAAGTGGTGACATAAATAAAACATTTCTGGCCACGCCCTCTACTTCTTTTAAAATTTGCTACTACCCCCTTCCCATTCCTATTTTCTCATTGATTTTGAGGAACCCTCAAGCACCATCTTGGCAAAAATGAGGGGGCACTTGCCCCCCATACCCCGTAGCCACACCACTGTATTCAAAAAGCGGGGACTTGCGTGGTTTGAATCCTAGTTGTATAGCCGAAGACAGTTCTGTAGGGTCAATGGAATCAATTCTAAAATGCAGAAGATAGAAGTAGGCGTACCCCAGGGCTCATGCTTAGCTCCCCTCCTTTTTCTTATTTATATTCCCCTTTTTTTATAAGAAACATGTCTATAAGATACATGATGCTGAAATTAGGCAAAAATTAAGAAAAATTTAAGAAAAATAGGCAGGCTGAGTTTCAAAACATATCTTGCAAAAGCTGTTTTGACTAATAAATTTTTTATCAAACTAGCAAGAAAATAGAATCTGGGTTGTTATTGTCACTGGAAGTCACGTTAAGAAAAATTTAAGCTAAAATTAAGAACAATTTAGGCCTGGATTTGTCGAAATATTAAGAAACATCCAGTCTGAAGTTAGAGAGCTTGTTTCTTATAAAAGAAAAACGCATAAATGATCTGCCACATGCTTTACAAATTTCTGCTGTATCCATGTATGTGCATGACACGAATCTGCCACCAAACTTCGGATATAAATAATCTCAATGAAGCTATAGCCAACAATCTCATGCAATTGGATACTTGGCTGAAAGACAACAAACTCTCTCTAAATGTTGCGAAAACTAATTTTATGCTTATAGCAACTAAGCATAAGCATTCCCGCCTTAAAAATCGAAATGAAGATTTGCATTTAGCAACTCGTAACAGAGAGCTAGAAGTGACCCAAAATAATAAATACCCTGGTGTAGTAATAGATTACTCTCTCAACCGGAAGGAATATATTAAGACTGTTTCGGCTAAGGTTTCTAAAGCTATCGGCTTTCTTAGGCATACTAAGTCATTCCTACCACAAGAAACACTTAAGACCTTATATACTAGCATTGTTAAAGCGAAACTTTCGATATTATCGCTGTCTGGGATTGCGTATGGCTACCCAATTTTAGCTGATGCATATTGACTTATTTAAGACAATTTTCCTAACGTTGGTTCTATTGTATTGACTTATTTCTTCATTGTTTTGTTTTAATTCGTTATGTTGAGTTAACCTCGTTTAGGGGCATTGGGAGCAGATATGAATAATGGCGTCCATAGAAACACTTTTTAAAGAGAGGTCGTACACTGTTATAGTAGCAATATCTAAAATTGTATATTTATATTTGAACTTTTCATATTTATATTTTACTGTACATTTATATTTAAACTTCCTGGGATCGAGTGCGGTCCGCAGTACAAGCTAACTTCCGGCATCGTGTTCAGACTCTATTGTTCTACTGAACTGATTGCCCAAAAATAGTTACTCTCTGGGCCGCTAATTCTGTTTTGGGAGCGGGAAAATCATGCCAGCTTTTTCATTTGTTAGAGCATTGCAGTTACGTACCCACCTCAAAAGGCACGCTGGGGGGCTACAGCTCCCCACTTTTTCGTTAGTAGATGATGTCATACTATGGATAGCATATCCTAAGTACAGAATAGTGAATTTCCTAAAATAAGATATATTTTGAGGCTCTAAAAGGGGTTTTTATTGCAATATAAAGACGTACTTATAAGCATTTTAAGTGACTTTGCTCCTGATCCGTACTACCACTTCCAGTAAGAGCTTGCCATTCGTTCCCAGCCAAGGTGCATTCCATGCACTTAGGCCAGCAGATCTACGGCATGGAGTTAGCTTTCTTGTCGGCGTGGCGGCATGGATATAGCGTAAACTATTCCCTGGCGTACTAAATGCAAATATCGACGCACGGTTCTTTTGCTCTTTGCACCTCAGGTGTACGCCAACCTTCAACCTTGGAGTACACCTGAGGAGCTACCGGCGTAACTCCGGCTTGAGTTTTACACGGAATGTGTTGAGTTAACCTCGTTTGCCATGATGGATGAAATTTCTTAAGATTGTTCACAGCATATACAACACGCGATATTTTGAAAAGCTCGAAGCAAAGATATATTAACAGAACAACATTTGCATAACAATAACATAAAAATCACAGGGAATCTATGAGATCATATTCCAACAGAACTTACCCTGGGTTCCCAACTCCCTCACTCAAAAATACGCTCCCGTGTCCCTGTTCAATATTTATTGCAATCTTGTTTACTTAGGACCATTCAAAAAGTACGTACGCTTTCCTTCCCCTGCATGCTTCCGCACGCTTTAGAGGTAGCCCCTCCTCTGAGCGTACGTAGTTCTAAGTCATCAACTCCCCTAAATATTTGAATCTATTCTTCATCTCAGAATTTCCAGTTTTCAAAATTAAGTATATGCCCAATAAATCTAACACTATCTCAGTTTTTTTAAAATTATCAATGGTAAAACGATCTTGCGTGTACAATCTTAACAGATGTCATGTTTGTTCAGGATTCTTCGCAAATAATTGGAATAATTAACGTTTGAGAATTACACGAGCATAATACGTATGTTCACAAAGGAGCCCCCGTCCCCCTTTGTACGCTTTCTATCATATTCGGCTTTCACGCACGTTTTACTCTTTTTGGGTACCCCCCTCCTCCCTTTAGAGCGTACGTACATTTTGAGTTGCCCTCGTAAGAATTCAGCATGATTTTCTCATTCAGAAACGATTCCAATCTTCAATGATGAGATAGTACCTATTTGAATTTTCTTTAGCAAAAGTGTCGTAATAAGGAATACTACTCCATCGTGAAGATCATGGCCGTGAAGTGTACACTGTTAATCAGGGGTGATGTCTATGGGGTTCAGGGGGCAGAGCCCTATTGTTGAAATTTTTGTTTCTTCTGGGGGCTCATTCCCCCCAAAGTTTTTTTTATTGCACTTGCTTCTCAAACTGCATTATCCTTTCTTCCAATGCTTTGTATGGAATCGCTATGATAAATTTCCGCCCTGCTGTATAGCTATTGAGAGCCTTTTAATTGTTGATTAGGGAGTAGTCATAAAGTATGGAGCAGACCGGGGCGGAAGGGACTCAGCAGGGCCGCCAAAACTTTTAAGGAGTAAATGATGGGCTAGCAAATCATTCTTAATTGCAGAGATGGGCCATGAAACTTTTCACTTAAAATGTATAAAAAACTAATCAGGGAAATGTCAATCACTACTTTCTGAGCTACTGTCACTGCTTTCATCATTGTCTGTGAGGTTGCTATCTTCAGTTATTTTCACTTTTGCCTTCTGAAAACACTGTTTTATGGTTCCATATCTAGGCTTCTTCCTTTTCCCTGCCTTCTTTAATTTATTGGCTTCCATTGTTGATGCAAGCTGCTCCTGAAGGTGCTTACAAAGTTCTGCTGCAATTTTTTCGCTCCCATCATCAACTAATAACCCTTTGTCAATAAGATGTTTTAAGCCACGCAAGTGCATTTTTGGTTTGAGAGCATCTAAGGTATGAGGGTTTATTGTAGTATGATCAATCTTAAACCCAAAATTCCCTTTAGCGGCAGCGTCAGAGAATAAGCCATGAAGTGTGATACTATTCAAAACTGATGCACAACTTTGATATAGCCTCATTTCCTTCCTCTTTTCACTTTTCTTGTAATTTTCCATTCTTCTTTTTCTCTGCATCTTACCCCTCTGCTTATTTAAAGTGCTCTCTGGAAAATTGTGCTCAGTTTTTCTAATGACTGACTGAACTTGGCTCTCAAGTTTGATTAAAAATGATTTGATGTCATTCACTTTCATTAGTGAATTGTCATAGTATTCTAATTCATTTGATTTCCAGCATGGTATTGTATTATTGCTGCTGAATAATTGGCATCTTCTTTTAGTTAACTTTTTCTCTTCTACTTCAATCTTATGAACTTCACTTGAAATGGCATTTTTAGTACCTACTGCCATGACTACATCTTTTGCAGTGTGGCACTTGACATCTTCAGCACTTGCAAAGCAACGACAATTAATCCATATGCCATCTTTACTCTCTCTGTATTTTACTAAGAGATTCTCAATGTTTTGAATAGTACATTTAATCCCCCATCGCAGCTGCCTTTGACTTAAAGCATAACTCTTGAAACTGTTGATATCCGTTAAAGAAAATGAAGAATTGAACAGGTCTTCAACAGTTTCATTATAAAACACATGTTTATCAATAAGTGGGTTGGGTACAAATAGTTCTTTGACTGGTTCTGGCTCTGAAAAGGAACAAAAGGGTGTCTTCTTTATAATAAAAGTAAAGTGCATTTCGTCTTATAGTATAGGTTGACATTATTTGACTAAAACGTTGATTGCAAATGATACGAATCCAACAATAATCCTAAACACAAACAGAATTTATCAATTAATTTGTTACCTATCCTAAGTGTCTACTCGATTAGTTGGAGGCTTTCTACATGAGACTGTAACTTACAACCATAGGCAAAAGGCCGCCATCATGTACCTAATAATAATTAAATATTCATGCATTGTGGCAAAACCAAAAGGAATGAAAATACGTATGCTGAGATTATGAAGAACTACAAAGACATCAACTGGATATCTCACTATGAGAATAATAGTCTAGCAGAAATGAAGGTGAAGACTCTTGACAAATATTTAGAAGAAAATCACATGGTTGCTTACCTTTCACTGAAGAAAAAAGACAAGGTGACAGCAGTATCTCATCACATTGCTTTTGGACAATTGAAAAGATCACTTGCAGTTAGCAGTTCTGACACAATGGTGTTGTGAAGGGCCGCAGCGGAGGACTAAAAGGGGCACTGGGCTCTTGTTTCGGGCACTTCCGTTGCGCCTTCTCGGCATGCTCTCCCTATGCCTTCATTATATAAGACTTTTTAGCGTGTATACGTTGCAGATGCCACAGAGGATTTCGGAATTGCATTGGAATTGAGATGAGTAGAGTAGAAATTGACTATAATGTAAATAGCTTGTATTTGATTAATAAGCACAAAATTCACATACAGTTCCTTTCTTGTACCAAGCTCGCCCAATTTACAACAAATGGTAATATCTGATGGTGAAAGTGAGAGTGAAACTGATGAAGAAGATGTGATAATCAACATTGCTGGGATAGAAGACAGCAGCAGTGCTTCTAGTGAAGGAGAGGATGGCCAAGAAGAAGCATGGTAGACTTCAAGCAATGAAGATTTTGGGGAGGACTTATCAAATCTGTTTTGTGTGACCAGGAGTGGAAGATTGACTCAGACTTGGGCTTGCTCCAGATATAAATGTAAGTTGCTACTTTTACTTTTGCACTTTGATGCACATTCATATTATTTCTATTTGAAGTCCTACAGCATTGGTATGCAGATAAGATACTGCTTTGAACTTAAGTTCCTTTTCAAAAGCTAAGCCAGTTGAAAAATGAAATGGTCTATGAGTGAAAATTTGAGGATTTTGTCACAGGAAAACTATATCTACAAAGTAGTAATAGTTTTTGATAAGCTGAAATGATAATTCTTCTATCTTTTCTAGAAAACAAAGCTGGCTCACTTCCCGTCCTTTAGAAAGTGAGGTATTATCTAATGCTCAAGCTTGTCTTTATAGTAAATCCAGTCATTATTCTTTATTCTTCTTAATTTAGAACTTGAAGGGGCTATCAAATTTTATTTTAGGTTAAAGAGGGGCCAGGACAATTTTCCTTGTGTTTGCATTGGGCTACAAAACTTTATGGTGAAATTTGAAATCCCTTCCGCCCCGCTGTGGTCCATACTTTATGGCTGCTCCTTAATTCACTACTCTCTGGTTATAGTAAACCATAATTAGACTAAGTTATTGTGTCTCCATCATTAAAAATAAAGACGTGGTTAAAAATAAGCCACACCTATTTTATGACATTGTACCTATTTTAAGACTTTAGGTTGCGTTCATACTGTACACAGCTGTGTATCGCTTTATCATGATGTGATAATAATCTTTTCACGAAGAGTCTTCCTTCTTTATTGTTTGGACTATGACACTGGTTAGTACTCGCACTTGATGGTATTTTCTGGAGAGAGTCTCATCTGTAGCATTTTAGTTTTCGGTTCTTGGGAGAAAGCCATGAAAATACTAAATTTGCCTTTCTACAATCTTCTGGGAATTTGTAGAATGATGTTTACTGGAACAGTGTACACAATAGCAACGAAGGCGGAAGTACGTAGTAAGTACTTTGTTCTCAGAACCAAATATGCGCACAGACAACGTGCTAGCTGTGGGTTTAAGAAAGGCGCAGCTTTCACTTTATCTCACCGATCGAGCTAAGAAGACTGTCAAGCGAACCGATAACTCGTAGTTTGTTTACAGTGCAATTATTGCTTTTCCCAACATATATCAGGCGAAATCAGCTTTGCTAGTAATTATGAAAGGCGAATCGACGTTTGTCCTATTCGTTATTGCTTTTGTTGGTTCAGCTAATTCTCTCTATTGGAATTGGACTGAAAAAGGTTAGTAGATATCATACGGTAGATATGCTTCCTCGTAATTTTCATCTATGGTTATTGTTCTTTTGTGAATCTGTTATTTTGCACATGGCTGTGAATCTGTTATCTTGCACGTGGCAATGTACTTTGTTTATCATAACTTGCCTTAGTCAACAGAGCGAAGGTGTTGTGCTGAAGTCAAACCCTCCCTCTCTTTCCACATTGCATGCCATGTCCTTCGGCCCGAAGATCTTGGGCATGCACTTAGCTCTAGTCTCGGTGTTTGGCGTGGAAACTGATGTAAAAGTTCTGCGTGTGTAAAGTCTTGAGTTAGTGGTTTGCGAACTGGATAGAATGGGATTTCTTTTGTTGGCTAATTGGGTTGGTACTGCAAGGGCACTACACATTCCTTGGGGCACCTTTGGCAAGCAGTTTACATGGAATGCGTCCTGGCTCGCTTTGCTTCCTACCTGCTTTTAATATTTTTCAATCATTTTTAACTGACATTTACGACTACAATAGGGATCAGTTGTGACTAGCTTCAAGCTCTTAACTAACTAGATGACAAGGATTATGCATAGGCCAGCAAGCAAGGAATCGACACTCAGACAAGGGACATTATTCAATGGATCTCACCAAACTTTGCTATTTCGTATGAACAGCCATTTCTTGATAATTGTAAAGATAATTTGGTTTGGTTATTTGACTGCCAGCTCGGTTTCAACACAGTCAAGGGTAATGTAGAATGAGTTGCACTCTGAATAGAGTTCATTAGTGGACGTCACGAAATTTCTACTATAAGAATAGTTTAGTTTTGGTTTCAAATTCTAAAAAAGCACTTAAAAATCATTACCACTGACAATTTTCAGCTTGATCCGAAAAATAATGACCGAGATATAGGCAATTAAATGCTATAAAATCACTGTATTTTAAGAACAAGACAGAGTTATGTACAGCATATTTTCGATCGAAAGGTTGTCGTATTTCATCCCATTTTGACAATATTCGCCTAAAATTGTCAACATATGTCTATATTATGGTGCTCTCTCTCACTCCTTGCGGTCAAAATATAAAAGTTCCAAAAAAGCATATTTTTATATAAAAATTCCAAAAAAAGCATATTTTATGACATCATCACTAGTATAGTCTATTCATCGGGTGAGCACGGCTCATTTGGATCAGTTGCCCGCAAGTTGTAAAAACGGATAGGAATTGGTTATATGTTCTAAGTCAGTTTGTCCATGCCCAACGCAAATGCCAGGGGTGGATCTATTTGAGATACAGGGGTTGCAATCTCCACGTTCATATCGGCGACTCACTACACTCCCTTTTTATAAGAACACCTAACTTTTCGCTTAGCCAATAGTCTTACACTTTTCCAATTTTTAGTCTAAATTATTCTTAAGTTATTCTTAAATAACAAAAGTGTAACTTCACCTAGAAATTCAAGGAATACAGTCCAATGTTTGTTGATGTTTTACTACATCTTAAAGCTAAGCAGGAGTTTCTTTTTGTATCAACAGTGCAAAAGTACATCTGAAAGCAGTATTATATCTGTGATACAAAAAAACTCATATGTTTTGATGAAGCTTGAGCCTCGCATTATTCTTAAATTATTCTTAAATTTCAGGGATCTTGAACCTCAATAGTCTTATAAACTTTATTCTTATAAAAGTGTGTAGTCCGTACTGTTTTGAATCCTTGCCATGTAACATAGAGAGGTCTTTTAAGACAAGGCAATAATAAAGAATTCCAGAGAACCAACAACTCTTAATAGTATGCTTCATTTTGAAGCAATGTTTCACGCATATTAAGCAAGATTGTCCTTTGCGTCTATAATATGATTAGTGGCATACATTCTGTTTTTATATTTCATCAACTATGGCCCCCTGGTCCCCATGAAAATGCCACTGTCGTACTCCAGCCAAAGCCAAGTTGTCTCAGAGGTACTTGGCTAAGTTCCAGAATTGTGAAGGAAAGTGAAATTGAAAGTTGTTATTATCACTAGTAAATTTTGGCTGACGTGTATCCTGCTAGTCCAATAGGATAGCTGATGGGTAAAAACAGACTAGACCTAAACGTTTTCTGAAAAAACGTAGACTGAGCCATTGGTGCGACAAGAGCCTACTGCCTTACTGAGCAAATACACTGTTAGTGAATGTGCTAGCTTCTGGATGATAAAAATACTGGCGTAATGTGATGAATGAAATTCCAAAGAAAATGTTATCCACATCCAAGAAAAATGCTTTGTCTTGGTTATGGCTAGTTAACGACATAAACAGACAAAAGAATAATGAAAAAAGCGTTTAGTCTGGGTCCTATTGTAATCCGTTCTCACCTGATGTTAATTGTATTCGAAATAGCTGACCCAGGATAAATTATGCGCTTTTTTAAAAAATTTATGTCTCCAGTATAATTGAGTTGCCGGTTGTAATGACGTCATACTGACGTAATAACACATTGCTTCCTGCAAATACGTCCTCATTTCACCTTAAATCTTCCTTCTAACATCCATTCTAGGGTGGAAATATCACCCGATGTAAAGCTCTACGTCACAGCTCTCTTTCTTGCTTTGCACTAATGATTTGATGATGTCATGATGACGTCATATAACAACAATTTCTGTATACCCGTTGATATCATCCCAAAGATTCAGTCTGTTTGAGCAAACCGTATTTCCCCGCTTATAGGCCCAAGGCTTGTCTATATTCGTAAGGCCCCTTTTGGGCCACTTTTGTTGGGTCAATCTGCAAGGGACTTATGTGCGTGGAGAGAGGGGGTTGGGCTAATATATGGTGAGAAAAAGGTTTGTGGGAAGAAGATCCAAAATTGCCAATTTAAGAAACAATGGTAATATTAACTTTGACATACATCTAAATGGTGACTACTCAGGATCAATTCTTTCAAGAGATTGCTCGTGCATCATCTTTGTCACATACGCTACTTTCAGCCTCAAAATCCAGGCAGAGGCTTTGAGATACCTTGTATTTGTGTGCTCTAGGTACAACACTGGACAAAAAGAACGTTATAGACTAGATACGCGGAGTAAGGGATACGTTAGGGAAGAAGTGATCTGCGGATAGGCTTATAGGCGCGGGGGTGCTTGTGGTGGAGAAATATAGTATTTTACTGTATCGGCGCATGGATCTCGATAGCTCTAAACAAATGAATTTCATTATTTAAGATGCATGACCTTGTTTTTCAAGTGAGTTCAAGCAACGATTCTTTTACATTCTGTTGTACTACGCTATTAGCAGAGCGGTTCTTTGACAATACAATGCATTATTTGCCAAATTGATGTTAAATGTGAAAAACTGATGCAAAATCCAAGGAGATTCACTCACTAATTTACCAGAGCCCTGACTTCTGAAATTTTTAAGAGCTTTGGAGGTGCAGATTAACACCTGGCCCCCCTAAGCGTAAAGTGTGTCATGCCGCTACTGTTAGGCACATCCCTGTTCTATCGCACATCCGCTCCCATTGGAGTTCCGCATGTAGTCACTGCCTGCTGGCCTCTTTCTATAGGCACCTGTGACAGCC
>WIPJ01067510.1:228231-241234 GCA_018155075.1 Cassiopea andromeda | reverse complement strand
ACTCGGGACATTGCAGGAGCGTCATTTCATGGAACCCAGACCCCTTGGTTTCTATTAAGCAGTGCATAAGTAAAATTTAGTATCGTAGCTTGAATCCAGCAATTTCAACACTTGTATATTAGATGAAAACAGATGATATATAATTAATTTTTATTATATATTGAAATGCTTTACAACTATGCTTTTTATATCGCCAATCTCTTCCATAACAGACTGTTATTATTTATAGTTTAGCGGTAAAGCCTGGTTTCCATATAACTTTCCAGTGCCAGCGACCCACCGGCGACATTGCTACTGAAGCATGTTCCATATACTCTTCACTCACCGGCGACCCACCGGCGATGAGCTCTCCTCCGTAGGGAATTTTAAAATAAAACTGAAATGAAAGTCATTTTTAGTAGTATTGAAGTCAATCAAACTTCGGAAACTTCCGGCGACCCACCGGCGACCCACCGCAGTCATGTTTCCATATAAATTTCTCAAGGTCGTCGGCACTGCAATGGAAAAAAAGTTGAACAAGTTTCAACTTTTCTTCGATGTCTGTTGTGGGTCGCCGGCATTTGTAATGAAGTGTTTCCATTAAAGAATTCAATGTCGCCGGTGGGTCGTCAGTGGGTCGCTGGCACTAGAAAGTTATATGGAAGCTAAGTTTAAGGGAGAATGCGAAAAGTTTTACTCCAAAACATTACTGGTTTACACAGGCTCGCCAAAGCCGTAGTGGGGGCTCCAGCCCTCAAATGTTTTGCTATTTTATGATGTAATACAAGAGATAGCCTATCATATCTAAGATACGATGTAGTTAATATTAGAAAAGGGGATTTTCTTGCAATCTAAGAGCATACTTATAAAATTTATAAGGGCACCTCCCCGGACCCCCACTTGGCCAATAAGAGCTTGTCAATCATCCCCAGCCCCCTCATTGAAAAGTACGCTCCGGTTTCCCTGATACACAATTTTTTTACTTAAGAAAATGGTTAATAAGGGGCCGTTCAATAATTATGTCACGCTATGGGATGGGTGGTTCTTCAGACTTTTCTTGACGCAGCGTGACGGTAAATGAGGGGGGTGGGTAGTACTTATTTTGAAGTCCGTGGCGTCACGATATAAAAAAAATTTGAAATAAAGTTTTATTTGGATTTGTCAATAAAGACGTTGTTTTCCGTTTGATTGATCAACTTTTATCTAAACCGAAGAGGCGATTGACTTGATATTTACATTTTGTTAATTTGTTATATATTCAAAAGAAAACTTGCATTACTCTAATTTTTCATGTGTTGCATATGTACTGGAAATTGTTTAGAGGGGGGGGTTCCTCTGCTTAGAGTGATGTCACCCAAGGGGCTCTCACATGAAACCGTGACGGAGAGTGACGAGGGGAGATGGGTGGTTCTAAAAACCCAATTTTAGCGTGACATAATTATTGAACAACCCCATGAGAAACAGTACTCGAAAAGTTAAGAATGTTCGTTACCTGATTCTAGAGACTTAAGAAACTCAATAGGTTCATATGTAATTAAAAATTCAAATTCTCCGTCAACAATATGTAATTTATGCTTTGTTTGCTTATCTACACCAGTTTATCTGATGTTTCTGAGTAAGAAAGAGTCGATATTATCCTAGGTGTGCAAGCAGTTCTTTGTCGTCCTTTGTTCATGTGCAAAACATCAGAACTCACGACTGCTCAGAGACTCTTTGACTACTGAATTGGTCAAAGAGCTTGGACTGGAGCAAAGACTCTGTCTGATAAAAAAACGTGTACGTTGCTAGGATTGATAGCAAATCAATATCCTCAATCTAGTAAGACATGTTCAATTTGGTATTTAAGGGGGATTTATGGAGACATTTGCATTGGACAGGGGGTCCTTAGACCTTCCAAAGAATCCTCTATGGAGTCAGGTGGGCTGGACGGTGCTTATCTACTCTTATACTTTGAAACCTCTCTATTTTATATTCATATCTAATCAACTAATTGAATTTTAATGCAGTTGCACAATTTGAAGTGTGTGGTCGGCTAATCATTTTTGATGTGGAGCCTATTCGCTTTTCAAGGCGATACTTATTTCACATCCTAAGAGACCTAATGTGACCGGCGTTCAACTTTAGTTCAGCAAAGTAACTTATTTAGTTGCCGCAGACTCGGCAATTAGCCTGAAAACCTTAAGTATAACTCACGATGAATCTCAAAAAAGGCAGACGCTACTGCTAAAGATGAATGTGTTTAATGTTAATTGAGAGATGTATGCAACAGAAAGAACAAAACTCTTCTTCAATGTGACTTTCGTTTGGTCAAACTGCAGACACATCATCATCGTTTTGACTTGAAACGGTAGAATCGTCACGAATTTTCAAGAGTCTACTATTAATTTCTGCTGCCATATTGAGCAAAATTTGAAAATTAGACTACTTGTATTGTTAGCTTTTCAAGAAACGTGTGTACAAAGTGGTTAGCAGCTGTCTGTAAAAACAGTCTGAAGTGCGTGCAGTTTAATCGGCTGCATGGTCAGGGATTTCGTCATGCCTAGTATTGCCAAAAATTCAAAAACCAGAATTCATCCACCTGTATCCTGGTCTTCGCCTCTTCTGCTCTTCTCAATGCAGTTCTTCAATTCTTGAATTCCATACAGGCCAAAAATCCATCCAGCTTTTGGATTCGACCGCCATGTTTGCCAACGAGGTCGGCATCGTTCCCAGGCTCTTTTATTCCTATTTGCTTGAGGGTTCATTTGTTCTTTAGTAATAAATACGTTACCAGACTACAGCAATCCCAAATAAAAGCCAGTGCATATAAATCAATGAGAAAAATATAAATTAACAAATAGATATGATTCCACAACATCGCCTTCAACTTGCACTCTTGATAATACCAGCGAGACAAGTTCATTTATACAACAAATGTCTTGCTAGCAGGCATCACACTCCACTCAATACTATTGATCAGTCTAGCTAGAAGCATATTCACAAAACAAGGCAATTTAAGAGATTCCGTACACCATGGAGAGCTTTACATGGATGGTATAAAACAATAGGTTTCTAGCGCTGACATAACAAGGTATGTTACCCAAAGCAGAACAAAGAAGACACTAGTTATCCGCTTGTAAGGCTGAGGCCCTCCAAGTTCAGCTCCGATGTTTTTGCTAAACCTCCTCCACATCATCGCGCTTATTGCTACTACAGCGAGGATACAAAAAAGAAGAACGGAGAATCCAAGGGATCCTCCCTGCACTTCGAATTGACCACCTTTTGCAGTATGGTATATAGCTGCGATCGACCATGCAACACCAATGCCGAGAAAGACATTTACAGCATTGCTTCCCTGTACATTACCAACAGATGCGTCAGCGGTTTCATCATTGATCGCGGCTACTTTGCTGGCAAAGGTATCTATAGTAATAGAAATAAAGCAATGTTTAGATAAAACTAGAAAAAGATATATTTAAATCTTGGCATTGGATAGAAGAGAGGAAAACCCAAACAAGATTCGCGCAGTTGTATCACAACACAGGTAATGCTTTTGGAAATCATTCACCCGTTCCGTAGGGCAATTTGGGGCAAAACGAGACGCTTAGGCAAATATTCAACTCTTACTCAGCCAGGAATAGGTGAATAAAAGAAGAAATTATATACTTCCTGTAACACATAAGTTGTAAAACAGCAAAATCAACATCTCCCTAGCATTTTCACAATTTGAAATTTCAAACTTTCTCTGCAACAGATCTATCGTCTCATTTTGCCCCGCACATGGCAACGCCTCTAACAAGGAGATAGGGTACCTTGGTTTGCTACCGTCTGTTTCATTTATGTGGTAGGCAACGCTACAGAGCGTTACTTGAGAGGGTAGGGTCTCAAAAGCTGCAAAATTTACGTTAGGTGATGTATGAATGACTCCTAGAGCATTTCACACCTTGCACACGACGTACCTTTACACTCCAATGCACAACATCATGATGCACATTCAAGACTCACCGAAAAGTTTCCAAAGTCAACAAGCAGAAGTTCTTGATGACAAAGATAAGCTGGTTTTTCTGCTTCACAATGGGAACATCTGCTGATTTAGTAAGAGTCAAGGCACTTGAGGAGAAAAAATACAGCCAGTAAGAGGCTAGCGAACAACAAGCAATATATTTTCGTGAATTGTGAGTCTACAGAATTTACTTTCGATTATTCTGCTGTCGAGGTTTCAAACTTAGAGGTCTGGATATTGGTTTGATCTTTATGGTTGGAAAGAATTGATTTCGTTCGTTTGATGCAGGGTAGCTTGGGCTACAATATTTCGCTGTCGCAAAAAAACCATCCCCCAGGATTAATAGTAGTACAAGTGCATCTATCAAGCTGCTAATTAGACGTTTTCAAAGAATTTTGTTAAGGCTTGGTACAATTTCAACTTATAAGTATTGTCAATATGCCAGTATAGAAAAGAACAGATGTAAGCTTTTGACTCCATCACAGGGCTTACAAACGAGATCATACAGCTTCACATTTTAACCAAAGATAGGGTCTGGTTATTCTTTGAAATAACTAGATAGGCGTGGTAGAATATAAGACTAAAAAAGTACAATAAAAGCCATATTTTTATAACAAAATGCAGTGGGATTGTAATCAGGGGCGTCGTGGCCACAGGCAGGAGGTCATGGCCCCAAAATTGTTTCCAAATCGTCGGATATTCAAAATTTTTAAAGTTTCATTCGAAAATTTTCAAATTTTTACTGTTGGTAAAGATAAAGACTTTGGATTTTATCGAAAAATTTTTGAACATGCCCCCACCTACTCTTCAGGTGCCACGATGCCTCTGAGTGTGAATCTGGTCCTAGAAGCAAATCACTCCGAGTACTTCAAGATGTTTGAAAGATTTGGAGAATTTAAATCTCAAAGATTCTCCAAATGTTATGATTTCTTAGACTTTTTGAATACTTTCTAAAATTTATCATTTTTTTAGAATTTTGAAGCTTTCACAAGATGTTTTAAATTTAAAGATTTTTTGAAAATGGTGTAAGGCCTTTGAGCTGTTCTACAAGCTTTAATGATTTTTAAAGATTTTTGGGACTTAAAATTTTCCAGGATTCTTCAGACTTTCAGTGATTTGCCCCTCGTTCAGATTTGCTTTTAGAATTATTTGTTAATTTAGTTCCTGATTTCCTACAATTCTGGGGATTTGATAGGTGTTAAATTTGATGAGCTACTTTCAATATATAACTAAGCTCCATTCACAGTGGCGTAACTATAGGGGTTACGGGGGTTACGGGGGTGCCGCACTTCCCACAAATTTGGCTTGTCGGCAAAGTTGCGGTACCATGTGCGGTACCAAATTTGCGGCAAATTAGCACCATTAGTGCTAGTCGACGCTGGAACGCATAGAGAGCCTTCTTCATCGGCAAATTTGGTTTGAGGGAAGTTTTCTTTGTCAGCAAATTGGAGTTGGCACCCCCCAGAAATTTCCTATATTTACATCCCTGCCTATTCACTTGTATACCTAAAGATCTACAGCTTTTAGTACTCTTCAGCGTGAGTAAAATCCTTACATGTTTTTGGCCCTGTTGCGATTCAATCATGGAAGGATTTAGGGGGATGATTATTATGGACGTAGGATTATAAAAGGTATTGAACACTTAACTTTTCAGATGCTAGGATAATGAATTCATACCAATTTTTCACTTTCATTATTATTCAATTTTAAATATTTGCTTTTGTTCTAGAAATCTCAAGCCTTGTCTTCAACAACAGCTACTATGCACAGTTAACATTTTGAGCTTACTAAATGGTACGAAAACATTACAGAATTTACCGAAAGGTACGAGTTTATTCCAGAATTTACCGAATGGTAAGACAACATTATGGTGTCACACCTCTACACCCTTCCCCCAGTAAATCTGTCTATGAGTGCAATGATAACCAAGCATTTAGCATAAACAGTAAATTATCAAAATTCTTAGATTTAGAGAGACATTGATTTCTAGAATATGAATTTAATAGCCTTTCATGAAACTTTAAAAACTGTTGTAATAATTTACTTTCATTTCATCATCATTTTTAAATAAGTCTAACAGTCAATTACATATCGTTTACTGTCTAATATATTGAAATCTATAATTTCAATTATTGACTACTTTGTACGATATGAAAGCTTTAAGAAAATCGAAGAAAACTATTAACAACAGTCAAGGAAACGTTAACGATTAATATGATAAGTTTTTCTTAAAGTTTTCGAATTATACGATAAACAATACTTTGATTAGAGTCTGCTTTATCGTGATTCACAATTAAAGGTAAATCTTGATTACTGAGTCGTTATGAACATTGCTTGTTCGATGAAACTACAAGGCCCAACATGCACGTCGCAAAATACAACTCTGAGATCAATGGATCGTCCAAATTGAGAAAAGCCAAGGAACATTTTTCCAATTAGTCATAGCCCAAAAAGCATTCTGCAATACAGTTATGTAGTTCAAGTAATTTTCAAAACAACGGGCGAAAAAGCATGTAGATTTAATGCTATTACTCCATGCTACAATAGCATAATTTAATAGAATTAGCATAATTAGCATAATTTAATAGAATTAGCATAATTAGCCTAATCTAGTAGAAAAGCGTGAGTAGCATAGGAAGAGAGTTGTGTTATTATCTATTGATATTCTGACATCACCATCATTCAAGCTACCATTCCAAATGCTTCACACAGGAGTAACGTAAGTAATCAGGATCGTACATTACGGAATTAAGGCTAGAATCAGTTCGTTAAATATTTGCTTCAGATCTAGGAGCAAGAGGATATCCTTTCTCCTTCCTAGGGGACATTCATAGCTTTCTTTTATTTTTCAGATTCGCTGTTCAAATGCTCCTTAGGTCAATATTCTTAACATCTGAATTATTTTCATGGCTTCCCAAATTGATGCATCTGGAAAATTGCATTACTGCCATAAACGTAGGAGAGCGGGTGGCAAGGGAGATGCAGCCTCCCTTAGTTGGGGCGGAAATCTGCTACATTCGGTCAATTTTCCCTGAAAGAACAATAGGAAAGTCGTGCAACTTTTCTGACTGCGCTCCAAACTCAGTCAGACAGAAATTTCACAGCCCCCTAAATTTGAAGCCCCCTACGCTTATGGTTACTGCCCAGGACGCACCAATATTGTCGATTAGCAGACATCGTGCAATTGTGATAGCGCTAATCATAGTGAAATGACCTGCCTTTTCTGGGGGATTGGATTTGGGAACAGGGTTGGTATCAGAGAACGTGTGACCCTATCTGAAATCAAAGACTAAACTATAATGAATGAATGTAGTATTAATAATGTCCAATAGTTAGTGACACATTATAATAACTCTTTAGAGATTTGCTGCATGGCAATATTCACACATCAAACACCTGAATACAATACTAATTACACACTGTTACAAGATTAACATCAGTACAGAGTAGCTTGCGCGAGTAAGAGATTGAGAATCGATCATCAATCATATCAACGTCTTTGCACACTGTCTCCTCCCTTTTTTCCATTTTTTATCGAACTGTTTACAGATGCGACACGATCGGTGCTGTTACTTAGGCCATGTGCAAGTCACCCTGACTTGGCCATTACACAACATACATGTTGCCTTGATATGCATCTGCCAAACGTAAACGACAGTTCACCTCATAAGGATGGGATGTAGCAATAACACTCTAGAGCTGATAATATTATGTAGCTCGTCCAAAGAAGTACGAAGAAAATTGAAGTAAATTTTTTGTATGGCTGAGGTCCTCCAAGTTCAGCTCCTATATTTTTGTTAAATCTCCTCCACATCATTGTGCTAAGACATGTGACTGCAAGGATGCAAAAAAGAAGGACGGAGAACCCAAGGGATCCTCCCTCCACTACAAATTGGCCACCATTTGCAGTGTGGTATATAGCTGCGATTGACCATGCAACACCAATGCCGAGAAAGACATTTACAGCATTGCTTCCCTGTACATTACCAACAGATGCGTCAGCAGTTTCATCATTGATCGCGGCTACTTTGCTGGCAAAAGTATCTGAAACAAAGCAATCATCGACTATGTCATTAGCCGGAATATAAATGACACGCACACACGCAGCACACGCAGCACACACGCAGCACACATGCACTGAATCCCCGATATCGATCTTGATTTGACCTGATCATGTGATGTGCCTTCTCAAGTGACATATGCATTCATACCTACGTTTCAAAACATTTATCACGTAGGTAATCAAGGTTGATTGGCAAATCAAGACATGGTCCATCGAGCAAGATATCTACAATTTTCACAAATCACACTTATGTGAAGCAAGGCATTGGAATGAAGAAGTTGCTGAGAAAAAATTATCTCTTCATTCAGTTCGTTCTATATACTGCAACATAGACACCCACTACCTCACTCGAATTTTAAGCATGATTTCAATATCGACGTAAGCGACGGGGACGTTTCCCACTCATAGGATCGGCGATCCTGCTGGAGTACTTATGACGTTATGGAAACGTGTTGGTGGCAAAGTCGCCGATCCCCCTATCATTCCACCGATGGCCCGTTCAAGATCAAAAAAGTTGAGATGAGTTCAATTCTTAAGAAGATTTCCAATGCATCGCCGTCGTGTCCCCTGACGCATCGTCCATGACTGGGATACATCACAGTTGCTTCCGACGATATGGAGACCAGGCTTTTAAAATGGACCGTCGCAATACAACTGACTTTTCCGATGTGATACATCTGCTAGGTACCTACTACTAAGAAGAAATTTTGATTTGACCATGATATAAAAGCAGAGAGCTTGTGAATCCGCATCATTTTTTTAACTACAAACCGATGGTAGGGAATGAGGTAAATTGACCAGCTAAAATTCTTCTAATGCAAAGGAAAGCTTTTGTGATATAACTCTGGGAACTGGTTTGCTCTCACGAGCACAGGTGTTTAATAATGTATGTGTTTTGATTCTGCAAAAAAGGCCTTGGAGATGTTGACTTGAAATTTATGAATACTATTGACTGATCCATTTGTCAAATAAACAGCAGTGGAATCAGCAGTGGAAAACAGCAATGAAGAGCTGAAATTCCAATTCTTCATCATCAAGATAAAAAGTGACACTCTACAATCAGTACAACCGAGAGATTTCAGAGGCCTGGGGCAAAAGATAAGCAGGGCACACCCCTACGAGCGAAGTCAACAGAGATGGCTTAGGGTCTGTGGACTACGCGTTTTTTATAAGAAACCTAGCTCAAGGCCTAGTACTAAAAGTTTATTAATTTTTGGTCACATTTTAGTTCTAATAGTTTCTTAATTTAGCA
This sequence comes from Cassiopea andromeda, assembly GCA_018155075.1. Classification (NCBI taxonomy): domain Eukaryota; kingdom Metazoa; phylum Cnidaria; class Scyphozoa; order Rhizostomeae; family Cassiopeidae; genus Cassiopea; species Cassiopea andromeda. The sequence continues at coordinate 231,958 of WIPJ01067510.1, read as the reverse complement.
AATTCAACTGCTGTGAAAGCATACGCAGAATAGAAAGTAGCAAATATTTGTCCTATAACAAACAAAATGCGTCAGTTCGGTAACGATTTCAATGTGCTATTTGTCTAAAGATTCTTAATTCTTTCCTTGTAGTTCTAAAAGTTTCTTGAATTTCAGGCTTTCTAGTACTAGGTTGCTTATCAAGTGTTTTCTTATAAAAAATTGCATTGTCGGAAAATTGCTGCTGGCCTTACCTTGTAGTATCTGGAACTACGAGGCCGGTGGCCTTGAGACCATGGCCTATTCTCCCCCTTTGCCCTCAACTCTCGACAGCTCTGCTCACAGTGGACGCACAAAATAAAGTCTATGAAAGCTTCTGTATCAGTTTTACTTCAATGTATTTATCATATGCTGATCTACACCTACTATGGGGAAAGGTCTTTTGAAATGTGAGAATTCGTGTTCAGTGATGAAACTAAATCATAACCCATGCAGAGCTAGAGAACAAGATATTTATTCGCGCACAAACAATTGCATGCTGAAAATATCCTTTCGTATGAAATTCTCAGCCTCAGCTAAAAAAGTCTTTACTAAAAATGAAGTTCTTCTTAGTACGTTGTTCATGTCAACAAAATTTAGCTGGGAGTGAGAGTTCAGCTCACTTTTCAGGGGCGCCTACTCTGGGAGGGTAGGAGGGGCATGAGGGGCAAGTACTACCCTTGAGCCCAAATTTTTCTCAGGCAACCAGTAAGTGTGTCTACTTCGTTATGTTATTTTTCAAAAGGACATCAAGTCCATGTCGATTTGCACCTCTCATATCTTGTGAAGAGCCTTTGTCTGATGTTGTAGACAGTTTTGTTCAAAGAAACTTTCTGGGGGCAAGCCCCCAAACTCCTGCATTGACACAGTATCACATTAAAAACAATATGCTAAAGATTTTCCTTCTAGAAGAGAATCTGAAGATCATGATATATCCTTGTGGAGGCACATGCATGTAGATAGATGTGAATTCAATAGACATCCTCACCCCTAGGTATGCGCAGGCTTCTGTGTTCATTTTAACCTGGGTTGAAAAGTTATTCCCTAACATACAACAGAACATTCCTGTGACACAAGCTTGATCACACGTTTTCTTTTATAAGAAACCACTTTATAAGCAACCTAGTACTAGACAGCCTGAAATTTAAGAAACTTTTAGAACTACAAGGAAACAGCTGAGAAACTTTAGAGAAATAGAACATTGAAATCGTTACCTGGTTCAATGTAAAGCTATACTAAAACAATGTGAATATGACATTGCTTTAGAATTCAACTTATACTGACCCATGTTCTTTGTTATAGGACAAATAGTTTGCTACATTCACGTTCTCCGAACGCTTTCACAACAATTCAGTCCGCTAAATTAAGAACCATTAAGAAACTCTTTGAACTGTTGTCAAAAATTAAGAAACTTTTAGCACTAGGCCTTGAGCTGGGTTTCTTATTAAAAAGAACGTGGGTATCCACAAGCATAAAAATTTCCCATGAATATTCATTTAAGGGCATCTCATATTCACAAATCTGTTGCAAATTTACTCGTAAAATTGATAGCAGGATTTTCTTCTTTGAGCTGTAGGGATAATCTCATATTCAAAGTTTTAATACTCGAAAAGGCGATTACGAAATGCCATGAAATATCTAAAGATAAAATTACATTCAATAGCTAGTGTTAACTTAAAATTGCATACGAAAACACACAATTTAATTCGGACTGAAAACATCTGATTTTAAACCAAATCAAAAGAAGCTCCACCTAGGATGACTTTTCTCATGTGAAGGGCCTCTAAATACGATCACTTTGAAAAATTCCTTGTTTTTCATTGTTCATTCCACTAAATTATTCCATATCAGAGGTCGGCAACCCGTAGCTGTGGAGCCGCGCGTGACTCTTAATTCTTGTCCTGCAGCTCCTCTTGGGAGCATAACTTCTATGTAGGGTATCCATATAGTGACCGGTCTCTTTGTAGTCACGTTTGGCAGCTTGTCACGTAAGGTTACTTTTGTGTTACATTCATTGTTAGGCAGCTTTGTCACTTTGATATTCTTCAGTCTTTGATTACTATTTTGGCCTTTTGGTTTTAATAGTAGCATATAATAAGACTCTATAACACGTGCATGGCCATTACGCAATCTTTATTATGATTGGTCAATATGTGTTTTTACCACCAATCATGACTTAGATGACGTAATGGTCATGTCATGTGTTCTAGAGTCTTGTTGGGAACGATAAAGTGATGCAATCTACTGGGTACCCATCACGACCTCAACTCGACAAAGCGGCTTTGCGTAACATGATAGAAGTCGTACAGAATGTTTCACAGGAGTGGCAAGTTTTGCGAGACATTTCTCATGCGGCATATTTTGGTGGTTAAGCTAGAATGACTTTGCACAACATGGTCTAATTCTAATTACTGCTCATTCTGTGCCAATGCTGTATAATTTAGCCAAACCTTTAAAGAACTGAAGCCTGGCGTTTGTGTGCAATTGTTTGAAGGCAGGCCGATCAAACTTCACAGTCAAACCCCTAACTAGGGTTGCCATACTCAGAGTAGGGAGCTCAAGCAGTATACCAAGTCGTATTTATGGCGCCAGGGAAGAAACGTTGGGGACTCAGGCACCCAAATATAAATTTTCGAGGGTAGAGGTCCCCGTTTCATGAAAAGGGCAAATCAAAACTTTTTGAAAGAAGATGCCGCCTGTGAATATTGTTTCTCAGATGAATTAGAGGAGGAAATACCTTGGGGAGGTCTACTGATATCATTGCTCTGAAGACCAATAATTCCTGTTGCTGTTACTTATTACGGCAGGAGAGGAAAAATGGAGCAGTGAAATACGTAACTGGGAAGGCATTAACTGTATATGTTTTATTGGTAATTAACTTAGTTTTGCTTCTTTAATTAGATAGTTGGTACTAATTAGTTATAAGCTATATATGTAACCAACTTAAAATAAGTTTTGTGATATGATATACTGTATGCTGAGTCCAGGGGCTCCGCTAGAAGTTACAGAAATGCACTATGATCGACAATAATTTTCGATTCTCTTGTACAGATATGTTGGTACTAATTAGCAGAGCTCATTAATCCGTGCGAGCGCTGAGCGCCACTGGCAGGCACAAAATGTCACACTTCAAATTTTGCAGGCACTTTTGATCCAAATCTGTATATGAACATCTATTTCATTCAATTTTTCTGCAGGCACATTTTTCTCAGATCTACGCTTGCAGGCACAAAATACTTTTAATGAGGCCTGTTAATTAGCTATAAGCTACATATATAACCAACTGTAAATAAGTTTTGTGATATGATATGATGTGATAACTCGGGAGGAAAGCTGCGAAATTATCCGAAACTATGCCTTTTCCATCTGAAGGGAAACGCCCTTTTTGATACAGAGATGGCACTACAAAAAGGGCACTTTTATGCATTTGCTGAAAAGGGAAGGGTCCAGATCCCAAGCACCTCCATAGTTGCGCGTCTTGGGACCAGCACTGCCAAAGTGCCAACAGTGGGCGAAGCGAGAAAATTTTACGACATCACACCATTCAAATTGCCTGGGAAAAGAAGAACGGGTTGAACATAGAAATCGTCAAAATTTAGGTGCGAAAGGGCTCCAGCTCCTCCAAGCACCCCCGATAGCAACATCCTTTCCCCCGATAGTACCATCCTTTCCCCAATAGCACCATCCTTTCCCCCGGTTGCACCACCCT
>WIPJ01067510.1:188048-209572 GCA_018155075.1 Cassiopea andromeda | reverse complement strand
TATATATATGGTATATATATATGCACAATATATATATATATATATTGTACATACAAAAGTACTGATGAAGACATATTTATATATTTTTGCATGTATTTATGCTCTTCTTGCGGCCTTATTAATGAAAATGGATTTGCAAAGATAAACATTGATTGTTTTGTCTCCTCTTTCGTTATAGGTTATGAAATTAAGGCAAATATTTCACAATTTTACTGCGTTTTCCTCCACATTGTTTTGAGCTGGAATTTCTAGCAAATATAGCCAGTGTGAGGACATCGGATTAGCTATTCAACTTTTTCTTCAAAAAATCGATTTTGTGCAACGCTGCCGTTCAAAACTGCCTCCAAAAATGAGCAGCTATGGAAATATTTTCGCAGCATCTGCACCTTCAAATTTTATCACAAAAGCACTTTGCACTTTGCAAGGTACACAATGCAAGACATAGCAAAGCGATTTGATGAAAGAGGTACGATTTGATGAAAGAGGCACGATTTGATGAAGGAGGAACGATTTGATGAAGTAATTCCAGATGTATAGACTCTTAATTATTATAGAAAGACCTTTGGTACAGAGGAATATAGACAAGTCATGGAAATAGGTATGCCTAGTTGAAAGAGAAGAGCTTTCATTGTTATGTTTGTAGATGATGACTTGAATGACATTTGAAATCTACATTGTGATACGGAAAGTGTTGCCAATAATGCACATGTTGCAATGTATGCAATAATGCTCTCTGCGTAGTTCGTCTGTTATTACGTAAGAACGCTGCTGCATGTCTAAGCCCTATTTTATAGCGGACGATCTCATGTATAAACTCTCTATGATGAATGATAAGGCAACTTACCACACCGATAGATATAATCTTGCTTGTTTCACCAGGCTTGAAACACAAGGTGGTATTGACAGGTTCGTAATCTTCGTACTCATTGGCTGTTCCCTCTTCTGTCTTGTAGTCAATATATACGGTGCTGAACAGGTCCTCTCCAACTCTGACTAGAGTCAGATACACCCTACCACAGCTCTCCACAACCGTGTACTCAGCAGGGTGGAAGAACACGCGGCAGCCAGAGACATCAGCGCTCTGGGAGTTTAGATCTTTCATTTCCACAGATTCAGCAGGGAGCGCTTTGGGACTTTTGCTCACATTTGCTTGCTCCTTTCGCTCGTGGGACCTAAGAACACTGCCGCTACCGGTCATTTTGCGTGTTGCTTCGATGCGGTAGAAGGCGCGACTCTTGTGCTGAAGTTTGAGGTTTTCTTGCTCGACCAGGTGGGCAAGGGTTTCTGAGTCTGCTTCTGGGGCTTTTTGCTTAGCACGATGATAAGCATCCATTGCTAGCCTTCTGCGTGTCTCTTTGAGATCTTCTGCAGTTATTTCGCTTTCTTCATACGCATCATCCTCACTGTAGCCTGCTAGTTTCTCATTTTCAGCTTGATTGTGGTTCTTTTCGACATCTCTGCTTTCACCATTCGCTCTCTCAACCACTGCCACTTGTACTATATCTCCATCTCCAGTTTGAATGAACGTCTGTCCTCCAAGCTTCTTCCTTCGGAACTTTTTGCGTAAAAACCTGTAAAAGTTCATCTTGACATCTATCATGTAAGCTATTCCGACAAAGGATGGGAAGCAGAGAAATGTAATGATACCTTCCCATACTTCGATTACGCCAACGGAAAACACAGATATGATTAGGTACATCCATATATAAGCGAATATAGCAGCCATAGATGTGAAGGCGAACACTCGTAGGAATTTAATACGACGGACTTCGTCATCCGGAATTACGCTAGTGCAAACGGCAGTGATCATAAACAAGTTGAAAGCTGCAGATCCGACGATTGTTGATGGTCCTAATTCGCCAGCCTTAAAATTTCGTCCGATAATTTCAATAACTGAGAGTAGGATTTCTGGTGCAGATGAACCCAAGGCCATTAGGGTTAAATTTGAAACAGTTTCATTCCAGATCTTGACAGTAACTAGTTTAATGGTTCCCGTTTCGCGATCTTTGACCTTTATCTCTTTCTCTTGGGATGTGATTATCTCAATAGACGCCATGAATCTGTCAGAAATTATTGAAATACCTAAGAAGAAGAAAAACATGGACATCATGTAGATGAAAGCCCTGGCAGCTTTCGCCCCCTTTGAATCGTTCTGTGATCCCCATGTTGGGAGCATAACACCGGGGACACATTTTATCCTTTCTGCATTCTCACAAACCATAATAGTCTTGTTTCCGACTTTTTTTGGCACCTTGTCGCCGGCTTCTGCTTGCGATATACAAAATGCTAGCAGCCAAACCATCAACAGAGCTCCAGTAAAAAATCCACTATTCATTTTACGAACCGCCATGATTATTGAGGATAGCGAGAATTGAACACGCTATCGCGATTACTCTTTCGTCGAAGATGGCTCGGCCTAACCACAACAGAAAAGCAGAACGTATATTCTTGCCAGGGTGAGGACTTCACTCCATTGCTGCGATTGTCGAAGACCCGGTCGCTCTTCGTTGCAAGCGGTTTGCTTCAACAACACAGAAGGCAGCAACTATTGCTCGAAATAAACAATAAACCTTCCGATGTATTTATAATAAACCTTCGTTTTGAAAGGAAGGAAATTAGCATACGGTCGTATCTGCAGCTGTTCCTTAGTACTGGTCTCCAAGATGACGATAAATGCCAGGGAGAAAAACGTAGTTAATTTACATCACAAAATTAAAGTTTCGTGATGTGGATGGTCGGAAGAAGGCGCATGAAAGTCTGGCAACTGGAAACAGTTTCTGTATCAAACTTGAGCCTACTCAAGCATAAAATATCAACTTGTCTTAGGCTCCCTTTGATAGTATTAGTCCGTGTTAGTCAATGTTTGTACGTATCGACAGGTGCAATAGCTTCAGAGGCCAAAGCGGCGAGCGGCAGCGCGATTCCCATGAACTCTTCCAGCACGAAAACGAAGTTGATGAAGGCCTGAGCTATCAAGAAGCTGCTTGCCAAGTGTGTTTTGCTGCAAAGCAGAGGGCGTTGTGTTCAACTCTCAAACATAATCAATTATTTGTGTTGTAGATCAGTAAAGCTTTGTTCTCCTAAACAGTAGGTGTATTGTTCTTATTGTACAAGAATTGAGATCGATTTATTATTTTAGAAACCTGCTGGTTGGTAGCAGGATATTTCGCTGCACTTCAAACTTCTTTTCCCTTCTAGGCAGAAATATCATTATGAAATCTCAGTTAGGATCTGCGTGTATTGAGTATATGTGAACTTCCCATGGCGAGACAAACAGAAGTTGACTGCATAAATGCTATCGAAATCCTACTGGCAAATTCAATGCTTTTTTTCGCTCAGCGTTGCTTATAGAAAATTATTCTCGCGCCGGGTAACTTTTGATTTGGCTTACTCCATTTCATATAGACGGCAGACATTTTTTGTTACTTTTACAAAAGAAAAGATTACAGCTACGGCTTGAGTGCGAAGGCGCGTGTGTCTTCGAGAACGTGTAGTTCTTGTTATGGAAATATTAATCTGTCTATTGCTGATTGTTCACTAAAATTCGTATTTCGCGCCCTTTTTGTAGCTATTTGGTTTTAAAGATTAAATAAAAACGAATATTCGATTAATTCATCATGGTTCTTGCTCACTGGAAGTGTTTTTTACAGAAAAATGTAGTGGCTCGAGAACTGACAGGTTGTTTTGGGCTCGCAAACTATACGAAAACAATGTGAATGTTGCCCGCAAGTATACCATACCTGTTGCACCAAGATTTTAATTCGTTGTATTATGAAAGAGGAAAATGGGCTCCGAAAATAGGCATTCCTCTATTGCTCATTGAAAGGCTTTTTTGAGAGTACAGATAAAGGGGTTCGAAATGCTCTATTGACATCTATATCAACTTTTGTTGACTTCATATGAACTTCATAAGATAGCATCTTTATACACCTCTTCTTTACCGTTATTGTCTCAAATGATAAAGCGTTGCGCAAGAGCTTATCATGGCTGGATATAATCTTTCTTGTGTAAGCAGAAAAATCAGTTATGAGAATTTCGCGACCACGGTGGTGATTCCAACAGGGAAGGAAGTTATGCGATGAATCATGAACAACTGTATTGAACAATTGGCAGTTTTCATTCTTATAAACAACGGATTTAACTTGGTGACAAATTGTTAACCTTAAGGATTTACGTATAACAGAATGTGAAACCATTACACACAGAAGATACACTTTTTATAGAGATGAACATTATAAGAATATTCAGGCTCAAAATCGCTGAAATTTAAGAATAAATTAAGAATAATGCAAGGCTCAAGTTTCATCAATGCTTAGAATATTTGTATGTTCAAGTTCTTGTACTGTTTGTAGATTAACTTTTGCACTACCTATACAATATTTATTATTCTGTTCCTCTTTTGTTTTACTTTATGATGAATTAAGACACAAACAAAGATTTGAATATGTTCTTTTCATTTTCAGACAAAGTTGCACCGTTGACACTTTAAAAAAGTCCTTTCCCGCGCCCAATGGCGCCTAGGGCGGCTCCTATCTCCGTTTCTATCGCCCTAGGCCACGCGTCTGCGAATGCAGTGAAGGCCACAGTGGGGGCTGGTGCACAGGTAGCTCCGCGAGTTTAACTTTCCCACTCCATTCTCATATGTCGAGCGCCATACGAGAAGGCAGTGAGTACCATTTTTAAAGTCCTTGGTATGACTCGGCTGGGGCTCGAACCCTCGACCTACCGGTTGTGAGGCAGACGCTCTACCACTGGGCCATCACTCCTTTGATACTTAAGAATGATTTAAGAATAATCTTAGGCTCAAAACCTGAGAAATTTAAGAATATTAAGGCTCTGCAAAAAGTTAGGTAGTTTGTTAAAAAAAAGAGTGTATAACATCAATACCTATTTCCTCTGCTTTCATTTTTCCTGTGTAGCTATCTGTTTTATTAAATTAGCCCTATTTTATCTTTACTTCTTTTTTCTCAGACACAATGAAAGTGCTTCTATGAAAAATTGGTCTGGGTGCAGCAAAACTCATCTTTGGTTTCTATTCAGTTACGTAAGCGTAGGAGGCGGGGGGCAAGGGGCTGCAGCCCCCCAAGCTGGGCAGAAATCCGTTTCACTCGAACAAATTTTCTGAAAGAACAATAAGAAATTTGTGTAGAAAGTTTACAGAACTTCCTAATGTTGGACGTTCTCCTACGCCCATGTTCAGATATAACGAGCTTGCAGAATCTAGAGGCAAAATGCTAATTGTTTTGTTGAATAAGTTCTCTTAACTCGATTCTCTTGACTGGCTAACTCTAAGTTTCTATTGCTCTGAACAAATACCAGGAAACAGAGCATGGGTCGTGAAGCAAACCTTCTCCAATCCGTTTGGTTTCTTGCTTTACAGGAAGCCTCAATCCTCAAATCAGTGAAAAAGTTGCCTCCTTCATTGGAAAGGCTCAATTAAATGTTTTAGGCCATTGGGATTACCTCTCTTTCAAGTGAATAGAAATGAATTATGAGAATTTGGCTTCATTTATCGACATCTTTGGATATGCTTCACCAATGGTTTCAATTTCTGTCAAGCCGTTCAAAGCTAGCTCCAGAGATTCTTGATATTGCCTGTCAGAGTGCTGGTTGACAAAGATTCTTTGGTTTTTAAGAGTTTTAGTTAATTTCCGGCTTACAAGTTCGACTCTTCTACTCCTGATTCTCTGAATCAACAGGCAGCTTTTGAAATTTGCACAGTGGAAAACTGAACAGTGATTTCCTCATCATAATGATGCAATTGAAAATAGCGCAGCAATTAGGACAGGGAAGCAAATCCTTAACGAATGACTCCACGTGGGCTCATTAACGTCTTACCAGTTTGAATAAAACTACAGCGGAGAATAATCAATCTCTTATGTCGATTGCTGTGCCAAAACAGTCTGTCACTAACAAGCTTACTATCAGATTCTAAAATGGTTTTATCAGATAGTATTCTTCAAGAGCACAAAACATCGAGTGACTAAGATTTTAAGTGTTTATCAGCAATGTCAGATTATCTTAAGCCATTCTCTACCCTGCCTGTGACTGTACTTTCAGTGATCTCTGAAGATCTTAAGCACTTTCACTCACCGTCTCATCGAAGAGCATGCTTAGGAAAAGGTTTGATTGAATTTTGCACAAAATATCCTTAGAATATTTGCTAAATCACCAAAAACTTTGTTTAACAACAAGAAAGTCCTTGTGTTCTATTGAAACTTCTCAGATGGTCCTTAATGTTCTTTTGTCCGTTCCTAACAGACTTGAGTTCATTGAGACAGACAATCCTATAATGTTGACTATGTCATCTTGAAAATATGTGGATGAAGTTTTCCGCTTTAAGACTCTTACCTATGTAATACGCATGAAACTTCAGGTACAATCTGTTGCTATGGAAACTTAATTGCCTAGGTAAAATATTCAATGCGGTATGGAATATTGATTCAGAGCTTGCAGGTAGGGAATTTGTATGAAAAACTCTCTAATTATGATAAACGCTGAGAAGACTTCTGTTTTTGTAATTATGAAAATTGATTAAAAACATCTTCAAATCGTGTTGTTTAAAATTGATTCATGAACAGGTTGCAATGATTAACCATCTGAGGTTCCTACTAACGGCTTATCAAAGCCAACTGTGAGGCGACTTTTGCTTAATGTTACGCATCTGTAACAGTGATGACGTCCTGAAACCCAAAACAAGGGAGACGTGTCGTATGATATATGTGAGCCGCACCTTTTACTACGCCCATTTTTTGCTTTTATAACATTACTGTCCTTGTCACTGCTGAGAGAAAACCGGCGCCTTCCTTATCTCCTCATCTGGGAAATGCATAGTAAAGAACATATCCAGCCTAAAATAGTTCAATATAGGGGTGCTCAGCTCCTAAAATTTCCTATAATTATAACAAGGGGGCTCAGCTTTTACTGAGCCCCCTCCACGACACACTTTATCTGTTGTGATAAACTCCATGCATATCATATCAGCAGTACCGTCGAGAGGGGGGTAGCTGAGGTAAAACTCCGGGGCCCGGGCCTCAAGGGGGGCCGTGAAAATTTTGCTATTGCAAAATAAAATTCAAACAGCCGTTTGTTGAACGTTCATTCGTTAGCTCTCTAAGGGCTTCTTTGCTTGTCAGGTTTGCTCTAATACTTGGCGCTTGATTTATTGTTTCATCAATCTCTTCCTCAGGGCAGGGCCTGTTTCTTCCCTTTCAGATATGACTAAAGGTCCTGGGGACACAGATATTGTTTTATGACTCACTTCTCAAAGAGTGATTGTATCGCTGTTTTTTTTATCAGAAAATAACGCTACTTTCAATATATAATGCAATCGGTAATTACAAAGAATCTTGTCCCTGTGCTGCTACTCCTACACAGAGACCCGTGCTGTTGATAGCCCCAGGGCCCGAGCTGGCTCTCGACGGGCCTGCATATCAACAATGTAGTGTAAATTATGCCCGGACACAGTGACAGCGTTAGTAAAGGGACTGGGGGCATGTCCCCAGTATTCTCCAGGATTATTTTTCCAATCTGTCTAAATTCTAGGAGAAAATGTTAGGGTTGAGGTGAAAGAACTCTATCGGAATGTATTTCTTTTTACTTCATTCTATTCTTATTTATCAATCATGCCTTTGTCATGTCTCTTATTTCTTGCTGCTATAGCTACTGAAATAGCAAGGTAGTAAGTTCCTGCAGCGACATGGATGTGACAACAATCAATGGGTGTGATAATCATAGGGTGTGGCTTCTAAAAGTCTCCTTAATGCGCAATCGCTGGTTGCCCCTGCCGAGAAATAGCTAAGTATGTCTGCAGGTCTTTGTCTGTAAGTATGAAAATCTAAATGTGCAGGTATATTCCAAGGATGTGTCTAGATACTGTCCTTTTGGAGCGGGTTTTTGACCATTTGACCAACTACTATGACTAAAACAAACTTTACTACTGTAGCAATACTAACATTACCCCCCGGATGTTTGTTACTATTAGCTGTAGCATTGTGCAATCTATCATTCGGCTATAGTTCTCCAGTAGAAAACACAAATCAATTTTGCTACTTGTTCGTTGTATCCTACACTACAGCACGAAAAAGCGGTAACATTCTTTTGACATGCTGAAAGCTTTTTTAGTCCGACACTCGTCAGAGTATGAAAAGTCGATAGTGACCGAAAGGTTAACCGAAATATATAGCCAGATGCGATTACACATGATAGGATGCGTCTAATTGGCCCCAAGAGTTCTAGATGCATCTTATCACATGCATCTGCATCTGGCTATATATTTCGGTTAACCTTTCGGTCACTATCCGACGTTTCATACTCTGATGAGTGTCGGATGAAAAAAGCTTTCGGTATGTCAAAAGAATGTCGCCGCTTTCTCGTGCTGTACTGAAGTTCAGTAGTAAAAACAAAGTTCATAGAAAGCTCTTTAATCAATGGTGTGCTAGATCTCTTTCAGCATAATAAACTTTTGTACATGTTTCTTACAATTATGGGGATATCACACCCCCAAGTTCCCCCCATAAACACTTTACTGGTATATTCAGTTGAACAATGCTTATAAGAATATCAAGATTCAAAATCGCTGGAATTTAAGAATAATTTAAGAATAATTCAAGGCTAAAGCTTCATCGAGAATTTTTCATTCGAGTTATGTAAATTTTGTCTTTTGATGAACTTTTGAACTATCGATACACCATTTACTACTTTGATTTTCTCGTGTTTTGTGCTTTGATGAAGTAAAACATCGACAAAAATTTGAATATATTCCCTTGACTCTCAATTAAAGTATGGGATACTTAAGACTAGTTTAAGAGCAATCTTAGGATCAAAATTTTAAAAAATTTAAGAACATTGAGACTCAGTGAAAAATTAGGTCAGCTTGCTTAACGATAAAAAAGTGCTCTGCGCAATGGTTTGGAATCCTTTAACCTTTAATCCTCAATCCTATTACCAGTAATTGGCTTATTAACAGTACCGTCAAATTATTCAATGGAATCATGCTTAGTATGTGAACAATGAATATGGTATTTCAAATAACACCCCCAATTGTACACTTAGGCCAACCATTAGCTAACCATCGGGGGTATCAAAAATTGCTTTAAAAATATTTGAACAAAGAAGAGGAAAGTAGATATTATCTGCAGTAAGGAAACATATTATTTGCTGCAAAACTTCTATCTTCTATTCACTTGAACGTGAGGAAAAATTTGTTTCTACAACAGAGTCATCAGAAACAAATTTACCAGGAAAACACAGAAAAAGATGCATTCCTGTGTGAAAGAGTGATGCTCCAGTAACTTGCTAATGGGCCACCCCTTGTGTTGAAGCACACCAGGGACAGCTTGGGGAGAAATTTTTGGTATCAGCACTATATACCGTAAATTCTCTTATAAGCCCCCCAGGGGCCTTATTAATTTCAAGCACTCTAGAGGGGGGCTTATTGAATAGGGTACTTATAAAAGAGGGGGCTTAATACATTTCTTGAAAATTTTCAATAGTTAAAGTAAATATTTACTGTTTGAAAATAAATAAAAATACTCATATTGTTTAGTTTATACATCAGTAGTTCACAGCAGAACAAGCAAAATTGAAAAAATGTGCAGTAACCGTTGATATAGAACGTTTCTATCCGCAGTAAGCCAATAAATGACTTTGATTCTTGATAGCTTGAGAACTATTGCTTTCAAAGCGTGATCTAACTTTTACTGACTTCTATGAAGCTTTGTTACGCTTGGTAGTATTCAACATTTTCTAGGGGGAGCTTAAAATAGAAGTGGGCTTAATAAATTTCTTGGCTCAAAAAGGGGTCTTATTGGAGAGGGGGCTTAATTCATTGGAGGGGCTAAAACGAGAATTTACAGTACTTCTAATGGCTTACTAACGAGCATCTGCTTTAGTCACTTGTGTTTGACAGTCTGTAGCGACCTGTTATCACAAGCTTCTATATATAAAACTACTTAGTTTTCTAATGGGCCTTAAAATGTTCACACGTTCTACACGTTTTTTTTGCAGGAACAATTTTATAAGAACAGGGGCCTGAACTATGGTGGAAAATTAAGAACAAATCAAGAACAAAGCGAAGCCCGAAGCCTTGTCGTAAAATGCATTTTTGTAAAATGATGCAGAAGCTTTCCACTAACAAATGGACAAGAAACGTCCTTTCCTTGTTAACCTGAGGAGAATCGACAGCCTTGAGACTTTGTTTTGATTCTCGTAAATTAGTTGCTCCTAGCAAAACTAGATATTGTGCTATTTGTAATTGCTTATAAAAATTTTTCAATAAGAAACAATATGCATGAGAAATCATCTGTAAAATTTTTGTCTCAATCAATCAACGTTGTCTTATATATTGTCTTTCTATTTAATTCTAAATAGCCAACACGCCACTAATTTAAGAACAATTCAGTTTCAAAATTTGTGAAAAATTAAAAACAGCCAGCCTGAACCTCAATTTTACTGGTTCTTCTAAAAAGAGTGTATTTTGAGCATAATGTTGTTGCTGAACTCTTTAGAGATAACAGGTGTAAATTTGCATGAAAATCAAGAGAAAAGCTTGGGTTTTTGCTAATGAGTTACTCATCAAAGCAAAATAAGTACAGAATCGAAAGTAGATTTGGTGTGAACAGTCTGAGAAACATCGCAGAAACAAAAAGTGCTATGAAGCTTGAGCCTTATATTATTCTTAAATTACTTTCAAGTTTCAGGAAAATTGAGTCTCAGCATTTATTTATTCTCAGAGGGTGGTGTAACGGACACACTCAGGGCTTAGGAATTAAGTACGATAAAGCCGTTGTGATGGAGCCTTCAGCACAGTGTGGCCAAAACGCACATAATAAAGGACCTTTTGTGGGACCCTTCGCGGCCCCTTTTGGTAGGGGACTCTTAGTTTTTGAGCTAAGGCGCCCAAAGCTGTGTTACACACCTGGCTCAGGGGGTTGTGGCCGAATGGGACTCGGGAAGCTTTCCAGTAGGCCCCTTGAGACTTCTGTATAGGCCCTTTGAATTTGTCTTTTTTAAGCTTTTGTCGCTTGTAGCATCAGATTTATAGAAAAAGCAAATGTACAAAGGCCCCCATGTTGCCTCTACGATGCTCATTTCTAGCGTTTTATAAATGATCACAACAAGAAGTAACTAGGATACGTGACTTCTTTTGTAGCATAGTGGGATCCTAAAATCTAGATTCTCCCGACCCATAGAAGCTCTCACCATGTCCCTGTTTATGCTGTACTTTTACTGCAAGAATTGCATATTGCTAGACACCAATATGAAGTAACTGTTGTTACGCCTCCTTTCTCTCCCCGAAATCCAGCACTTGCCCACTCATTTGCATTCAATATTCCTTATCAAGCTGACTATCAAAAGTAAGACCATATACTTGCTCAAGGGTCATTTGCTTTCAAAATTTTCCACAGTAATGGACGACAAAGCATCGCTGCACAACCAAAGGGGCGTGTCTGCCACCCACATGTTTTCCGTGTTACAGAGGAAAATGGATGCAAAAAAGTAGGCTCTACAACTAGATTGCTTTGTCTACTAAATGTAGTCTTGAAAATTCAGCTAGTTCACTTGCAGAAGGAACTCTAAAATACAACCTCTCAAAATTGTATCTGCTATGCTTCTAATGTTACTTGACATATAAAATTTACAATTTTTGACAATTACATCTGGGAGGCTTTAATTGGCAGTAACTAGAACGTAAAGTTTTGAAGTTCATGTGTCTTGTGGGAAGTGGGTGTTGTCGTGGAAATGATAATTGACCTTTTCAGTCGGAAATTTTAAGTCCTTCACCCCCTCCAAATATCCATCAATTTACGTCCCTGTTAGCACCAATCAAATCTCCACAGAGGTATGAAGTCAGCAATAGAATTAGTAAGTGACGTAAAATGCGAAAACTCTCTGCCCCAGTCCATTCAATTCTGAGGCTTCTATAATATGTAGCTTGCTAGCTTTTAGCTTTTGCCATGCCTAAATTCCTATAGAAAGACAACATCCAGTTTTTCAACAGAGATATAGATCTGTAAAAACTCTTTAATTTAGGTTCTTCTGATAAGCATGGAAAGTGTTCATTGGCTTCTGCAAGTTTTACTGTATCAAGTTGTAAAGCCAAAGCTCTATGAAACCAAACGGCTAATTCAATATTGGAATAAAAGCTTTTGGGCATTGTGCAATTAAATCAGTTGTGTTTCGAAAAATAAAACCTTTGGGATAAAGTCATGTTGCTAAATCTTTCCGCAATCGTATGTGTACATTTGCTTTTCGTTAGGTTTGACTACCCATCCAATAAATTTTTCATGAACACTGCTACATTCAAATCTGCAAGGTTTACAGACTCTCTTTTTGCGGTAAATTGATAATCAGTCTTAAAGTAGAAAGATTTCTCCAGTTTTCTAAATTGGCCTGATGGCGATCCATCGATCCATGAATCTACAGCTTTTTCTTCATCCATAATCCCTGTGGTTTGAGCATAAATAGTTCCAAAACATTTGCAAGACGAGAAGAGTTACTTTTTGCACACAAAACTAAGTTTTATTTTTTGCATGTGCTTCCAAAGCACTTGCTCTATGGCATTTCTTATAGGAATCAATCTCAGCTGCAGTTTTATTAAGGAGTAATTTCTAGGGGGGCTCAGGGGGCAGAGCACCCCTTGCGGACCTTGTACTCACTTTGGGGGGCTCAGCCCCTAGTACTTTGTATTGACCTTGCTTTCAAAAGGAATTGTCCATACTTCCAAAGTGTTTTGCATTGTATTGATATGATCAATTTTGCACTGCTATATGGTTATTGAGATATTTCCAATTGCTATATTGTTATATATGAGAATATTTCCTATTGTTGGTTGTATCATATCATGCTTTAACTAAATCATTATCGTACCATCTTTGAAAATACAGGCATGGTTGCAACTTGGCCACACCCATTTTATGACATTCCACCTAGAATCCCCTGTTAAGATGTTCAAAAATCACTACTGGTTTTGTTAAAGCAGGCAAATACAATTACACCAATAGCAGAACAGCATATAATACTTTTTTCATATAAATGTCTTACCTCCCCCTCCCCAGTTCTCGTGCTGAAGGCTCTACCTACACTCCTTTTTTAAAAGCACACGGGTAAATTGGACTTAAGCTCAATATCCTCAAGATTTTCCCAATTTGAGCCTGAAATTATGCTTTTAAAGTTTGCTTACTTTCAAGCTCATGTCATGGTGGCATTATTCTCAAAAGATCATAAAATCAAGTTTGTTGATGGTAGATCTTTATGCTTATAAAAAAAGAGCGTATGGATGTTAGTCGGTGGTACTTAAAAGAAATTCTGCCTCGTGAACACGAGAAAGAGCATAAAGGAAGAAAGAGCTCAAATAGCCCTCAACTTGCTAACAAAAAGACCACCCAAGTTGATTTACATTTGTCTAGCGTTGCCATCAGCACCCTTGGGGGTCACAGGAATGGCAGGCAGGCTGGCAAAGAGAGTAGTATTTCAGGATTTCCTAAAAAAAAAGTAGCTTAGACGTCAAAAGAAAGATCTAGATCAAGGATAGAATAGAATAGAGAGAGGTAAGGGATCACAGCTTTCCATAATTTTTGTGCAAGTACTTTGTGAACTGTCCCTTTTTCTCCTATTTGTGGCAAGACGAACAAGGTTATATGTGGGAACACCAAGTTCGGATCGCAGCTCCCGGATAGTAGAATTTCGACAATACTTTAATTGCGAAGTAATGCTGTAGGGTAGGTCAGTGTCAAGCAGGCTTCACATGACTTCTGCCCACGGAAGTTTCTTCAACTTGTAGGAGATTGGTTTTCCTGTTTGATAAAGCTGTTCAATTTTCTCTATCTGTTTAAGTTTCATCTAGACTTAAGCAAACATCCTCGTTGAGGAGATTCTCATTATCGAAAAGAAAATTTTCATTGCAAAACTTTATTTGAGTAAGAATGCATGAAGTTGCAAAGTAGACACGATTCTCCCAAAGTAACATCAACCAAAAATCCAAAGTTATGTAAACCTTACATCAAGTGCTTCGCGGGAGGAAATGTCCGGTGAGGGGCAAAAATCTAATTGTAGGAAACTTTAGGGGTCAATAACATTATTTGCTTATATACATTTCCAGGTGAATAATTACGCTGGGGTGGCAAAGCCATACAAAATTTTTCAATTGGGGGCATTGCCCCTCCGTATCCCCATCTGTAGTGCCGCTCTTGCCTTGCATTTATAATATTTCACACGAACTAAAATATTTACTCTTCAAGGCTAATCAGGGGTGAGTTATGTAGCGGATGGAGCGTTTTCTAATAATCAAATGGTTGATGGCTGGAGAAGCACCTCATGTTTTTGGTGATTGTGTGATTAACCAAGGTGCATTTCATATATTTAGGCCCGAAGAGCTTCGGCTTATACTAAGCTCTACATTTAGCGTTTGGGGTGGAAACTAACTTTAAAAAATTCGGCAGGTGAAAATTCTTGAGTAGTGGCTGTGAAACTGAATGGAATGGGGTTTCTTTTGCTATTAGCTTGGGTTAGTATGGACAGTCACGGTTTTCGGCGCACCAGACATATTTGCCTGCATACATTCGGCGTGAAATGCACATGGAATGCAGTCTGGATGATTGCTCCTTCACAGTCCACCCTGAAGTGATTGAGAATCCAATGGGAAATTGGAAGACAAAGGCTGAGAAGAAGAGCTGTACAAAAACCCCAATCACCTAGGGCAAATGTCTCCTCTGGCAAATAGACGTAACTTTTGTAATGGACCAATCAGCGGATTTGTTTACAAAAAATAATTAGCCAATCAGATTTACCTCTGTTCTCCAGGCAGACACTCCCAGGGTACGAAACGTAAGGGGTTGCAGTGATGGCTAGAAATTTCCACTTGTGAATAATTAGCAAAGCCTTCTAGGTGTGCTTGGTGTAAGAACAAACTTAGCCCAAAACACAAGGACATAGAAATCTGCTAATGTAATTTACTAGCTGATTATTAAAATGATAATTATAATGAAACAAGCAGAGTGGCAAAAAGCTAATGACTTACAATCAAGATGTTTATTTGTAATGATTTTCATGCATAAAATAGAGTAACGAATTAGGTATCAGAGCGAGGTAGATAAACAATTTTGCTGATCATGATAGTTATTGATGTACTGCACTACTCGGGCCTAAATTTAAAAATACTATTGTGCAAATCAATGCTACATACCCTGTAGACTTATACGAAGTTGACAAAGGGATTTTACCAATGGGGTTCAATCTGAAACTAGTTGTTACTATATCTAAAGACACTAATCCACGTTTAAGCAGCATAGGCGTCAAATCTTGATAGGCTAATAAAGGCATCGCCATCGAAGGATTCCTGCCAATAACGTTGCGGGAATTCGTTCGAAAAGCATCGAGAAGCGTGTCTTTGTGGTAAAAGTGTATTTTCTTTCCGAAAAAACTGATAACATGTAGTTTCAAATAATTGAAAAATATTTTGCAAGCATGTTCAGAAGGCTTCAATTCACATTTCCAGAAGGAGCAATTGTTATATCTTGCGCAGATCAAAAGTTATCGGCATTAACAGAAAAGATGGATGGCTTGTAATGTCGATAACTTTTGATCTACGCAAGATATAACAATTGCTCCTTCTGGAAATGTGAATTGAAGCCTTCTGAACATGCTTGCAAAATATTTCTCAATTATTTGAAACTATATGTTATCAGTTGCGAATTTTCGCAACATTATTGGCAGGAATCCTTCGATGGCGATGCCTTTGTTATCCAATCAAGATTTGATGCCTATACTCGTTTAAGCTAAGTTGCGAAGGAGATCACTTCCAAAAACTTTAGATGAATTGTTACTAGTAATCAAAGCAATTTTCGCGAACTAATGACGAAGTGAAGTAGGAGCAATCTAGCGTAATGAAGCAATTTTTGCGAGCCAATTATAAGGTAAATTGTGGAAATCGATGGAAAAAGGAAACGCTATCTTAATTAAAATACTGCTCCGATTGGAAAAAGGAAATACTTTCTTAATTAAAATACTGCTCACATTTTAATAGCTATCCTTCTTTACGAACTTTCAAATAGGCGGCTGTGCGAAAATTCGCCATTATGGAGTCATTACCGTGTAAATAAATGCTATAAATTGCGGGTGTGCATTTTGGATAACTAAATTGAGGGAAAAAGAGACAGAAGTGAAACTGCCTAGTGCATAGTAGTACTACACGTCAGTACAAATAATTATAAAAAACTTATTAAAGAATCAACAACTGCCATAATTAAGTACGAAACTAAACATTTAATATATAGGAATTATACATGAACGAAATTCCTAAGTGAAAGGCATTCAGAGATGTTTAACTGATGAGGTCAATTATGTTAAATCAATATCCTCCGTAATGTTCTTTTTAATTCTCAGCAAAATCGCTGTATACCACTGGTCCAAGCGGGAAATGGAGTCATAAGTTCTCACCTTGAAAAATCAAAAAGAAGCCGTATGTTTGAAGGGAATAAATTGTGAAGCAATTGAAAAGCAACTAAAACAGCGGGGCATTTGTGAGTCAGCTTTATGAAATATTAAAGAACATTGACGGGTGAAAAATCAATCTCGAGCAGATGATATCGCCGTACTTACGTTATGAATAAAGGGCGTACTTCACACGAAAACAGCATTTTCTTGCAGGATGGCAATCGTTTTACAAAAACAAAAGGTCACAGAATTCTAAGAATGCTATCAGATTTGCACACGGACTATAGCACCAGAAAGGAACATACATGAATAATTAATTGGGAAATGTAAGACCTTCCCAGCCTACAGCAATTGCTGTTATACATGTGGAGTGCAGGCATGCGCTCCGAGCACACAAAGATTGTAGGGTCATATTTTGCAAGAGACAGGCAAAACGACCGATTTATGAGTAAACAGCGATGGCCTTGGCGTGGATGCTTGCAATAACCCAAAAATAAATGAAGAGGAAAAACGGAACCAGGATCTCACGGGTGCACATAATAGGAATTCAAGGCAGATACAAAATTACATGGGTCCTAGTACAGGGTTCATACCCAACACGTGAATCAAAATTTCCTGTCTATTCCTTGACTTTTCCCTGAATGGTAGTCAAAAACACCCAATTTTTCCATGACCCCCAATTCAAATATTTACAAAAAGAAGTAAAGAAAATGGAACCTAATAGATAGGTAATGCAAATATACTTGCTATTTCACAATACTAGAAAAGTTCACATCCACTGACAGCAAACGGAGCAACGACTTTGCGAACAACCATGCCAATAGCTAACAAAAATGATATGCTGACTAAATAATTTGTTTTCCCTGACTTTTCCGACTTGGATAAAGATTATAGAAAATTCCCCGACTATTCCAGGTTTTCCTTGACTTTTCCTAAAAATGACCTATTTTCCAGGTTTTCCTGGTTCATTATGAAGCCCGTAGTAACGATTCAAGATATTGCAGACCATTGATTTCATATTGAAAAGTGAGAGTGTGTATACCAAAACATGAACTTTCAAAGCTTAAGATTGAATAACTAGTGAAGAGGTCCTGAGAAAAATGTAACTAGACTCATGATATTTAGACTCTATATTGCAAAGGAAGCTTGGTTTGGTTGGCCGCACTTTGAGAGAGGGAAATGGAGCTGACAGAGCACTACCTATGGACTCGTCTTATGGACCACGGGGACGGGGTCGGCTGAAGACATGATTCATTGAGGACATTAGTAAAAGTGTGTGTGTGTGCGGAAGAGGACATGGCCAGGGATAGGGAGGAAGTTCGTTGGAAGGTGTGGGGAAAGCTTGTGAAGGGGGCCACAGCGGATCGGACACGACCCAACCGTAGTTGATGATGATGATGATGATGATGATGATGATGATGATGATGATGATGATGATGATGATGATGATGATGATGATGATGATGATGATGATGATGATGATGATGATGATGAATTAAGTTTTTTGGAGGACTATAAAACTACAGTTTCCTACTTCGAACGTTCAAGTGTCGACAGTTTTTTTATCATGGGGGCAGCTGCACCCTGATGACGCCACACAGTGCCATCCCTAGATTTTAGCGCTACATGCAACTAAGAAGAAACAGAGAAAGAGCTTAAGGCCACATGTGGAGGGTATAGCAAGGGATTGTCCTGACACTGGAAAAGTTCTACCTACTGGACTAATAAGCTTTGCTAGAGTGAATCAGTAATGCGCTTAAGAAACGATGTAATGAAGTGGAAGCAGTGGGAAACAACAATTGACAATAGACCTTTAATAAAATCATCCTTCGTTTTAGAGGGTTAATTTAAACTCAAAATAAACGGCAGACGCATTGACTTAATTTTCGACGACTTGACTCTACATCCAGATTGGATTGCATTTTGTGTTGACAAATATCTGCCCACAAGCAGCATACTAATCACCTTAGATCCATGCAGGTGTATGTTGTTTTCATTGCAAGCATGAAATTTTTCTATTTGGCCATTGAAGCAGCAGACCTAATAGTTCTAGTGATCATCACTGTTGTATCCATTCTAAATAAAC
Source organism: Cassiopea andromeda (assembly GCA_018155075.1). NCBI lineage: Eukaryota > Metazoa > Cnidaria > Scyphozoa > Rhizostomeae > Cassiopeidae > Cassiopea > Cassiopea andromeda. The sequence goes on along the minus strand of WIPJ01067510.1, from coordinate 191,052 downwards.
GCATGACCAACAGTGTATTCTTGCTGCTCAAAAAGTCATCCAGGGTAGAGCAGCAGAGGAGAAACAGCTAAGAAAACAAACAATATTAAACTAGGCTCGTTGAAGGATTTGTTTTAAAATACTTTTCATAAGAATACTTAAGTTGTCCTTGAGTTTTGATATTCTACGTGTTTTGAGCCGAGATTATTTATAAATTATTCTTGGGCGACTAAAAGTTTAATTTTGCTCAAAAATCTGTTCCTCGATCATAGAAAAAGGAACAGAACAATGCATTTGATATCTAAAGTACAAAAATCAATCTAAAAGCAGTGACTATCATGCCTGCCTTCCTTTCAAAGAGATACTCAAATAAACAAGAAGTCTTATTGTTGGAGAACTGGAGTCGTACAATATTCTCAAATTCTTCTAAAATTTCAACAATGTTAAGCCTTAATATTCAAAAGGACTATATCTTTCTCGAAAAGTGTGTAACGAAGACGTAAAAACTTTAAGAACACGGTTGAATTTCAATTTTTACCTTAATTTCATTACTTTCATTTCATCACTGACAGTCGTTATTTTTAGCATGGTGATAACAATACTTAAACTCCAAATTTTTCTTGGATTGATCAAATTGCAAAATTAAAAACAAAATTCAGAAAAGAATAAATTTTTAATGTAAGCTACAAAAATTAAATACTTTCACGATGATCGAAAATGACATTCCCCCGACCTACAGTATGAAAATGCTATTTTCGCTGACCATTGCAAATTTCCCTGACATTCCCTGACATTCCCGACCAAAGTGAAAAGGGCCCTTTCTACCCCGACTTTCCCTGACCGTATGAACCCCGTACCGTTCCTGATCTTCGAACTACAGCAGAATTAATGATCATCATGCCTCTATAAAATTCAAAAAAATTCAAATTGCTTCTTACCGCTTCAGTAAATTCCTCCGCATTCTGCTGTTCGTTAGCTCCCAATATAGCCTAGTGAAAGAAATAATGGAAATGCTATCAACAGGGGTAATTTCTAGGGGGAATCAGGGGGGTTGAGCCCCTTGTTAAAATTTCTGCTCATTTTGGGGGGCTCAGCCCCCTAGAATTATTGCATTGGCTTAGCTTTTCAGAGTTTATTGGCCTTGCTTCCAAAGTGTTATGATCAATTGTGCACTGCTATATGGTTATTGACGCATCTCTTATTGTTGATTATACTATATCAGTATTAAACTAAATTATCATGCTTCCATCTTTGAAAATATGGGCGTGGTTGTAGCTGGGCCACACCAAAACTATGGGCGTGGTTGTGCCTAGAGCCCCCCTTGTTAAAATTTGTAGAAATCACAACTGACTATCAAGCAAAAATGACGACAGATAAAAACATAAACAAATGTAAGAATATTATAAACACCACCACCATCACCACTATTACCACCTCTATCATCACTAACACCATTATCACTACAACACCATAATCATCACGACTATCACGACTACCACCATTATCATCATCATCATCACCACTAATACTATCACTATCGTCACATTCATTACCATTACCACCATAACCGCCACCATACTCACCATTACCACCACTATCACCACTACAACCACATCTGCCACTATGATATTCTGTGCTACAAGGACGCTTAAAAACAATGGTAACCCTTAGAGAAAAACAGAACAAAACTGCTGAATAAAAGCGAACATTACATCAGGGGCGGGTCCAGAGCTGGGCTTTTTCATGTGACAGTTTCTTAATAAAATTGTTTGCTATAGGCAATACTGCCGTTTGGGAGGCCCAACGGCCCCGTGGCCCCTTTGATCTGCCCCTGTATAACATATAGACAAGATAAGTTTATATGAACCTAACAACTTTCGTAGGTCTCAATAATTCAGTGCTCAACTTTCTTCTAACGTTCTTAGCTCTGAAGCACTTCTGTACTTATAGAACACAGCTGAATAAAAAAAACTGTAAATTTCCATGTCTCATTTGAAGCAGATCCGATTTCATTAAAATTTTCACCGAGGACCAAATCAGTCGGAAAAATCGAACAATCTCATCCACGTTGTGAAAAAACAAAAAAATTAAAAAAATGACAAGAATCAATGAAAAAATAACAAAAGAAAATCATTAAGAATTTACTTAAATTCCCAAAAGGTCACAAAAATCAGAAAATCTCGAGCAGTTTCTAACGAGTGATACAGCCCGTAATATTCACGACCCAGTACCACCTGGAGACCACATGGTTCATTTTACGTAACACGAACGACCTGTTTAGTACCTTTACGTGTCTTACGCAGCGTCTTCAAATCGTTACACTGCAAACAGAAGCATACAAAATGTAATCTGCTTCGTTGTCAGAGTTTCATACAAAGCACGAAGTTACAGTTTCAGAGACAATGAACCGATTAAAAATCAGTAAAATACGTTCACTTTTGCTTGTTTATTATGATGGAAAGATTAGAGAAAAGATAAGTATTCAGCAAAGCCTGAATTCCCTGCTCATCGTTCTGAGTGATAGTCGAAAAGCCTTTTCCTTGTTCTTCTTTTATCATAATACTCTCGAAACAGTTGTGTTCCCATGGTGATAAGGATGTTCAAAATTGTCAACATGCTTTGTCCTGAAGGCTTACAAAATATATTCACCGAGAGATGTGCCTTATCAAACTACAACACTAGGAATAGCAAGAACCTATAAATACAAAAGTTAAAATTAGAACATACAAAAAGAAGCTTTTAGTACACAGCTTGAAATAGTATCCCACAGGCCATTAGAAATTCCGAGACCATTGCACGATTTCAAAAAGAGTTGAAATTTCACCTTTTGAACTAAAAGACACTATAGTAGCCCTAATTTGCACAAATCCATGGAAGACCAGCAATAAAATACTTCTCATTGCGTTACGTTTGTTACTTTTCTGTGGTATGGTAGCTTAATTTTCTTTATGTAATATTGTACTTGTTTTATTTAGCTTCAAGTATAGCTGAATGGATATTGTGTGTAAGCAAGATTATATATATA
>WIPJ01067510.1:169168-185986 GCA_018155075.1 Cassiopea andromeda | reverse complement strand
GTCGCGCTCGAACCTTCCGCATGGGAGGCATGCGATCTACCCACTATGCTACCTCGCCCTCATATATACATATAACAATCCAAAATATATATGAAAATATATATATATATATATATATATTAAATATATATGTCACTTTTACATATCTGCTTTCTACCTGAAGTACAAATTCTTTCAACAAATTTTCTTTGCCTTTATTCTCAAAAATATCATATTCAATTGTAAACACGGCACTTTTTTAATTAAGGGCCATGGCGTTTATAAACCTTCTAAGATCCTACAAGTGGCATTCGCTGGATGGAAGTACAAGAGGGAGATACTTTATAGAATTACATAATTTGTATGAGAAAAAAGTTTATAAGAAAATGAGACTCAAATGGCCAAAATCTTTTGAAAATCTTAAGAAAATCACGAGGCTCAATTTCCAAAATTACATGCTTTTATTGGCCTAAAGTCGATATTTCGTCGTTATTGCATTCAAAACGTTAAAATAGAATTCAAATTCGAGTATACAAGATTAACAAGGAAAATGCAGCCCATTTTAGCCAGTTTATTTCAGCAAAAGTTAAGAAAAATTCAAGAAAAATCCCAGAATCAACTTCAGGAAAAGTTAAGAAAATTGAGGCTCGGCCAAAAAAACTATTACCCGAACCTATTATAGCATTGGTTCAGCAATGGCGCGACCGGAGGAGATGAGCCAGTGTTGAACCCATGAACAGCGTGACTGTGGCTCGAGCCGATGCTTTTCTGTGGTTTCATACGTTGAAGCGAAGATGAACTTAACTACTCAAATTGCTAAATGCATAGGTTCTGCTCATCTACGGCTCATCGTATGAACTAGCCCTAAGTTCTGTCGCGGTTAATTTTGTTACAGGAAAAGATATTGACGAAATATCATTGGACAAAAACCGATGCTTCCAGCATTTCAATGGTCCATGGGCATACCTACAATTAAGTAAATTTGTTGATGATAGTAGCACTAGATTTCAATGAGGGCAAGCGCAGTCTCAAGATGGGCGTTAATAAAAAGGCAACGGACAATGAGGGAAATAAAACAAAAAACACTGCTTTTCGCTAAAAATACTTTGTCATATCTCTGGGAATGTCATCTGTGAAAGAAAGCTCTTCTCCAATCAATCCAACTTTTGAAGGTGGGTGTTCTTGGAAACTTTTCACCACTCGACTTTCACCTAAATTTGCTAAGTGAAAAGCAGTCGTTACCAACATGAGAGCGGACAAAGGAAAAATGGTTTATCATATTTAATGGCACAATCAAAACAACAGATGGCTCGTAAGAGGATTTCCAAAATCATAATTGGATGGAAGGACGCTTGGAAGAGCATATTACTTGTGAAATAGCAGCATACCTTAAGGTAAACAAAAATGCGTTTATTGATTTCTCCGTTCTTTTGTGAAGCATTTCGATCTTGCAAACAAACTCCGAACTATTAATGCAGCAGAATTATCACCAACTATTCAAGTTACGTCCTAAGCAAGAATTACAATTCCGTTAAATATTGAGGTTAATGCAACTTTCGCTTAGGGTCACAGAAAGAGCTTTCATAATCAGATAAAATGCTGCTGAAATTTAAGCTCATAATCCTGAGCTATCGCATTCCGCAAAGACTATTGCGATGTTAATAACGATTAAATTGCAGCACAGACAAGCTGTACAAGGTTAACCAGTTCATCAGGAGGAGAAACATAGACAAAAGTCTTCTATTTCTATGTTCTGGACTTCTTTGTATATAAATATTATATAAATATATACATATGTACATATAGATGCATGCATGCATATTTATATGAATATATATATATATATATATATATATATTTATATTTATATATATGTGTGTGTATGTATATATAAATAAATATATATATATATACATATAATATATATATATTTATATATATAATATATATAGTATGTATTCATGCGCATACACAGACGCTAAAACTTGCTTGTAGCTTTGCTTCAGAGATTTATCTGTAACCAAGAGACAAACATTGTCTTTTGAAACATTACTGAATAAAGAAGTCTGAATCCCATAGTACCAGCCAGCTGAGACAATAGTGAGACGCTACGAAGGAAAAGATCGTGTGCAGCTGACGCACGCGCCTGCTAATCAGGACTTTTATCAGCATATCGCATTGCAAAATCAAGGACATATTTCACTAATTCAATCGAGAATTTCACACCAGCTGCTTGTATCATATTAATAAGCTGGATATCACGAAAAGAGGTAGATGAGATCATTAAAACCTGAAATGAACATATGACTAAGATGACAAAGACAGGTGCATCAAAGTCAATGGATTTCGCCATCTGAAAGAGGACACCCACCATGTTTGGTTCACTTTCGAAGAGATCTTCTAACAAAGATTTTTGTTTCACTATGACTCTAATTATTTCAACTGTATTTTCGCCACTCTGAGAATAGCAGAAATAGTAAAATAAACGACACTCGCTTCTGTTTTACTAGGATCGTGAAGCATGAAAAAGAGGCTGTTTGTGTTATGATCTGCATGAGAAGAAACTTAGCATAGAATCACCAAACAACGTTGACAACAACAACAACGTGACATTTTAGACCTTTTGCCCTCAGTTCCATTCAACTTTCAACCTTGTACCAATAAGAGAATCAAGACCGTAGCTACGGGGTGGGAAATGCCACCACTCAGCAACAGGATGCCAGCTTTTTACCATCCCTGGGAATTTTTTTGCAATTTTTTATTGTTGCTTTACCTTAGCAGCTACGGAGGGATCTCCTGAAATTCTGGTTGAGTTCAAACTTGGTTTTTGTGACAGACTAGAAAATTCTCTTCCTGCACACACATTATCCATTTGATTGTGATAACATAAAGTATGAAAAAAGCTCTCAGATTTTGTACCACGTGATTCCTCCAGGACAATTTGGCTACCCCTGAAACGCGGGCCTGGCTACGGGCTTGAGGAGAATTGGAGCATCTACTGTGAATCTCTCACTCTTTCCTTTCGAGTCGTTAGCATGGAAAAATTAACATATTCGAAAAACAAAACTCGAATACACGACTTTTTTCTAAGAAACACAAGGCTGACATTCGGCAAAAATTAAGAAACATTCAAGAAACATAGGCGGGCTGAGTTTCAAATAACACTTTGCAAAAACTGTTTTTACTAACAAATTTTTGATTAAACTAGCAAGAAAATAGAATGAGCATCCATTACATGCCTCACAAAAGATCAGCAACTTTTCTGCATCACAATTGCCTAATCTGGGCTGCTATTGTCATTGGAAATCTTTATATAATTTATTCAAATTTATCTTCAAATTTAATAGAAATTTAAAACCTTTTAGGGTGGATTTAACGAAATATTCAGAAGCATTCAGGCTGAAGCCAGAGGGTTTGTTTCTAATAAAAAAAACGTGAAATTTCGCTAACCTAAACGCTCCTTGGAAAAAGCAGCTGAATCATAAAGTTAAATAATAGTGCCACGACGAAAAGCATGATCTTCATCTTGATTGAGATTTCTATTCCTTTAATTCGACGGAATAATTGACGAAGAAATAACCGTATTTATGTCTTCTTGTATAATTCTGGTAGCATCGAAATAAAGAAAAAGAAATTGAAATCAATATGAAGATCATGTTTTTCGTAATGGCTCTCTTACTAAAATCTCACTAACGATAACGCAAACTAAATGTTTTTCCCACATCATGAAATAAATGGCGACAATAAAACAGTGAGATCTGGTCTATCACAGCTTCACGACTGAAGAGTATGGGGAGAAAGGATGTCCATACCTAAATCCGTCTCCTTCGCTCTCGGAAAAACATATATCAGTTAATCCATTTAAGTGGCAAAAGTGCCTTGGAAAGTTACCATATTTCTTCCTGTAAACTCCACGACATTTATAATAATTTCTAATGTTTTCGGGTGTTTTATTGACTGCATGGAGTACTTATCAAAGGGAAGCATTTATTGATTTACTGTCGTCAATTATTTCATGACATGCAACTGCAAATTGCGCAGAGTTTTTATTACAGATTTATGTTTACGGATTAGTTTTATATTTAATAATTATGTGTAATTATATCTTTCTAAGTTTTAACTTTAGTTGGCCTTGATTAGCTTTCTCTTCTGCTAAATAGAAAATATTCAACAGCAAATAAATTGATGATGATGATAAATGATGATAGTTTATGGTGATGATGATGATGATGATGATGATGATGATGATGATGATGATGATGATGATGATGATGATGATGATGATGATGATGATGATGATGATGATGATGGTGATGATGATGATGATGATGCTTAGCATAGATTATTGAGTTCCAAAGTTTTGCCAATGCACATTAATGGAAAGTGAAAAGCTCCATGCATGCTTGAAATGATGATAAATCTTAGTAAATAACAGAAGTTAAACTGTTAGAGGGTAGCAAATATCATATATATGGACATTTTTGTACACAGATAAATCGAATTTCAGATCATGAACACTTAGGCCATATATACACTACAACCGGATAGCTATTGTTGCGTTGCGATTTTTGCATCGGATAGGGGGGTACTGTAGGTTATATGAATAGCACTCCGTATTGTTGCGGCTATCCAATATACACGTATTTTTATAAGAAAAAGTTTGTAAGACAATGAGGCTAAATCGGCCAAAACCATAAGAAAATCGCAAGAAAATCACAAGGCTCGATTTCCAAACTCAAGTGTTTAAAAATCAATATTATGTCCTTATTACATTCAGAATGCTAAAGATAGAAATCATATTCGAGTATACAAGATAAACAAAGAAAGTGTGGCCCATTTTAGTCAGTTTATTTCAGTAAAAGTCAAGAAAAGTGGAAGAAAATCTCAGGCTCAATTTCGGGAAAAGGTAAGAATGTTGAGACTCAGACAAAATCATGTTATATGATAAAAAAAACCTTGTCGGGAATCCCCAATTGGGCCTGGATTATTTATATTAATCATTCTTGTTTACAAGTTATGTAGCAAGCTTATTGCAGACAATTTACCTACGTAGATATTACGTTGAGTCTCACCGTGAGACTCAATATAGGAAAATTAGTAATTGTTTTTGTAGCATTTTAGATAAACAAGTACTCAAATAGGATGCAATTACTCAGATATTTTTCTTAATTTTAATTAGATAGAGTAATTGCAATATTCGATTCCTTTTGGTTGTATTATTTTCGTAATTCCTCGTTTATATAAATCGTAACATCATCTTAACAGAGATTAGAATACACGAGTAACACAAGAGCAGTACGAAGAGCAGTACGAAGTAGTACGAAAGAGTACAAGAGAGTACGAAGTAGTACGAAAGAGTACAAGAGTAATACAAGGGTAGTACAAAGAGTAGTACGAAGTAGTACAAAAAAGTACAAGAGTAATACAAGGGTAGTACGAAGAGCAGTAAGAAGTAGTACGAAAGAGTACAAGAGTAACACAAGGGTAGTACGAAGAGTAATACGAAGTAGTACGAAAGAGTACAAGAGAGTACGAAGTAGTACAAAAGGGTACAAGAGTAACACAAGGGTAGTACGAAAGAGTACAAGAGAATGCGAGTACGAGAGATTCTCGTAACAGTGCACGTCTGTTCGTGATGGAAAGAAAATGTGAAAACATTAACTGGCGTGTCTCTGGAGTTATTCTATTCTTTTATCCTCGAATTGGCGTTTGATTAGGAAATCGAGTTCCTACATAATATAGTATACTATGATATAATATAACATAATATAATACAACATTATATAATATAACAGAATATAATAAAACATGATATAATACAACATAATGTAATATACTATGTTATGATGAAAAGGATCGCTCTATCCTACTGAGAACATTGCACGATGCTATACACCTAATAGACCCAAGCGCGCTTTGCAGCCTGGGCTCAAGTCTGCTGGGGCAAAAGATTTCAGAGCTATAGAGTCCTGTTAACGTTATCCACAACACCGATAAAATTTTCTGATATCATTGTAATATGGGAAAGCATAATTGTGCTGAAATTCTCAAACCACATTAACTCTTCAATTTCTCAACATTCATTATACTAATAATATTGAAATCCACATTGTTCTATCAGTGGCGAAGCTAAAACTCGTGCTTGTCGTGCCTGGCACGACCAGAACATTTCTATCAAATTTTTTTCTGCGTCAGTGACTAGTAACAAGTGTTTTCTTAGCTTTTCCCGATAAGATGCAAAGTCTAAATGGTTTTTTATCCCTGTATCATTGTTGTGCCTCACGCTTTTGACGCCCTGTGTAGAGACTGTTGATCGCAATGCGCATGTGTCGTACTTCGTGCCCAAAAGTAAATAGCACGAAGTAAGACAATAACTTATTGTAAAATCCTGTGACTATATTGGCTAATATGAAGTCATGTGCTGGCGATAACAATACCATGGTCGTGCCTATCTCTACTAGCACGAAGTGCAGACATGTGTTGTGCAGCAAAGTTTCTTATAGCTCTTTCTCCTGCTAGCCAGCTATCCGTTTGTACAAGGAAAACTTTACTTTTCTCACAAGAACAAAATTTCTAAGAAATGGCTCAGGTCAATGCCCAGCAGTTGACAGATGTTGTTGCACAGCTTTTGCAAAGGTCTTTTGGCTCGAGAAATATCGCAGACCAGAAGCTAAACGTGCAACAACCACGACCAATGCCAGTATTGAAGCGTAGAAAATATGCAGATATTTATTGTATGCAAAATAGTGGGGGTAGTACCCCCGGCCGCCCAAGTGTCGGCGGCCCCTTTTCGAAAGTCGTAATGGGCACGATCATCTATTTTCGTTCGGCTTCGCCACTGTGTTCTATCACAGAATACAAGGCTAGACTTCGAAGAGTGCACAATACAATAATAGCTTTGCGATATGGCGGGAATCTTTTTACCCCAATAACTCAGACCCAGGCTCCTGTGCGCGCTTAAGTCTAATTGGTGTATACGACGATACAATCCTGTATAAGTGTTAGCCAGGCCTTATATTCATGGAAAGCAAGTTGCTCTGACATTTAGACTCATAGAAACCAGAGCCATGTGGAAGTACAGCTCGAAACTGGCAATATATGGACTGATCAAAATGACTTATGCACAAACAAAATTCCTTCGCAACACAACCTAATAACAGTAATAAGGCATTAAATCTTTCTTTGTGATTTTCTTTTGCTGATGTTCTTTGCAATAAAGATAGCGGTTACAAGGCTTTGTACTCCAAAGCTAGTATTTATAAATCTAATAAAAACAGTTGAACGATGCCAAGCAATTAAATTATAGACGGAATAAAATCAGCTGTTATCTGATGCTTCAAAGTAAGGGAAGATAGGCTGGACACCATCGTAATGCTCTTGCTGAATGCTACTAACGGGTGAGCAGTTGCAGGTAAAGAAATGCATAACAGATCACACAGTCCCTCATATGAAATGAACGCCCATATGAAAAGCTGTAAGCTTGAACAAATTTTGTGACCAGGTTTAAAACGCTTAGAAGATTAATCGATGATTAAGCGCCCGGCCGCAACAAGAACCGATTCGTTAAGCTAAGTGGCTGGACACGTACCGACATCTTGCTTGACTTACTTTTCATTCAATTCGTAATACCTCTAAAAAACCGCTAAGCGGCTTGCTCTGCTTTTAAACTGTTTTCTTCATTTGTCTTTCTATACCTGTTTCTTATAGAGAAGCCATGTACCATGGCAACGGTTCCTTCTCCAACCCCTGATGATGAAAGATTTAACTCTAAAACTAGTCACACGAGCGAAATTTCCAAGATTCATAGTGACAGTGGTAAAAAGGCAGAAGTGAAAGGCAATTTGGGTATCAGGTGAAGTGAAATTGCTTCTTGCAATCAATGAGAACCACAAAGAGTAAGGCAAAATCAGAAAACAAAGGAGAATTACTACGCAACATCCATTGAAACCACCATTCATGCGCATGTTTGTACTAATAGTGTCAGATATCTGTACATCCAGTGATGTAAAGATGTCAGTTTTCTATGCACTATTTTACAAGTGTGTCAGCAGGGGTGATTTCTAAAACATTTAACAAGGGGGGCTCTAGGTGCAATGTCAGAAAGTGGGTGTGGCCCATTTGCAGCCACACCCATAGTTTTGAAGATGGAGACATGATAACTTAGTCTAATTGTGATATAATATATAGCCAACATCTACAAAGATCTCAATAGCCACATAGTAGTGAGAAAATTCATCATAGCAATACCATACAAAACATTGGAAGCAAGGTCAATGCGCTTTGAAAAGCAAGATTGATACAAAAGTTTGTGGGGGCTGAGCCCGCCCAAAATGAGCACAACTTTTAAGAAGGGGGCTCCACCGCCCTGAGCCCCATAGAAATCACCACTGTGTGTCAGTACACACTTGCAAAACAGTGCATAGAAGCCTACCTTTGGACATATTTAGCTAAGAGCACTGAACGCCTCAAAGAAAATGATGGGATAAATGCACCAGTGACTGCTACAGAAGTTCCTAAGGTCTCCAGGGGCCCACGTACGGCGCTGACTTTAAAATCCTATTCAAAATCAACTTTAACAAAAACCTAACTACATTGAAACTATTTTACTGATTGTCATTTCACTCTGCTATTTCCATTTCAGTTTTATAAAAGATGTTTCATTATGAACGAAGCAGCAAAAAAGCAGCTCGCAAATGGAGGCTTAGCTGTCGCTTCACTTTACTTTATCCTCTCCGACAAAACACTAAAAACAGCTTAGATATTCTAGGCCAGTGGTTCCCACACTTCTAGGGGCACAAAACAGGGGGTGTAGCCCCCAAAAATTTAAGCAGCCAGTCCCATACTACTTACTACCGAGAAAAATCGGTCCCTGCCGTGCAAAGTTTTGAACGGTATGACATAAAAGCAGACCTTTCTTTAAGATGGGCGTGGCCATAAAACATTTTTCTGGGGCTGCACCCCGGACCACCATTTTCCTTCATTCTTCCTTATTAGTACCATTACCGCATTCAGACTACTCCAAAAATCCGCTAGAGGGCGCGTGGTAATCATGTACAATGTAGATACAAGTTGGTCTTTTGTTCACAGACTCGGTCCACACCTAGCGGACACTCCCTCTCCTCAATAAAAATTCAATTTGCAACCCTGCCTTATTATTCTATAGATCGGTCCCTTGCAACACAATTTTCTGAATGGGGGTGCCCTAGAGGGGCAATTATATGCTGAAATGTCACGAAAAACAAATATGCACAGTGGTATAGGCTGATAAGATAATGATGCAAATAATATTCCGCTGCAGAATATTCCTCTCACGGTTCCACATAAACAATTCGCGGTGCCTTGGAGGACCGTTGATCCCAGCTTGGGAAGCACTATTCTAGACAATGCTTCCAATAGATGTGCCAAGTAATTTGTAGAGCAACTCACCTTAAGCAGGGTGTATTCCCGGGAATCTTCAAATGCAGGCAACATCTGAGTGTACTTCTCGATTACTCGTTGAGCTTCCAGCATATCGACACACATGTGGCAGAGTGCCCCACGAAATAAATACTCCCTAGCACTATATTTAAGAAGGGTATTTTCCAATGAATTTGCTGCTACCTGCAAAGGACGAAGCTGATGGTCATAATATGAATGTTAAGAACACCTTTTATTCACCACATAAAAATATAATTCATACTGTAGGTGACAGCAAATACTGACAATGATGTTGAATCATAAAAATGACAATGATTGGGGATCGTAATCTTAATGAGGGTAAGAAGAATGATGATGATGATGATAATGATGATGATAATGATGATGATGATGATGATGATGATGATAATGATGATGATGATAATGATGGTGGTGGTGGTGGTGGTGATAATGATGATGATGATCGTGGGAATGATGATTAAGATTATAACAATAGTGATGATGATTTTGATTGGTCAGCCCCAGGGTCAGTCCTAGTCCCCCTTCGGGTACGAAATGGGAACAAGCGATGATGAAAACGAAGACGCTGGCATTTCCAACAAATTTGCTGATAAAGACAGCATCAAGACTGATTAAACTCATTATTATGACACGGAATTAGATTCCATCAGTACACGTTTCTTTGCACGAAACAAGCTCTCCGCTTTCAACCTGGATGCTTCTTAATATTTTTGTCAAATCCATCCCCAGATGTTTCTTAACTGTTTCATATATTGTTGAAACTTTCAATGTCAATAATAACTCAAATTAGGAAACTATGAGGCAGGAAATAACATGTTCAGATTCATCGAAGAATTTTTAAAAATTTGCTCCCAGCTTGATCAAGAATTATCTTGTAAAAACAGATTTTTCAAGTTAGCATTTAAAGCTCAGACCTCCTAAAATTTCTAAAATGTTTTTTAATTCTACTTCCAAATTTTAGCCTCACCTATGAATAGAAAAAGTGTATTGCTAGACGACAAGGAGCTGTTGAATATTGCTACCAGAATGAATTGGCAAATCCTCTCTTAAAAAGGTCAATGTATGAACTGTCCATAATAACAGTGATTCCTTGCTAATGAATCACCTCCATTAAAAATTTAGATTCTGCACAGTTGCTGACGTCTGATTGGCACAGCACAGCAACATCATGCTCAAAAATACTACTAATTATATGCCGTACGAATAATATTTATCTAAAACGCCTTTCTCGAGATTTTCTCCTTCGACTATCACTTGATCTACCATCTGCCACAACGGTTGAAGGATAAAAAGAAAGCAAATCAAATCACATGAAAATGAGGTGCGTTAAGATTGGCATATCTACAGCTCTACAAGCACAGGTTCACAGACCACATGTCCTTCCTAAATCAGCCAACAATCTACAATTTGATAGCATGTTCTTGACCAAATATCAACAGACATTGGGCTTGCTCATCAGCACTTCAAGGTGTGATTCTTGAGTGATTCCACACTATTTGTCTTTGTGCTAGTATCACCGTAAAAACACAGGATTCAACAATCTGTCCGACTTCACAATGTGTTGACCAATGTTTTTTGTGTCAACACAAAATCGCGGAAAACCGTGATGAAAAACTGGCTTTATTCAGTGATATACTTCACAGAAAACACAGCACATAAAAATATTACCTCTTCATAAATTGATATAGCCTTCGAATATTTCTCCAATTGTGCAGAATAGAGTGCCACTTTCAGCAAGCATTTATTGCCACTACTGCAAGAAGATAATTCAGCACAACTATCATGCATGCATACATGCATACATACATACATACATACATGCATACATACATACATACATACATGCATACATACATACATACATACATGCATACATACATACATACATACATACATACATATATATATATATATATATATATATATATATATATATATATATATATATATATATATATATATATATATATAAACACACACATACATATATATATTATATATTATATATATATATAATGTATGTATGTATTCTATATAACGGGCATTACAGTGCAATGAAATTTGCTGTTTTGCCTCAAATTCATATTTATTGATTAGTTACTTTTCAAAAAAAAAGATTTAAACGGAACTTAATTTAATATGATCAAGTTATATTTCCAGAACAACTAAAAGCTTTTGACTTATTGATATTTTTGTGACTGTAACGGACATTACATCAGAATATCACCAAATGTTAGTACACGTCCTCAAACTAACAACTCAACATAATCTCTTACTCTATCAAACCATTTTAGCTGAATGTGAATCAAAGATGTGTGAAATTTGTGAAAAGTAATGGTCATTTGTTTCTAATGCTCTCCATTTTTGTGGATAACCATATACCAGTACCTGATACAACATAATTGGAATATTTGATGCCCAAAGCCTGGCGAACACGGTGAGAATATTGCTGAGCAAAGTGTCGCTCGTCGAACGCCGCGCATAATGTAGCGACTCAAACTCCTCGTACTCTGGTGTCTCTAATAGACGGGCCCCACGTCAATTAATTTCAGGAGAATTTTCCTTCCCCTCCGTTACTTATCAACAACCCCCTTCTATTAAATTTTACAAATCGATCATGATCAGAACACGCAGAAAATCACATCACCTTTTAATAAAACAATTTACCAGCATGAACCATCTCTTAGCACTCCTTTTCTATTGAAAAGCTGCCGACATGCATACCCCCTTCTATTAGCACCCTCTTTTTATTGAAAACTAGTCGACATGAACACCCCCCTTCTATTAAGAACTGGTCGATGTGAACACCTCCTTCTATTGCTTTCCCCCCTTCTATTAGAGATACTAGAGTACTCATTGTGGAAAATCAAAATTAAGACAAGTAGAAGTATTTCCATAATCTTACCTGTTAGATCCCTCCCCTTTATAATAGTCAGCAGCAGTTTCATAATGGCTCATAGCCTAAGAGAAAACGAAAATTTGTGGCTCATTTTATCCAAAAGAGTTTGCAGCATCTCTAGCATCTAAAAACTTACGTTTAATGGTGTTACATCTACGATAAAACTTGATGTTCTGAGAAAATTTGTTCATATCATAACTGAGCCGCCCAGAGGAGTGGGCAAAGGAGGAAAATTGGCCCAGGGCATCAAGACCAAGAAACCTCATAACTTCAAATGCATTAAGAACTCAGAAACTAAGTTTCTGTAGTAGTAGTAATTAGTAAGTTTCTGCAGAGAATTCCCAGAACCTCAAATTTCTCAGCTCACAAGGGTCTCGCCTTTCTCTTTTACCCCAGGGCCTCTGAAATTTCTCGGCAGCCCTGTATACCTAACGTCCTAATTTATTGTTTCCCTTCATGTCTCTTTTCTGTACCAAATCACATACACGTTTTTTTTATAAGAAAAAAGTTTATAAGAAAATGAGGCTCAAATCGTCAAAATCTTAAGAAAATCGTAAGAAAATCACGAGGCTCAATTTCCAAAATTAGGTGTTTTTATAGGCCAAAAATCGGTATTTCGTCTTTTTTTTCAATTTTCTTAACTTTTCCCGAAATTGAGCCTGGAATTTCTTAAATTTTTCTTAACTTATACTGAAAGAAACTGGCTAGAGTGGTTTACACTTTCGTTAATAATATTGTATACTTGACTTTGAATTCTATCTTTAACATTTTGCATGCAATAATGACGAAATACCGATTTTTGGCCTATAAAAACACTTAATTTTGGAAATTGAGCCTCGTGATTTTCTTACGATTTTCTTAAGATTTTGACGATTTGAGCCTCATTTTCTTATAAACTTTTTCTTATAAAAAAAACTTGTATTTTGGACTTACAACAATAACTTATTCTAATCGAGTGTGGTTTGTCACATTAAATTTAATGTTTATCAGAAAAAACGCTTATCTTCCATGTTTGCAAACAACATTACGATGATGAAGATAGTCATAATGTTTAATAACTCCAAAGTTACTAAGCCGATGAAAGCTATAACAGTTTAAAGGTTCTCAAAAATTAGTTCTATGATTATAAAAGAGTTAATATCTCGTAAAATCGCAATCCACTGAATACTGTTTTAGTATCAAATTCTGTGTTGCCATGAGGAGAGGGCCAGGTGAAACGGCAGTGCTAATCTCTAATTGAGAAAGGCACTTGTCTGGTGCTTCCAAATTACGCCTAAGCCAAACGCAGATGAATGACTCAGAAGGGATAAGATTGCATTAATTCTGCATTTGTAAATTAGTTTTCCAAGCCCGCCGTTCTGTTGAAACCACACGATAATGACGTAAATAAGACCCAGCTTTCGAATGAATGGCTTCTGAAAATTTATACTTTTCAATATCAGGATTCAAAAGAATCTTCTAACTAATCCAGTTATAAAATGATACATGGGTTTTTAAAATACATCGGAGTGAATTGGTTAACATTCCTTAATTTTTCGTTTGATTCTGGTTTTAAGAGTTTTACAGCTATATATGTTTAAGAAGCAAATAAAATGCCAATATTCTAGCCTCGAGGGGAATGTTACAAAATCCAAAATTTATAAGTTCTGCTATTTTTGTGCAGCATAATAAACTTCATAAAACTTAGAGGTCTCTAGAAATAGCTTTCATAAAATTTTTTTCCTATAAAAAATCGTGTGTCTCTGAATTTGATGGGAAAATATAAAAAGGAACTTAGGAATGATACAGTAAAAAATCGTAAAACACAAGCGAAACTTTTAATAACATTTGTCCTAAAATTATGTCATTATTAACCTTAAAAATATTAGACTCTTTTAAAAGAAATAGTAAGGCTGGAGAGATATAGGATGCACTAAAAGTAGACTATGAAATTTTAAGGTACCTTTTTGTAAAGGTTGCCTGTTTAATGACTTGCAATAGAAGTGTGATAACGGTAGCATATATCCCAAAAGGGTTGAGAGTTACTGTTACTTTTCAATTCAACATAGTAACTTTTCAAAAGCAAAATTGTGTTTTATTATCCTCTAGAAAGCATTGGTACAAAAGAGATCTTCAGATTCATAATAATAACAACTACTCTAAATTAATTACTTATAATTTGTGTACAATGCAAGAACCTTTTTAGGGTAGGCTCTAAAAAGGGAAGTTCGTGTATGCAGGTTTCCACAGTTGACCACTATGAGGGTAAAACATGGGGTATACTGAATTTTTGCGAATCCTAAACACCAAAGGCGTCGTGGTATGTGTAGAGTAGGAGGGCCAAGTTCTAAGATTTTCCGATACAACTCAAAACCTTCATTTTTGCCAACACCAAAAGTCCGAAAATTTTACGAGAACACATTAAAATTTCAGAAAATCCGATGATTTTGAAAAAATGGGGGGCCAAGGCCCCCCTGCCGCCCGGCCACGCCGCCCCTGATGGACACCAATAAAATGGAGCTAATTGAGTAAAATAGCACAGATTCTTGGTGCATGAAAACTGCGACTGTAAAAGCACTTTGAAGACAAAATAACCTTCTCCAGATCCATGATGTTTGTTTCGTAAATTTCAGCCGTAGTTACGTGGTGTTTTGCAGCAATGGTGAATCTTCCCTGTGAAGAAAAACCTCAACCGTTAGCAAGAAGTGAAAATCACAAACTGTGGAAGTTTATTTCTTTTAATTAGTAGCACATTAATAATTGAAGTACTCGAGTTTTTCAAGATTCGGGGCAACCTTCTAGGCTTAATAAATTTTGCATCAGCATCTAGTCGCATCTCTTTGATATTCTGATAATTTTAGCACATACCATTGCAAACTAGCAGGTAGAAGATTTTTATCTTTGCGGCTAAATAGTAAAAATCAAAGCAATGTAGAGCAATCTCATTAAATATTAAGTAATTTAATGATGAAAGGGGAGAAAATGAAATATAACGCAGTGAAATACAAAGAAAATTAATTTGCATAGTTTGATTAAATTAGACTGAACTCTTTTTGCAAAGATTATCGAATAAAATTCAACACGA
Source organism: Cassiopea andromeda (assembly GCA_018155075.1). Classification (NCBI taxonomy): domain Eukaryota; kingdom Metazoa; phylum Cnidaria; class Scyphozoa; order Rhizostomeae; family Cassiopeidae; genus Cassiopea; species Cassiopea andromeda. Next base: position 170,606 of record WIPJ01067510.1, on the reverse strand, counting down.
ATTCACAAAATCAAATTTTAAGAAACCTGACAAAAGGAAAAGCAACGGAAAAAATGGCAATATTGTATCGCAGCATTTTATAGCTTCGATTTTTTTGGCTCAAAAGCTAACACGAGTAGTATAAAGGTGTCTTTATTTATTTGGCATAAGCAATCAGAAGAGGATACGTGCCATAAACTGAACTATACGGATTAAGTCAAAGTTTAAATTGAAAAACTTCCACCACCCTCGAAAACAGACAGATATCATTCCTATTTCATAGGTCTTACTTGATTAGATTTACAGGAAAAACCAGATCAAACATACATTCAATAATGTTGAGGCTTGAAGGAGATTTCGTGTACTCTTGAGTCCAAGATAGACAAGGTGTTGGGAATGAACGAGGAGGTTGGAAGTTCAGGGCAGTTGAAAATGGCGTGGTGGTGGGAAATAAGGGGGATTATTAATAAGCAGAGTGGCCGGAACAGTGGTGGAATAGCGCTATGGGGCTAAAATTGGGTTTTGGCTTGGGAGTGCAAATTAAACGTGGGGTTTGAATAGGCGTGGTGGTGAGACAAATCAGCCGATTTTAATAAATGTGGTACAAGCAAAGATGGATGGCTTTTGATGTCGATAAATTTTGATCTGCATAAGATATAAAAATTGCTCCTTCTGAAAATGAGAATTGAAGCTTTCTAAACATGCTTGCAAAATATTTTTCAGTTACTCGAGACTAAGTGTTATCAGCTTTTTTCGCAAAGATAGTACACTATCTACCACGAGAATACGCTTCTCGAACGAATTCTCGCAACATTGATGGCAGGAATCCTTCGATGGTGATTCCTTTGCTAGCCAATAAAAATTTGACGCCTATGCTCATCTATTATGGATTCAAGAGTACATAAAACCGCTTCAACCAGGAAATGCAATGGCTAGAAATTTCGTAGAGGTGAAAAATCCTAACCAAGCTTAATCAAAGGCTTTCCAGGCTCTTACTTGATGCTTGATTCAAAATTTTTGAACAGTGAAGAGCGAAACAAATAAAATAGTCATTGCAAGTTGCACCTTATATCCCTTTGGGGTCATTGAAAATTATGGAGTACCTAAGGGGTGGGACATTGTCATTTTTGTAACAAACTATTAGGAAAATTAAGAGGGTTTGGGGGTCATAGCTCTTTTGTTATGTAGCAGAGATTTTTTTGAAGTGTATCTTTCACGCAACTACATCAAGGTTGGGCTTAAAATCTAACGCTGTTTGTGTATGTATCCTCCACTTTATTGAAACATTGTAGTGATATTGTTTCTTGTCTCTAGAAGCATGCAAGCTCTACTTTTGTACAATACAACCAAGCCCTTTAAAGTAGTAATTATCGTAGTTTGCAAAGAAGACACAGCTATCGGGAGATTCTAGGGAAGAAAGTGGGTCTAGGGGCTAGTGGCTATGAAAAACTATTCCATA
>WIPJ01067510.1:125356-137903 GCA_018155075.1 Cassiopea andromeda | reverse complement strand
TGCGCTAAATTGCTCCTGCGCTGCGATGTCGTTTTGCTTTCAGCATTTCGAGTTCCAGCAATGCATCCTTTACATCCTTCCATTCTATTGACTGAAAATCAGGTCCCATTTCCCCGTGAAAGTCTTGAATCCCACTTCTGCACCATGGACAAATCAAAGGTGCTCGATTTTCAATAGAAATTCGTAGTAAATTCCAGTTGCAGCTTCTACAGAGCACTGAATGGCCACATGGAATATTTTTAATTGAAGGCTGGCTTTCATAGCATGCTACACAAAGTTCTCCTCGAGTGATCTCGTTTTGATTTGCGCAAGAAGTCTTAGTCTCTCTTTCCTTGGCTTTATTTATTAACCATACCATTACCCTCGGAATATCTTCATAGCTTACAGCACGCAAGTCCTCCAGTACTTTATTTTTCTCTTCTCGTTTGGCAAGAAAGTAGTAAACAGCACTAGACAGAAATAGCGAAAAGGTCGTCAAAAAAAATGTAAATGCGAAGGCGTACGTGAAAATGCAATAACCACACATGGTGAATAGCGTAACGCTGAAGCAGTGATTTGCAACGCATAAAGCGCAGAATGTTAAGGAATACTGAAGGAGCCATTTGCACATTTCAATCTTCTTGTTGTCGTTAAGCATGTTGCAGTTGATTTGACTCAAGAATCAAGCAATGTTGCATCAACAACTGTACATGTGTGGGTTAAGTTTTTCTCTGTTTGTGAAGCAGGTGATGAAGGTATAACTTCAAGTTAAAGAGGCAATGCAAATGCTTTGTAGCTTTGGATGTTGCAGATCTTTGGAAATGAAGCAGAACACGCTGTTAAGAGTGGTACTGTGATATATCTGCCTTTGTCATCATAAAGAACAACAGCTTCAGGAGTTGATTTAACCAATGAAACTCTGAACAGCAAATCTCTGCTTGTATTGCCAATAAAAGTATTCTACATGTGCTTGAGGTAAATGCTATTACTTTTGCTTTTAGCATTTAAAGATTGTGACATCTCTTTATATGGGAGGTAGATGCTGATTTTCTTCTGAAGGGCTTTCAGAAGTTGTCTATTCACCTGCAACGAGTTAGCGTAAATATTGTTACCACCATATATGTAAGTTTATGCATTATGTGGTATGCAGAAATTATCATATAATGAGTTTTATGTTGATGAAAGTTTACAACTAATAAGATGCAGCTTTTAGGATCATCCTTTAACGTCCCATACATTTTCCTTTACTATAATAATCCTAATTTTTGCATTAAGGGATACCTATGAAACTCGCTATTAGCTACTCTAAACCTTTTCTGTCATTTATTTCTTTATATGATCTTCTGTAACTTCAGTTTAAGAGTAGCTAGGAAAAATGCTACTGAAATGAATCCGCTATAGATTACTGCAACAATAAGACAAATCCAGCTCAAAATTTTGATATGTATAGTTAAACATACACTTTTGAAAGCTTAAGAACTAATAAGATTGCAGATTCGTAGGAGTATTTACTATGAGGGAATCAATTGAAGAAATTATCCATTAAAGTCAATGAATTGCAAAAGTAGGCATTTACCTTAGTTGTATTTTGTCTTCCGCTGTTCCAACATGAAATGCTTCTTCTTGCTAGTTTGGAATCTAGATGGTTAGACTTTCGTGAATCTCTTTAGAAAATCACGTCACAGAGCTGAGTGACTTTGTTCAAAACAACGAATTTCTCATTACTTCTTCCTGACTTACGTTTGATTTGGTTCTTGCAGTTTCCGTTGATTATTCTCGTGTTGCTTCACAAGCTGAGGGTATAAGTCCTGCTACCACGATTTGTAAATGCAAATACCATGTGTTTACATCTTTGTTATTTAGCTATCTTCAATTGTATTACCAATCTTATTCAACCATTCCAATGACCTTTTGCTCACTTTAGTCACGTGTTCAAGGGGCTGACCAGTTAAAACAAGTATCAACTACACGTGGGAAGGTGCAATGGCTTTCAATACTGAGATGCACCTGCTAAGGTGGATTGTCTTTGAACAAAAAGGCACCGCCTCTATGAAGGAGTAAAAACACAGCATAGTATTGTACGGCTGATGCGGGAAATGGCCTAACCAGCAGGTTTGTTAGGTGAACCACCTGAAGGAAAAATTTCAACTGGAATAAGCACCATTATGTTGCAAGCAGGTAGCAGGAGAGCCTCTCTGCGAGGAATGGAACTCCCTCTGACGCGTGCATTAGTAATGAATTGGGTTAAATATCATGTTTACATTTGGTGACAAGAGTGGAAATCAGGCGATCATCTCTTTAAATGTCGGAAGCAATGGGTTGAATGAAAGAGACCTACTAAGGCGCCGTTTACACTGTACCGTTTTCGTGCGAAAACGGCGTGGAAATGCTCTGTTTTGGCCAACTGTCTACACTAATCCTTTTCCTATTCGGCGTCAAAAGAAGACTATTGCAAAGGAGAATACTATAGCGTTTACATTGTGCCATTTTCATATGAAAACATTTCCATACCGTTTTCGTATGAAAACGGTACAGCATAAACGGGGCCTAAATCCTTTTTTACAAGAGTACCTTATTTTTTGCCGAGTCTCAATACGTTACATACTGCTGGCTTTGAGTTCTAGATCATTCTTAAGTTATTCTCCAGTGCCAAAGGTATAACTTTCCCTGAGAATCAAAGGAATATAGTAAAATCTTTGTTGATGTCTTACTCAGGGGCAGGCTGGCCAGTCGGGCAATTCGGGCGAACGTCCTAAGGACCGGCTGTATGAAGTGTAGAAAACGTTGACATTCTGAATGTAGAGAACATCGCAATGTAGATATACGTTTTTTTAAAGAAAAAGGTTTATCAGAAATCGAAGCTCAAATGGTCAAAATCTTAAGAAAATCTTGAGAACATCACGAGGCTCAATTTCAAAAATTTATTGTTTTTATTAGCCAAAAATCGGTATTTCATCGTTATTGCATTCAAAATGTTGAACATGTAATTCAAATTCAAGTATAAATATTAATAACGAAAATGTAAGCCATTTTAGCCAGTATATTTCAGTAAAAGTTAAGAAACATTTAAAAAAATCTCAGGCTAAATTTTGGAAAAAGTTGAGAAAATTGAGGCTCAGGTAAAATGACTGTGTTCTTATAAAAAAAAATTGTATGAAAGAACTTGCATTAAAACTGTGGGTCTATCAGAAAATTGCAGCCTTTTTACATATCTCTGCTCACCGATTTACGTTTTCTAGAAGCATGGGCCGGTTTAGTCACACTTTGCCCGGGCTAAAAATTTTGTCAGTCCACCTGTGGTCTTACTTCATCAAAGAACAAAACAAAAGTGGAAAAGAATAATAAATTTTGCATCGATATTGCAGAAACTAATCTGAAAGCAGTAATATAACTCAAATACGCAAAAGCTCGAATTGTTGATGATGCTTGAGCCTTGCATTACTGTATTCTTAAATTATTACAAAACTTCGGCGACTATGGGCCTTTATTTCTTATAAACTTTATTCTTATGAAAAAAGAGTGTATCACGAAAGATAAAATATGCTGGAAATTTGATTCTTACTTAATGCTAGTATTGAATTTACAAAATACTTGCAAATTCAACTTTTAATTGTTATTAGGTATTGTTAGTACACGCATTCTTTCCTAAGAATGCATAATTTTTCTCTGATCCTCAATATTCTTAAAATTTCTCGGTTTTGAGCCTTAGATTATTCTTAAATTATTCTTAAATATCGAAAGTGTAACTAGTTCTGGAAATAACTGTTTGTATCCAAATCTTTAATGATGTTTTACTTCATCATAAAGAAAATAAAAGAATTACAGAAATTCAAATATTGCATCGATAGTGAAAAAGTTAATCTACAAGCAGTACTATAGCTCAAATACACAAATATTCTAAGTCTTCATTAAACTTGGGCCTTGCGTCATTTTACACTTAGTTTTAAATTTTAGCGATTCTGAGCCTGAATACTCCTATAAACTGTATTCTTATAAAAACTGTTTAATTTTATGATGGCAAGTGTGATCACAACCTACAAAAGTACTAGTAGTGTAATCAGGAATGTTGAATGCATTCAAAAAGAAGGGAAGCATTCATTCAGAGTCACCCTTACACACAAAAAGGTGCTCTGCAAGCTTTGAAGGGGGGATACTCAACCAAAAAATTAGTAAGTGGTGGGAGTAAGTGCCTCATGTGCTCCCAAGGTTGTGTGATACACAGAGACCTAACATAAGTGTAGGAGACGGAGGCAGGGGGGCTGCAGCCCCCCAAAGTTGGGCAGAAATCCGTTTAACTCGGGAAAATTTTCTGAAAGAACAATAGGAAATTCGGGCAGAACGTTTACAGGATGTTTACAGCCCCCCTAAATTGACGTCCTCCTTCGCCCGTGTGTATTACTGTTGGCGCATGGTTCACAATAGTTGTGAAAAACACGGTAACAGTATCTGTATTTATCTGTGTACCAGTTGATGTAAACAGTATGGGTTCTGGCTCCTTGTTTGTGAATGTTTTGCAATTCAGGAAAACATTTAAAGAGCTTTTCCCAGTGATTAACTCCGTAGTATTTTTTACGCGTCAGCGTATTGTTTCGCTGACAAAAAATGTCAAATCTGTTGAAATATAATTGAAGTGCTATATGTGAGTATGAATGAGAATATTTAGTTTATTTCCTCCTGCAAGTATGTGCCTCCTTTCAAATGAGATTGTTTTGCTTGTTTGCTGGCGACTGTTGGTGTATCGAATTGCTGTGACGTAAGTCAAAGGTTGCAAGGTGATTGGTTGGATCTCAGGTCATTATAGTTAATCGATCATCCTCCAAAGTCCAACAAAGTAGCGAGAAGGTAGGCAGAAGTACCTGCAAGAGAAGTTTATCGTTCGCTTCTTTATAATGCGACTTCGTGAGAGTTCTTCAGATCGATGAATGTGTTTCAGTGATACTTGAGAGCTTATTGATGATCATTCTGTGCACGAATTAATCACAGTTGCCTAGTTGAATCGTCTAATAGGAAGCTGGCTTAGGCCCTCACCAACAACACAGACGGCCATTTTGAGTTACTGTTTACTTGACAGTAACATTTTTCATCAACGCTCAAGATCGGTAGCATATTCTGAAAGGTAGTGGCTTTTTTATTATACAGTTGGTAACAATGGATGAAAGTCGGAAAGTCAGTCAGGATGAAATCATTTCAAACACGAAGAATGTACTGCGTGGACTGGAAACGTTGAAAAACGAGCATTCCAGCCTTCTTGCGAGGATGCAACAATCTGATTTTGAAGGTGAAAAGGAAGTTAGTGACCAGAAGAAAGACATGATAAAGAAATCACTTGAGAAAATTGAACTTGGTCTTGGTGAAGCTCAGGTATATGCACTACGCCCTTATTTGTCGAAGAAGCTGATAAAGATTCTCCGATAAATATTGGAGTACGAATAGCTGGCACATATTAATCTTTGGTTCAAAATATAGCCATCAATTTTGATTATTTTATTGCCTTTTTACTGACATAGAGCTATCCGATTTCGTTTCCAGGTCAAAACGCTTTATTGATGATGATTTTAAACCATAAGTTGCTATGCACGACTTATCTCTTAAATCAATAAGCGAGTTTTCCAGTGAATCGGCGCTCAGTTGTGTCAATCCAATCAAACAAAGCGAGGCAGACATGTCTGGGTTAGTCAAAAAGTGGAAAAGGTCACGCCTATAATCAATGAGTAATGCTACTTTTTTAAGTATGGCATGACAGCATTTCGGTCGTGAATTTAACTAACAAGGCCAACACATTCATTCAGCACCTAGTAAGGCGTGTCTTGGGGGATGTTGTAACACGTCAGTATGTATTGTGATTAGAACCAAGAAAGATTACAAATTTCTGTTTCATTTAACAGCAGAATGTTTTTTATGTAGCTACCAGTATTGATTTATGAAAGCTTGGAGGGAGTAATGGCATAGGTTTGATTTTGGATTTTTTAGTGGCTCTTCCCTGTCAGAAAATGTGCCAAAGTTTCAAATATATGTGTAGATTCACTGTTTCTTTCTCATACACATGACAAAAATAACACCTAATGTTGTTTTGTGGATACATGCTATTTGGAAAAGTTAAGATGGAAGGGGGATAAACTTGGATTTGATATATGAAAGTTATATACCGACTTGTTCTTGCTCCCTCCCAGGTATTTGGCTGATGCTACTAAGCTTTTGCTAGTGCGACATATGAGCTCAGCTCTGCTATCTTCTTTTGTGAACAGCATAGTTTTGGATAGATACTATCCTTGTGAAATATTTTTTGTAAGCTTTCTTCAGCTCAGCTAGCCCATTGTCTTTTAGTTGGGCTTTTTCTCAAATTCTATTTGTACTGAAAAAGAAGTATGAGAGCATTTTGTCTGTCAAGAATGCTGGCTTCTCATGCTAAAATTGGATTAACTGAGTTCACATTTTACTAGGATGTTCTAGACTTAACATTCTTTCCATGCCTTGCAGTCATACTTTGTATTGTTATAAACTTTTCAGAAATTTTTTCCAAGCAGTTTTATTTTTTGTTGGGAAAGTTCTTTTGATGCAGGATTATTATTGCAGTGTGTTGGTTGTTATTGGAAGCCTGTTCAATGTGCTATTTGCTTAGTGCAGTAAAATGTACTATTTTCTTAGTGCAGTAAAATAGGCTTTCATGGGAAGATTATGATAGGAGTGCTAGCTATCACAAAACTAAAACCATCCAGGCATGTGGTGGCCTATGATTTTTGAAAAACTAACTTGAAGGTGATGTCCCCATACATATACTGATTTTTATTTCCCAGTAAACAATTGATCAATGTCATTTCTGTAGGGGATGTAGAAATAGCAAGCAGTGAACATTGAATTCATTATAAAAACCCATACAACTAGGAACAACAACTTACCACTTCAAATCAATCAAGACATGTGATATTTTGTGCACTTTGGAAGTTCCAGGCATGTGCCAAAACATGTTGGTGCAGTTGCATGCCTTTCCTTTGAAAGCGTACTAAAACATTTTTATGGCTGTTGATTGGTACAGTCATGCCACTCTCTGGCATCTATGCCCTTTCTGAAGGTATCTTTTGTTCCATTGGTGACACCAGGGAGCAAGTACTGGGAAGTCAAATGCTGCTAAAGTTCTGATAGTGAACAGTGCAATAAAATTTTAGCAGACCATGCCCTTCAGATTGCCTTAATATGTTAATGAGCAGGCCATGAAAGCGCCAACTGTGCTTAGAAATTTTCAAAATTTTAGGTACCAATGTGAGAGCTCAGTGAAATATTGGAGTGGCTCCATTCCTTCTTTACTTGCTTGTGTGTTGTGTGACTTATTTTCTTTTGTTGTTGGGTTAGCTACTGCCTCTCAAAAGATCCTTTATTTCCCTTTTTGTCATGTTGCTATTGGATAGGCCAAACCTCTTTAGATAGGTATGACAAAAGACAGATTACATGTCTGTGTGTAGTGTGCTAAAGAATCTTTGTATTTTTTAAAACCTAGAGTGGCTGAATTGAACAGTGCCCAGCTAGCACAGTTCACTTCTAAGAAACAGTTTGTAAAATTCTGAAGCTTTTGAAAATATAGCCAGCTTGAATGATTACTTTCTTGTAGATCCTCTTGTGATTGACCTGCTAAATTGAATTCCTTATAGCTATGCACACAATAGTTTTTTGTTGCTTCAAAATTTATCATGTATATCTGGTGTGGTTGTTTTCCTGCCCTATTTTTATAAAGCATAGGAACTTCCATGCTGGTCAGTGGATTATAACTAAAATTGTATTGCTGTTGTCATGTGTTCTTCTTTTGTTGTGGGAATTTTTTGATTTTCTTGCAAGCAACATTCCTTTGTTCTCAAATTGGTGATTAATGTCAGTAATAATGCACCTATATTTCCCTGATGAGTTTATAGTAGTGTTCCCACAGTAAATTAGCAGACATTCCACTAATCAGATTCCACCAAATGTAGGTAATGCTACTCTGGGGAATAATAAAATGTTCAGCTCTCTTTTAACCTATTCCCAAATTATAATATGGTTTTTGACAAATCAATAGCAACCTGCTATGGTTGGTGGTGAATTACTGTTGACTAGCTTGTTTAAATTTTCAATGAGAGCTATGATTGTATGCAAGCAAATTACATTATGAGTATCTTTATCTGATGCATCTACCTAAGCAGGCTGAGTATTAGTACACCATACACAGGGATGAAACTTAAGGGAATTATGGTAGGTGGACCCCCCCCCAATCTTGAAAATTTGTGATCTTGCAGAGCAAAAGTGGCAATACAGTGTATTTTGTCAGGGCAACCAACTACTGTTACTAGAAAGAGGATCATAGTGGCCAACTTCTCTGATTATAGATCTCATTTTCACAACACAAAGCCTCTGAAACCTCCCCAAATATATTGGAGTTATCTCCCTGACCATACATCCCTCCTATCGGAAGTTGAAAACCTCATTTGTACAAGGACACTAGAATTTAATCAGTCATGGGTCATGTACTCTCATTTGGATTCGAGGAACATCAGTCTTTGCAGGGTTTTCAATAGATATTTCCCTGAGAATAGAATTGCTTTCATTCATCCCACAAGATGGTGAGTTCATCACTAGTTGATCTTGATAGCAGAAACCTTGTCTATAGGATTATATTTATCATATCAAGATGATCTTGGGGAATCAGTCTGTATCAGATAGCTTATAAATTCTTCTTTGCATTATAGAAAATGCAGTCCCATTATTTTTTTGGATGGAAGAGTTTTGACAATGGAATTGCTTGCCTCACAATATATTCAATTTCTCAACAGTTGAATTTAAGTGTTGCAATCTTGAGTGGATAAAGCCCAGACCTTGTTAATTATTTTTTTTGGGAGCATGCTCTCATGTTTTTAATTTTTTCAATTACAGGTAATGATGGCTCTATGTAGTCATTTGAGCCATGTTGAAGCTGATAAACAGAAACTCAAGGCCCAGGTTAGACGATTGTGTCAAGAAAATGCTTGGTTACGTGAAGAACTTTCCTCAACTCAACAAAAGTTACAGGGAAGTGAGCAGAATGTTGCAAAGCTGGAAGAAGAGAAGCAGCACTTAGAATTTATGAATTCATTGCAGAAGTATGATGAGAAGGCAACAGTAAGTTCTTTTTAAGTAGTTAACCTATATTTACTTAATATAGTTTTACCCTCAAGACATTTGACCAAAATTCTTTATGGTATTTGCATTCCAAATTGCTTTCCATGCAAGGCCTCCAGAATTTCTTATTGACTGAACTGGACTAATTGATCCTGAGTTTCATATGTGACCGATGATTTTGATTCTTGTATATCTATGGGGGTTTTCAACAGAGCAAAATACTTATCTCCCAGACCAGTATTGTACTTGAAGTGACTCTATAGATTTCCTTCCCTCACTTGTCTATCATTCATGTCCCACACAGATTAAGAAATGATAGGAGTTGAATTGGTTTTCTATTTAATTTTCTGTCTTACTAGCAACTTGGACTTTCCTTGTATAGGATGAAGGAATTGACAGTGACTACCAAGATGATGTACAAGATGAGGACTCAGACAGAGAAACTGATGGTAAATTCATTTTGCCACATTGTATCATGCAAAAGTGGTTCTCTCATATCACTAGTGTTGTAGTCATCATCGGTGCCTCAATGGTGATGATAATGGTGATTGGTAACCTTGGTAATTTGTATGAGTTAGATGATTGTGATGTAGTATTATGATTGTGCCTTGTGAGTATAATGATGAATATCATGATTTTATTGGATATGATTATGATGATGTTGACGATGATGATAATGATGATGGTGATGATGTTAATGATGATGGTGATGATAATAATGATGATGGTGATGATGATGTTGACAATGATGATGATAAGGATGATGGTCATGATGATGATGATGGTCATGGTGATAATGATGATAGTGATGGTGAGAATAATGTGCAATGATGTCCACAAGGAAGTAATTAGAGTATTACTGCTTCTTCAAGTCATTCATCAAGTCATTTTCCTTCAAAAATAAGGTGCAAGACAGTAATGATTGTTCCTTTTGTTTTCAGTTGATGTGAGCTTTATCACTTTGCATAGTGCTATAGCAAGCATGTGTACATATTCTGTATGCTAGGTTCCATTCTCTTTATCTGTTTTTGTAAATTTGTGAATTGTGTGTGAAGAAAGAGGGTGAGAAAAGTGACTGGGAAAAAATTTATTCATATATTGGATGGGAACACTGTAGGACTTGTTGTATACCTCATTTTGAATATCCCTGTACAACATTCTAGAGGGCTAGAAAAATGGTAATTGAACAGATTACGCTAGTGAAGTATGTTTAGAACTTGTACTTGCTTTTTTTGGACAAATCCAGAAATGATTAAAATGATCAGAAGAACACTATTTATACCAGGGGTCACCAACTTTTTTGGGCATCAGGGCCAAATTTGTAAACACCCATCCTTACCAGGCCCAGATGCTGGTAAAACAGCTTAATTGTTGAAAAACATTTTAAAAATATATGCACTCTTTGCAAGTGCTGAGGCCAGATTGGATGATAACTAGGGTTGGGATTGGCATGTGGGTTTGAGGGTGGTTACCCTTGATTTACAAACTGAAATTCATGCACTTTAATAGAAATACAAGGGAGTATTGTTTTTGAAGAAATAAAAGTACGAAGGAAAGAAAGCATACTGGGGTAGTAGTTTCGTCATGTGGGAATTCTTTACAAAAATAGATGTTCCCTATAATCTTCATATTCATGAATTATTTAAGATCCCTTCCATGAATTCTCAGTGGTATGGAATAAGCTCCCTATCATTTTGAGGAAATCTTTTGTGGAATGCACTAAGTGATGAAATAAAAAAATTAGCAACTTCCATGAATGATTTTTGGAAGGAAAATATGACACTGGGATGGAAAGAATTGTATGAGCCACATTTGTACATAAATAGTATTTATGTCAAGTTAGTTATATAATTTTTGAGCATATTGTATAGTTATATTTGTAAATAGTTGGTGTAAGTTAGATTTGTAACTAGAAGCAAACCAACTATAAAAAAGTTTGAGTTGATTAAATTATGAGTACCAAATGTTGGAGAAGGAGCAAGGGGCTTTTTAGTTTACCTGGGTGTAGCATTCCGAACTTTTTAGAATTACAGAGCCACCAGAAAGTAAAGCAGTTTTTAATGAACGTAGAAAGTGTAATCGATTTGTCGAGTTCTGATATAGTACTTATAATTAACGCTTGGTGATTTCCTCAAGTCATTGAATGTGAAATATGTATGTGTATATTTTATTTAAACTAGTAAAGTAATAGAGTATTAGTAATGGCATCTTGTAGTGTAAAAAATCAATTGCAATTAACACAATGTAAACACAAGCAAAATCATGTTGTATACCATTAAATGTATACTTATGGCATCAACATCCATGTCAGGCTTTGTTCTTAGTAATGGATATAAACTTTCATGGTGGCAGTCATTTATTACTGTGTTGTTCTGTTTGTTTGCCCATCCAATGAGCTTTTCTGTGCCTAGGACAAGTTTAGTCAATTTTTATCATTGTTTAATATCAACGTTCAATTATGCTGGGAAAATTGAAGTTAGGCACCCTTGTACCTTTGTCCATAGGGGAGTAGCTGCTATGGAGGACCTGTTTAGGCCATCAGCATGTGAGGTAGGGTAGCCAGTTCACACACTCTGCAAGGTGGAAAGTGAGTGCACATTCAGCCAAGGCTTAAGCACTCTAACCCCTATGCTACCTTTCTCAATCAACTGCATGGCAGGACCCATTAATCTGTGCAAACTGTGAGCACCGCTTGCAGGCACAGAATCTCACACATCAAATTCTGGAGGCACTTTTTCATTCAAATGTGTTTATGACCATCTATTACATTCTATTTCTTCTGCAGACACATTTTTCTCAGATCTGCACTCTCAGGCACAAAATGCTTTAATGAGGCCTGCTGCATGGCACCTGTGACATTCACCAATATAATTTTTTCCTATCAACACAGTTTATCTAGTATTCTAACTGCCTTTTTGTTGAACCATTAGAGTTTTGTCACTACCTGTCTGATAGCAATTTCTCTGAAAGAAATGCTAAAAGGTTACTTTTCAATAGATGTTAATTAATTTATGTTGTATTATTCTCCTTTCTAGAAGATGCACTCAGCCAGACATCCTCAGTCACCAGCTCAGTCAACAATACCGGTGTTTATGAGATCCCAGCTAGACTGAAGACTCTCCATAACCTTGTCATACAGTATGCATCACAGGTGAGCATATCCATCATAAATTGCCTGTCAAGAGTAACTTTTTTTCTAAATCATACTACTTTTGAGTGCTACAAATTTTAAGATGGTTAATATGTTCTGTGGAGGATTTTCTGTTGCTGTCAGTTCAGTAAATCCAGTCAACGAAATTGTGGATTTATTGTACTGTCAATAAATATATCTTGATTGAATAAACCTTAGTATAGAGTGCACCTTAATTAAAAGAAACTTCATTGAATGCAACTTTGTTGAATGTAGCTTAGCAGAATGCAACTGAATGAAAAATTGTTGAATGCGACT
>WIPJ01067510.1:110419-121761 GCA_018155075.1 Cassiopea andromeda | reverse complement strand
ATATATATATATATATATATATAAAATATGCATATATATATACACATATGCATATACATATACGCATGTACATATGCAAAAATATCAAGAGAAAGTGTCAAAACTTTATTTATCATAAATGTTATCATAAATGTATCACTTGTTCAGAAATGTGATGAAGATGTATCCAGATAGAGGAATCAACGAAACGTTAAATGTATGTGTTTTTAAATTTGTTAAAGAAGAGCAGCTATCAGTAGTCTGTTTGTGTCTAAGTTCAAACATATGCGCGTATCACGAATTATTAGAAAGACGGTGTGATGAATACGGATCAGTATATGTAGTTCAGTGTTTTCCAACCCGGGGAAATTCTTCCCCAAAGGGGGAATTTAACTTTTTGAAAGTGGGGGCTGGAAGCTACCATCATCCATCTTATACGATAATGGAAAAAATCTTTTTCATTGTATTGTAGCCCAGGGGAACAGCAAGAAAAGGGTTGGGAAACACGAATTTAGGTGATTAGGTAGCCATGCGTTAGTACAAGACTGGCCCGAGATGAGAGAGGTACTGAAATGTATACTGTATTGTCTGCAGATGTAGGCGTAGTTTCTGCAATCCTTACCGTCGTAGTATTTTATAATACCTTATCCGACATCCAACGCATACATGCTTACGCTTGTATTGATCGCACAGTTGACTGAAGATTTAATCATAAGCCAACGCATCTTGTTTACGTCATGTAATTCGTCTTGCCCGTGTTATTCTCTTTAATGTTTACCGTGCTTATATGCTCATTTTTACCGTGTTCAATATGGGAGGGCATCGGGAGATTCCCAGGGGGTTACTTTCACAACTTAAATAAACTTGTACTTTTAACTCTATGGATGCAGAATTCATCTTTCATGTTTTGCAGGCAGCCAATTGTTTGAAATTGCGATTAAATTGCCTCCTGATTGCATTATATATTTGTTGCTTAACTGTATCGCATTCCGATTTACTGTTTTACTGACTAGGCCGATGAAAGCGGTGTCCGACACTGGATGGGCCCATAGATCATCAGATTTACCCGGCCCTACTTTGGGAGCCACAACGCCCCTGGCGCTCAATACACAGAAATAGCAGCCGGCATATGTATCTGAAAGATTTTAGTCTTCTAATTTATCTATTAACTGTCCCTAATTAGTGCCTTCGAATTCACTTTTTAATGAGCTCCATGCCAATCTGGGTGGCTTGTGGTTTGCCTCTCAGCCGCTTGCCATTCGAGATGCAGGCTGATAGTTTGAATTATCTCCCCTCCCTACCAAGCTGCACGCTGGCCCTGTATGTAGCCTGTATATAATTAATGAGGACGAAGTTAAACTTTAATTAAGTTATTTGTTGATGTCATGTTGTTATTCTGTTTCTATTATTACATTTTCTATTTGTGTTGTAGTTATTATAATGTGCAACACGTCTTGTTGAGAAAACTGTACCAGCTGTTACTACCACTAGTCAGATTTTCATGAGCTCTAGAGAACAACCTTCTGGGAGATGCTATATAGAATGTCATGTACCAATTCACTTCTATGCACAGTCCTGAAGTACTCTTCGGCACATTAATGTCCATTTCTTGCAATACAACTTCCAGTACATGCATGGAAACACGTGTGATTGCACGTGCGCCTTTCCAAACACGTGCAAAATCCTCAGAACGAGCAAAACATCACTCTTTTCAACATCACTATCAACCTGGCAATAGCACATGGGAAATAGGAACTTCGTTGTCGCAACTGCAACACTAGGGACCGTCACCTTATGTTTTCATAACGCTCTGCTTTATCCAGTTTTATCCTAAACGAGACATTTGACATGCTTCAGCAGTAAGAAACTCTGTATTTCTGATGCACGCCTTGAATCGCACTTGCAGTTCCAAATAATCAAGAGCAATTGCTCATGCAGACAGGGGCGCATGCGCGAATTGACGCTCTTCCACCAATTTATTTCGGGCACGGACTGACCAATCCACATGTTGATTTCATCATCATCATCATCCCATGCAGTTTTTTGTTTTTTATTGGTTTGTTTAATTTGTTTGTTTTAATTGTTTTTGAAAAATGTAGTATAACTCAGATGCTGTACCACGTTTTGCTACATAGTTTTGCTACCACCTCGCTTTTGTATGTAGCTGTAAGTACTGCTGATAACGCTCTTTCACGGTCATGGCAGTGCTTTAAACTTGAACTCTTCAATTCAGGTTCTACAAAGGGCTGCTTCAAATGTCGGATTGTGCAATCACTCCTCCCTTTGATATTAAGAATTGATGCAGTACAGGTGAATGTCGTTTATTGAACAGGCAGCTGCGTCCAATGAACTTTTTTGGCCTTTTTTGGAAACTATTGTGTTCTCCATTGGAATTACACGAGCCCCAACTTCATTCTTTCTTTACAATATTTACAAGCAGCTTGTTTAATAGGGTGAAGTATCTTAAAAAGATAAGATTTTAGGATTGCTCATTTCACGCATGATCGTCAATGACATAATTTTTACTCTCTTGTCACATCTAGGTCTTTTTACTTACATCTGACTCTGTGGCAAGAAAGGTAGGCAAATGATGACTTCATCTGTGGAAACTAAGGGGCTAGTCTGTACAGTGGCTATCGATTTAAATAAAGTGAAATAAAGTGTTTGTTCGGGTGAACATATATACATATAATGTATATTTATGTGTATACACTCCACACTCTATTTTTAGGAAATGTAATATGGTACGGCCACTTGGTGCCATTTTATTGGATCTTGATTGTCTCTGTGTGGTCATTCCAGGCTAGCCCCTAACTATATTTTCTCTACTGAATGACTGCACTGTGTTCCAAGGTGTTTGCCTTCCTAAAAACATGTTTCCTGGAATTTTTGACGCACAAATGAGTTCATTTTTACGTGGTAAGACCATGCCTTAGCTTATGCTGGATTCTTCCTACGTTTTTTGAAATACACGAGTCATCCAGGGGCATGGCGTATGCCAGCTGTTGAGAGAGTAGCTTGGCCTAGACCCACGTGTGATTATTTCGTTTCCATTCCTCTTGTCGCAAACATTATGGAACACAGTATTTCCACCATGGCACGGCAGAGCACTTCCTTGGCAGAGCCATCTTGCACTCGATGCCACTCATAAGTCATTTTCATAGTGTCGCAAGTTGGGTTGTGAAGTATGAAGGTCCCTTTGGAAAATTTTGGAATCTTGAATGTAGTGGTAGGAAGCTTCTTTCTCATGGCGTGTGTTTGGTAGCTAGGTGTCATCTGATCGCCGTTTGAAGTTCTTGCATACAAGCCTAACCAAGTAGCCGTTATGTCGTATCCCTTTTTGTATTTTTTCCATTGTCATTTTTACACTAACTCTTGTAAGATACTCTAACTGTTATTCTCGATGTTGCAAGCAGTTAAAACCAAAGCACTATTTTGCAGTCAGAGGACAGAGATGCATGTAAACGCTGATGCGTATATCTCTGGTACTTAAGCATAGTTTCTTGTAAATAGTTTTACTTTAATAAAATTGAACATGGTGTCCAGCGATCAGGGAAAACAGGAAATTGGCAGGGAAGTGTCAGGGGATTTTTTCTGTCATAGAAATCAGGGAAAATAGGGGAATATAACAAAAATTATATTTCCTTCTCTTTTGTAACTATATTTTCGTTGGAAGAGTGGGCAGTTTTGTTCCGATTGTCATTGAACAATAGTGAAAATGGTAGTAAATTTTGCCACTTTTTAAGGTAAATTAGGGAAAAGTTATGGGAATGCACATGTAAAACCCACATGTCGCTTTGATTAAGATAGTGTAAGTTCTTAATTGCCTAGAAGGATAATGTAGTTTTGATGTTTGGTACGGATTAGCTGTTGTATGGCATTACCCCCCGACATCATTTCTATATATTTATTCTATTATTACTTATTCATCGTTCTGTGAAAGTATTGTAGGAATAATGCAACAAAAGATCTCCATTAACACATCGTGTTTTCTAGAGCTTTATTAGTTAACAACTATTGCAGTTGGCAACGCTATTTCTACATTATTTATTAACAGATCAAAGACAACTCTACGAGCAGCAAGACATCTCATCTCTGTTCCAATACCCCGTAGGAGCAAACTAGCACTAACCACAAATATCTGCCTTACTGAGGAAAGAGCTAGATGCCATAGATTTGAATGGGAGTTTATATTAGCTATAGAGTTAGCAACCTATTGTCTATTGTAAGTGTATCAACAAAGATCACATTCGATACCTACAGTAGGCCCTTGTTGACGTCACGAAGGACATCGGGTCTTTAAAATGTTAGAACCAGAGCCAGATTCTCCCTGAAACTCCTTCCAGCCCCCATATAATAAAAGGGGAAGTACTATCAAGACGAAAATTTACCCCTAAAAAGCCTCATTTTGAACAGTTTACACACGACCAGGTTTCTAATCTAGCAGTAATATATGATACACGTCGAATACCTCTTATCGTGTTTCCACTAGCTTCATTCATTCGCTTTCGCTGCATCCAATAACCTTGTTAATATCCGTTTAGAACCATGATTAGCAGTTTTAGTAAGTCGCCTCAAGCAAAAGCTTTCTATTAATTTTTTAGGCTATATCTCAAGAGAATTCCTGCTTTTAGGAAGTGCTGCGTTGTGTCATTCTATTTGGTTTTTCAGAATGAATTTTTAGCATTGCTGCGATTCTGTGTCTCATTATTCGGTTTTGGATAATTCAAAGTGTATCAAAATTGCATGTAAATCATGAAATTAATCCTAAAAATAGAACATAAACAGGCTTGTTGACATAAGATTATCAAAGGGTTGTTAGGCAGCTTCTTCGTTTACGTTAAATGATCTCCCCCCTCAACTATTGTATTGCTATTTATCTCAGAGGCATAAATAAACTATTTCGCTCGTAATTTTAACATTATAAAGACCTCTTATCAACTGAATTAAATACCAAAAACTAGTAGTTTGGTTTGTTACTTTACTAAGAAGTACAGATAAATCCCTGTGTTTAGTCACACCTAAATGATAATAGGACAAGGAAAAAAATGACACCAAAAAGCATCGGTGCTCCCTTCTGACATATGTATGTTTATACCCATTGTGGTCAGTAATGCCATTTTGATCAGGATGGATAACCACGATCGTAATTTCGTATTAGAAAGTCACAAGTACGGAATAAAATTCGTAGTCGGGGTTGTCTTCATTTATAAAAGAAAAAATTTATTAAACAGGACCCATGGATTCATTGAATTAAATGGTAGTTTGGAGAAATATTCGAATAAACTCATTTTTAGTTAATTCTTCCCTTCCCTGTTAATTTAATACCCACATCTCACTCCTCTTTATTCCTCCGCACTTTCTTCCGTGATTATATATCTGGTAAGGGTGTATTTTTGAAATTTTTTCCCCATATTGCCTCAGTTTTGTCCATGACCCTTTTTCGTACATCCCCTCCGCCACTATGACCCTAGCCTTCTGTTTTCATCTATTGATTATTACCAATCAGCTCCTTTCTGCGGTTTAATTCTGTCAGTGCATATTTTCAGTCTACGTTTTCTGTGTCACTTTGTTTTGTACGTTTTTTCCTTCGGTAGTTGCACTTTTGTCTCCTCCATAACATTTTAGCTTGGTATTCTCTCGTCCTTTCAATCTACCAGCTCATCTTCTGTCACCTTCGAACATATTCCGTACTTTTCTAGTTCTTTCTCATTGTCGCACCATTCTGCAATGTAAATGTTTCATCATAAAACCGTAATATCAAACATCGTATTCATGCAACTTAACATGAAACTTGCTTTATGCATAAATTGCTTTACTGTTACATTTCCCATCATATTCGAGTTCTGAATTTATTGATAATCTTAATTAATCCTGAAATTTTATGCCCCTTAAACCATGTCTAAAAGTGTTCAAAGGTACTTAGCTTTGAAAAAATCATCAATTAAATTCAGTTGTGTCATAGCTAAACAAATCATAGTTGGTAGTAGCAAACGTGTATCATAAACCCTACACGACATAAATTCCATTTGCCAATAAACTCATTGACTTTGCCAAGGATGTTCTGCTTTCCTATTAATTGCCATGAAATGTCAGTCATTTTGTACGGAAGTATTGTTTCCACTCTGACGTCATATATAAATGCATTGCCTAAGAGATCCATAGTGATACCCTAGAGAGAAAATGTGGGGTTGTGGGGGCTTCACAAATGTAGAGTTTTGTAGAAGTAGTGCTATAGAACTTGTACATCAAGGAATTTGTTGATGAGTTTGGAAGTTATGCAGAAACTATTTACTTTTTGGGTGACTCAGAGGGTATTACTGAATCACGATTTGGATCTTAAGGGTAGTGTAATTAGACTAGTGTTTTGCATGCATAGATTTTTTGCAAGTATGTTCTCCTTTGGGACTTGCAGAGATCAATCGAAATACAAAGAGGCAGCAAATTTATTGAACGACGCATTGGCAATTAGAGAAAAGACGTTGGGACCTGATCATCCAGCGGTATGCAAATTTTATGAGTTGTAATGTAGTGAAAGAGTTTTCAAGCACACACACTCACAAGTATACAAGCTCACTGGGATCCTCATACAGTCACGCACTCAAAACATTCACACCCGCACACCTGTACCTTGCACCAGTGATGCGCTGAGACATTATCTGTTGGGGGTGGGGGGCATTTTAATCATTTGACAAACTATTGCTATTAAAGAAGGAGGTCACGGAAAATACTGTAGCCAATTCTTTTGCAGCATAGCTGACTTTTGACCAACTGTTTTGCAAATTTGAAAACATTGAGAGCATGATGCCCCCAGTCGGCACATCCTGTCTGTAACTTG
Organism: Cassiopea andromeda; assembly: GCA_018155075.1. NCBI lineage: Eukaryota > Metazoa > Cnidaria > Scyphozoa > Rhizostomeae > Cassiopeidae > Cassiopea > Cassiopea andromeda. Next base: position 114,944 of record WIPJ01067510.1, on the reverse strand, counting down.
TCTTCCGCCAAGACCTGTTGTCGTAGCTCTTGCTTATCGGGATCTGAGCAAATAACTTCTCTTCCTTGCGTCAGCTTTTTTACTAACAGGTCTCAAACTTTTACCCAAATCATTGCTAGTTCTGTAATTTGTAATAACATTTTTGTATCTTTCTTTGAATAGGTCGCTGCCACATTAAACAACCTCGCTGTTCTCTATGGGAAGCGAGGTAAATACAAAGAGGCTGAGCCTCTTTGTAAAAGAGCTCTTGAAATTCGAGAAAAGGTATTTAAATGTAGCTCTAATTTAAACAGGACTTTCTCCATTACCAATTTAAATTTCATACCGAATTGGATTGATCTCGAGCGAGGCACTTCTTCACTTTTTCAAAATCTATTTTATTTTGCTTTTTGCTATAATTCCTGATCTTCATTGTTTCTTATTTGTTTATTCCTCGTGTCCTTTATGTTGAGGGTTTTATTTACACGGCCTTTGATAGATATTCCTTTCATAATAGGTGAGAATCCTACAATAAGGCAAATCAGACTTCCACGCCGAAAGCAATTGAAGATTGTTCTGTACCACTAAGCCTTCTTAGGCCACGATTCAAGCACCTTATCTTCATTGGATTTCTTTTAATCTGTTGTGATTAATAGAGTTCTTTTTGTTCCTGTGATAATATTTGCACCAATGAAAAAGCAAGGCATAAAATGCCTGATGAGTCATTTCTTTATCTCCTTTAGGTTTGCAATTTTGTTTTCCTGATAGAAAACAAGGTTTTAAAGGGCATCTCCAGCCAAAATGTCAAATCCTATTTTATCATCTATTATGAAGAATTAGAAGGTGCTGACCATGAATCTGCCATATATTTTTGTGTATCTTGCATAGTTTCAAAGTTATAACGCATTTGAAGTTTGATAGTTGAATTTGAAAAATTCTCGGTAAGGTAACACTGTGATATAAATTTGACGTCACGGTGTATTTCGTGGGCTGTGGTGTCTTTCCGTAAAGGTCGTCGGTGCGTCGCAAAAGAATTTTCATCAGTAGCAATGGAGAAAGCAGCGACTGTTGTTTTGATTTCGCTTTTTAATAATACGATGTGGTTTTCATAAAGTATATATAGCCAACCGAGTGACTTTCGGTAAACTGAGTGATTGCACGGAATAGTCGTCTGATTCACAAAAAGCGAGTGCCAAACATTGTGATATCACAGTTTCACCCAATCCTTTGGCCTGTTTTCATTTTTTCTCGCGGAATGGGCTATTTTAGAGGCTCATAACCTTAAAACTGTAAAGAATTTTAGAAATATATTAAAACCATCGAATTCAGCGCATCAGAAACTATATTACAAGACAAAGAAATAAAAAATATAAAGTTAAAAAGTATTTTGGGAATTGACAAATAACAAGCTTCCTACGAACACTTCAAAGACCCAAAATAATTCCTCCGTTGAATTGAGAATATCATGTTGTGCAGTTAATGGAGATTTTGGTTCCTCAGCAGTTTGTTTATTGGTTATATTGAGATTACAACTGTGATTATAAATCAGACTTGATTTGACTTACTCATGACATTATTTATTTATTGACAAAATATAGATTATAAATAGCTGTTTGTGAACATTGCAGGAAAACATTGCCTTCTCTTTCAAGTCCCTCATTGATAGAGACCCTACGTTCTCGTTATTGTCTTCCATTAGAAACCACCCCCCCCCACCCTAACTATTAAATGAGCGCAGTTGTTCAATTGCATGAGCCTTTGACGAAGAGACCACCTTTTCATGTACGTACTCATTTTAATTGTTCTCTTTGGAGCTTTCTCACCGAAAATTTATCCATCTTCAAGGTTCTTGGCAGAGATCACCCAGATGTTGCAAAACAGTTAAACAACCTAGCATTGCTCTGTCAGAATCAGGGCAAATATGACGAGGTAGGTAATATTATACAATGTTGCGTTTAGTGTCATATATAGGACACCTGTGTCATGGGCTGTCCGGGTTCGAATCTGCAGTATGGTTACCATAGTAACTATATGCAGGGTTGCCACCTAATCAGGGAATTCAGGGAAAATCAGGGAATGTTGTTTTCATTCAGGGAAAATCAGGGGGAAGTGAGAGATTTTTTAGAAAATCAAGAAAAATCAGGGAAGTTCTAAGTTTCAAATTGTTTCATTCCAGAGCAGTGACTTTCTCCCTACTCAGCCCTGCGTCTAGTTGAGTGTGATTGTTGCCAAATTTTACCCTTTTGTATATCACTCTGTTCTATGCAGTTATTTTGAAGCGCAGTTCCGTTTTTGTTATGGAACCAAAAATTTGAACGGCCAAAAATAAGTTCAAAGCTTTCCGATATCCCACATCTGTCCAATGAAATGATAAAAAAATAAGTATGGGTTGTAAGAATATCAGGGAAAATTAGGGGAAATTAGAAACATTTTACTGCAAGTATCAGGGAATTTTTTCCTGAAATAGTAGTGCCAATCCTGTATATAAGGTGGAACTTTTGCTGTGTTGTTTGAAATCAAAGAAACTTTTTGAAGAATAGGTTATGAATTTCCAATTTAAGTGGTACGGATTACTGTCTATAATGCTATACCTTTTTAGAAAGTTGGATGTATATAATTAATTTGCTTTCAAGAAATTTTTCGGAATACAGCATAATATAAAATAGAAAGTCATCATCTAGAACGTGTAATTATTTGACGTCTATCCGTTTTTATCTGTTAAACTTAATAGCTTTTGCTTTATATTATGTTTTTTCTGAAATATTTTTTGAGAGCAAATTAATTATTCACTTCCAAGTTTTTAAGAGGTTTGGTACATTTCAAAAATACCAATCATTGATGGTAGTATTTCTTATGGAGGCCAGAAAAGCTTTTGTTATTAGCTCTTTTCTTGTTGGAACTTTTTAACCTTTCTGCTTGTCTGAGAGTATTTTAGGGTTAGTAGATTTTAACCACTTGATCCAAACGTATGAAGCTCTCTCTGCAGTGTTTCATCGCATTTTCTTCGTTGGACTTTATCTTGCCCATTTCTCAACAGCGAGATATTTTACCTTGATGTCTTTTCCAGGTCGAAATGTATTATCAAAGGGCATTAGAAATCTATGAGAGCCAGCTTGGCCCAGATGACCCTAATGTGGCAAAAACGAAAAATAACTTGGTAAGATTCAAGCCTATATTAGATTTGTATTTCTTGTGCCAAATTCACTGATTGCAGTTTTTCATATTGTTCTCATGTAACGATTTCCATCCAGTAAAGTTCTACAATGAATATTATGATAGATCTCAACAAAGTATAAAATCTAAGCTTAAGTGGTGTGCCTAGATACTGATCTGGTGGGAAGCCATTCCTGATTGGATTTGGATTAGTTTTCAAACCTCATCACATTCCTTTTTAGATGAGTTTTTAAAAGTCATATCAATAAAGGTTACCTCATATTAGTTGTTATGCCATCTTAACTCCTATAGCCTTGGCCAAACGCTCTCGACTTTTCACTATACATTGCTTGACAAATGTCTAGCATTGTTGAGTGCTGTCGAGAGAGGGTGGCCAAACGCTCGCGACTTCACTTGATTTGCAACTCAACATTCCACTGATGTATTGTTTGAAAGTGTAAAGCTTCCACTTTTCATCGCTTCTGTAGAATCCTTTGTTCACTAATTCAAGAATTTTCACTGCACATGCGTATGCTTTTCAACGCTCGACAATTTTGAGCTTGACCAAACTTCACTCAACAAAAAATATCCCTCTCAACTTCACTCAAAAAGGTGGCCAAACGCTCTTGACTTTTCCCTCAACATGCATGTCTAGCGTTGTATAGTGAAAAGTCGAAAGTGTTTGGGCAGGACTTAACGCCAATGTAGTGAACCTGGGTGTCTGTCAAATCAGGGAATAATCAGGGAAATGCGCTTTGCCAAAAAAAATACCGGGGAAAAATAAGGAAATTTAATTAACTACTTGTAGAGAAAATCAAAGAAATATAAGAGAAGTTGTTTGTAACTGATATTAAATAATGAACTTGCTGGTTTCTTTGTTTGGTCGTTTCTATAACGGCGAACACCCCAAGAACAGGCTGAACACCCCAAGAACACTCCATGAACGTCCCATAAAATGCCAAATTGAAGACTGAACAGTGCATGAATGTCATCAACATCAACTCATTAGTACAAAATGACTTCGATCAATTATCCAAAATTACTTTTGGTGCGGGAAACGGCCGTTTTAGTATTTTGTTGTTGGTGTTGTAGCGCCGATATGTTGTTTTGCGCGCTAAAAGTAATAGCGGGGGTTAACACATGTGCAGCAAGTCGAAGACTGCAGGCATTTTTATAAGAAACCTGGACAGGCCCATGGGCAGTTATTATCATAGGTTGTTATCCTCCATCTAGCAAGTGGCGGTTTTAGAGGGGGGCCATGGCCCCATTTCTATTATTATTTTGAGTCATCAGATAATATGCTTGATCGTGCACCTGACAATAGTCTAAGGAATTTTCATCACTGCGCAAAATCATAGTTTGTACCCAGTGAGTTAAAAAATTTGGCCTCATT
>WIPJ01067510.1:89690-103761 GCA_018155075.1 Cassiopea andromeda | reverse complement strand
TAATGTATGTATTATTTTATATATATTCATTATTTTACTCCCTGCTGTATCATTTTTGTAATTTATATTTTTCATGTAGTCTGCAATAGTTAGACGTATATAAAAATACCAATAACCGTAAAATGAGACTTTTAGGCCACTTTCTTATAGAAAAGACGTGTATCTGTAAGATGAGATGAAATTTAAGTAGGCCTATTTTTCTATCCAGCCATTGGACAATTCTCAACATGCACAACTTGCCGCCATCCTCGGCTCTGATTTCCCAAACAGTAGCGCAGCATCTTTGTCTGGAGTTTCGGTCGCCAGTTCAAGCTCGAGCGGTATTGGTACATCCAGAACGTCGTCAGCTGCAAGCAAGCACGATGAAGATATCCATAAAGATGAAGAGGTATTTTACGGATCATGCATCTTTAAACTGTTATTGGTGTTTGATTTCTGAAGCAATGCTGATATACACGTTTTTTAGATTATAAGAAGATTTTCGGCCTACTATTGAACCTTTTTATCTTTCTCACACTTCCAGTATCGAAACTTTCTTGAGACTTTCTTAAAGTTTTTGACTTCCGATGTTTATCGCATGCATATTAGTGGAAAGCGATAAAGTTCCGTGTACACATGACATGATGATAAATCTTGGTGTAAATAACAGAGCTTAATTTGTTAGAAGTAAATTTTGCCACATATACGTTTATAAACTTTCTTAGGTGTCAGAAATCCATTGCTGAACTTCCTTAACTTTTTGAGTGGCTAACTTTTTGGTACTGCTTCCTTGCAAACCACTTTCTTATAAATAGAAAAACGTGTATACCTAGGCCGAAACGATGGCCGAAGCGGTTTTTTAGGGCTTCCTTCAGTTTTTTTTTACATTACAAAATCCTGACCGAGATCTTATTGATAAACGATTTATACCTAAATTGACTTACATGTCTTACTATCAGTTTCTCTAGTTCCTATGGTATGACCTTGTTAATAGTTACCCCTATCTTCCAGAGCCGCCGAGAGAGGGGGTAGGAGGCAAATTGTCCCAGGGCCTCCAGCCCCAAGGGGCCTCATACCGCCCAGTGCTTCAAGGTCTAGGTGGCCTCATAAAGTAAACCAGCAGTGATTTTCCAAAGTTACTTTTTAGACCTTGAAACTTTGCTGGTCGCTTCGCTCGCAGGGGGGCTCCACTCTCTCGCTTGCCCCCGGGGTGCCTCAGAATTCTCTCGGCGACCCTGTTGTCTTCTTATTGCTTTGTAATTTCCAGGCTTCTGTTAATCATTTGCTTTGTAAATTGCGTTGGTAGTGTTGAAGTTTGATTAGGTATTTGGTATAGTGTATTACGAGGAGGCACCATTCATGGGCCATTCACATAATCCGTACGCGCGAAAGGGGAAGGATCGGCAAAATGCATAATTTTGCTTGCGAATTGTTATAATCTAGCATATGCTTACACCAGGGGTGTCAAAAATTTTTGCAGTAGGGGCCAAATACAGAATAATAAGCAACGGGCCTTGCCACACACGATAAGTAGCACGGTGATATGTTAATCCTACGTGGATTTGTTGCTCGCCTACGCATATGATGTCAATAACAGTCCTCAATAAAGGCGGTGATGCTGTGCTCAATACGTATCAATATCAGACATTTCTTCAACGATTGCAAAATATTGACAATATATACAGACATATATAAGATGCAGCTACCTTTTTCAGAATTTTATATGGGCTGATAATAACTGAATGGCGGGTCGCATTTGACCCACAGGCCGTAGTTTGGACATCCCTGGCTTACACTCAATGGCAAGGGGGAAGAACATTTTCGACAATTTATGCGTGCGTACTATGTGAGGGTCATGTCACTGCAATTTTTCATTGTGTTCAACGTTCTCTCTTTCCTCTCAAAGCGACGTAAACATTTAACAAACTAATCAGTCCCTTAACTACTAATCATTTTCTTTGCTTAATAAGTTGAAAATCTATGTCCAGTAATCTTTCTTTTTCGCTCATTTGACTTTGCATTCATATTACCCATTATTGTTTACAACTCAACATAAAACCATTTGAATTGACGTAATTCACTGTTTCGAATACGATTTTCTAATGATATTTTTTATTAACACATTCTTTACAGTTGGAATTATTAACACTTTCACCACTAATTACAATGGAATCAACCAACAGAAACTAATGAAATCCAACTACAATTACTAAAATTCTCATGCGATAAAAAAAGAAGACAAACCAAATATTTAACAGGTTTGGAAGGCTGCAGCATTAAGTTTGATTAGGCTGATTCCACGTGCTTTTAATTCAGAGACGCACCTTCCTTCAAATAAAGTCTCGGTTGGACTTTATTCATGTTATAAATAGTTTAGTCTATGCATCCCTTGTGGACGCTCCATCCTAGTGGCCGGCTTCTATTTTTTGCTGACTTTACTCAGACTTGCCTATCTGCCACTTGATCCTTGTTGATGAAGGTTGAAATTTTGAATGGATTTATAACTATGATTGAGACTGTACTTACGTGCACCTAATTGAAGTACCTTTGAAATTTGACCTACAATCCTGGGTGGATTTTGACTTTTAAATTTAGCAGACTTCCTACTCTTCTGTAGCACTTTTCTAGAAAAGGTCACTGGACATAGACTTAAACAGTAAATTTCAAGTCTCTAATATCCTTATCTTCATACGATTAGATGAAAATTAGGAATATATCAAATAATTTAAATATTCATTTTCTCCATATCCACGATCCTGTTTTTCAGTGCTAATTGCTGATAATTTTTTATATTTTTCATTAAATTCTTTCCTCAACCTATATACTATTTCTTTTTCATCCTTTTTCTTTTCCCTCTCAACTTTTCCGTTTATCCACTGTTTTTTTGTTATGATCAAATACTTGAATTATTACTTACCAGACTCGTTGATTATTTTAATTAATTTTTACTGAATCAGCAGCACACATGCTACCTAATTCATTTTGCATTTGTAAAATATCCTACTTAATTTCTTCCCTTTTTATAAGCTTCTTATTTAATTTTTTTGTCATTCTACCAGCCATTCATTTTTTCTTATCCAATTGTTAATTTTTCATGGTATTCAGTTAATGATTATTAATTTCAGGTAGCCATTAATTCATTCGATCATTAATTATTTAACCCATTCTTTATTTTTTCAATCTGCAGGCTCATTTTCCATTTGAATTTTAAACACTCTTCCCAGCCATGGAACAGCCGTATCGGGTTTCCTGTTGCCTTCATCCTTCACCCCAATGTCGTGTTTTTTAATATGTTTTCCCTCACCATCCTTATCAGTGTTTGCTTCCTCTTAGATCGGGCACTCTTAAAAGTAATTCATTTACATCCATGTAATAGGTAGATACAAAAGGCAAGAATTTATCGCTGTCAAAGCTTTGGTCCCATTTCAAGGGTCAGGTAAGACCTCACACTTGTGTTCACACGTCACAAAGGTGGATACCTCACTTAGGCAATTACCCCCGTCCCACCTTTAGGCATGCGTGGATACGCACTTCACAGGTTTAACGCTATTTAGAATTACGGGGTTGAATTCTCTGTTCTATCAGGATAAGAAGGGAAAGAAAGACAAGACTACTTTGTCCAGGTTGAAAAGGACGTTCAGCAATCGTGGCCAAAAATTGATGGAAAAATTGGGAGGAGGTAGACTTCAACGATCAACCTCTCGCGAGAATCTCATTGCTCATTCAAAATTGGAACAATCTGAGAGGATTTCCCGCAGCACCCCAATGCTTGCACAATTTGTTCCTCCTGATAAGGTATTAATATGCACATAACTATATAGTTTAAAATTTTAAATATTAAATATCATATAAACATAAAAGTATAAATTGTTTATTATATCTATCCGTTTTTATACTTAATATATTTGTTATGTGTGTAATGCATACATGAATTCATTTATTTATAAAAACTGGATTGTTTTACATTTAAAATGGTACACTGCAAGTTCTAGATTTTTTAATGTGATTTGACTAAAAGACTGACCTCCAGTCAGCCGTTCGAGCGCGTCGACGGTACTATCTATTGCCATGCAAATGATTTTTTGCACAACATTCTGCTCGCGGCCTGTCGAGATCTGTTCGTCTGAGAGTAGAATGTAACTCTACTCTTAGATTAACAGATCGCGGCAATTCACGAACAGAATGTTGGGCAAAACTCATTTGCATGACAGTATATCGTGCTGTCGATGCGCTCACGCGGCTGACTGGAGGTAAGCCTTTATTTGTCTATCAAGAAATTTTCTATAAAAATCTAGTATTTGTGATCTATATGACTAAAAAATATATAACAAAAAGGTTTTGCAAACATTTTTTCGTTCCATTAGCTTCTTATTTGTATATTTGTCATTTATCTTTTTAATTTGCAGTATTAGCATAAATAAGTAACAATAGAAGTTTAACTGATAGAGCGAAAATGCCCATCGTTACTGTTAATCCCACAAATGCCACTAAAGTAAAAATAATGTTAATTTCTAAAGGCTATATGATAAATTTAACTGTTAACTTCTCAGAATTAAATTATATTGCACCTTCAATAACTGTGTCTAGCTAACTGCATTTCATAATGCTAAATTTTCCTCACTTTGATTCTCTTCAAGCTTAATGAAATGAAATAGTTCTGTTAGTAAACTGCCAATAACATAGTGCGTGTCATGGGCTTCAAAAAGCTGTTGAAGCGCCTGCTGTAACTTATGTTTATCTCCACATTAAGCAGCTTATATTCAAATAGTCTGTTGATACTACAGAACTTTACCACCGCTCGAAAAAGCAGTAACATTCTTTTGACATACTTAAAAGCTTTTTCGTACGACACTCATCAGAGTATGAAAACGTCGGATAGTGACCTAAAGGTTAACCGAAATATATATCCAGATGCGGTTAATGTGATAGGATGCGTCTAGATATATATTTCGGTTAACCTTTAGATCACTATCCGACGTTTTCATACCCTGATGAGTGTCGTACGAAAAAAGCTTTTAAGTATGTCAAAAGAATGTTGCCGCTTTTTCGTGCTGTGGTATATTCAAATACTTTAATTTATGTCTATATAATTCAATTGAATTCATAATGACTGACGTACCTTTTAGTATTCGACTAAAATGATATTGCATTTAAAGTACTTAAGTTCCCCTTCTACTTTTTAATTAAGAAAGATAATCTGAACAGAGAACGCACATAATTTCCCCTTGCACAAGAAGTATTTGCAATCATACTCATAGTAGCTTTGTCTATTTTTCTTTGGAATCTTATCCAGTTATTACTTTTGTACAGTTTGCTGTTATTGTTGTCCCTCATTGTGTTCAGTAACATTTTGAGATACCATTGATCGTAGTAGCATCATTTGTATTGACAAAAATGTCTGATGGAGTGTAAGAATGGGTAGAGTTGCAGAACACAGATAGAAAATTGATATTTGTTATGAAATTGAATTATTTAGTGAATGTACAACAGAATGATTTGATGAGGGATTTAATAGATGGTTAAGTACTGCTATGATTCTAAAACAATTGCGTAACCCTTGAGGCCTTAAGTAACTCATTAAGATTGGCGTCCATCTTGATTTTCCCTCTAAATGGTACAAAAAATTGTGTCTTGAACCTGAAAAGATTGGGGGTCTAAGGAGTTGTCCTATGTCTGTTACGCCACTGTTCTGGAAGCTTGGTGATAGCATAGAGTGTCATTATTAAACTTCTTTAATTTGACGAATGACACTCTAGTAATTATTTATTCATTGAAGCAAGTTTTACAGTTTTATTTTTCTTTACTTAGAACTCTTCCAAATCACGGCAATCTCGGGCGAACAAAGAGAGCGTCGAGATGATGTGATGAAAAGATTTCAAAATATGATGGATTATTTTTATTTCTCTTTATGAACACAAATAACTTTGTTAAATTATAAGCAAGTTAAAGCTTACAGAGAACAATTTGTTTCGTAAGGAGACGACGCACAAAATATATTTTGAGCATCAAGTATAGATTTTATTAGGGTAGAAGTTGGTCCTCTTGTGTAAAATTGATAAAACTGATAAAATGTTAATACATGCTTTCATGATCAATGTTAAGTTGTTGCCTGACACGTGTTTTAGTCACTATGGCCTTGACGTTCGGTGCTTTTAGCTGCAAGAGAGGATCTTGCGTGTGTTTAAGCTTCTTATGGCCGATTATAACCTTACCAAATTACTACTTTTAGTTCTACACAAGTAATCAAGTACTTTGATGTTGAATGTTCTGTCAATGAAAAATTCTGTTCTGATCCATTCTGTCAGTGAAAAAAGAATGAGAGTCAAGAAATCATGAACAAGGTTTGAATTAAGTAAGATGAGCTGCAGAGCAGTTAACCACAGCTGTGCGTAGTTACGTTTGTAATAAGTTTTGCATAGAAGCCAAAATAGCTACCTCCCTGTGATAATATAGACTTTTTCACAGCCTACTTCTAGAATCTCTAAAGTATTGAGAAACTCATACGTAAGGAGCTTCAAAGTTTAATAAAAGTCTGTTATTTCTTCTTCACTGTTACTTGCATGCTGTTGGATGGCTTTGTCTTAGTGTCAAGACTGATTTAAGGCTAGAGTCAGGTACATTTCACCAGTTAAATTCCAAGCTTGGTTTCCTTTAAAATAAAATTGGTATTATTGATCGGGTTATATCTAGAAACTTGCCCTAGCTTATGGATGCAAAGGAAAATGCTGCTTCAGCTTTTGGCTTTTAAGAAGCTAATTTTGGCTATGAGCATAACCTTTTAAGGCGAAAAACTAAATGCTAGAGATAGTTCTTTGCTATCATTGGGGTTATTTCCCTCGTTTTTCTTTCCGTCCAATGTACAGACAATATTCACAGGGTTTACACCATGACTTGGATGTATTGTCAGTGGCAATGTTATAAAAACGCAAAGACTTTCATTTATCTTCCTACTTCAAGTAATAGCTTGGGTTTGTTGTGTTGTCATATAGTATCATGTTTCTTTTTGAAAGAAACTTTTAAGTTAAAAATGCTATCGTTTCTCTATTTGGCAGATATTATACAGTAATTACTTTGGTATTCCTAGCAGTAATATCTTTATCTGGGATAATTACATATTTGTAGCATCTTGATTATCAGATTGTAATTTATATAGATACATTTGAACTAGCAGATAAGATTTTCTGTCAAACTTTATTACCGACAATTCCTATTTCAGTCCTCTAGCATTTGCGTTCAATTATGGTTAATGCGCCTAGTAAAGTTGAAAAATTTGCGCGAGCACAGAGTTGTCTCTTATTTTGTTTAAGAAAGCAATTTGAAAAAAATCGCAGCTTGGACAAGGACCTGTTGGAAGCGTGTTACGCAAAATGGAATACGGATTCTTCTGCCATAAATACTAGCACACCTCTCTCATATTACAGATAGCGTTGCACAACTAAAATTGAATATGTATGGAAGTGTTGATGGTGGAATTTGAATTCTCTATTAAATCCTTAAATGTCACAAAGAAGGAGAAAATTTCAAACCGAATATCATTTCGTCTGCGGCTAAGAAATATCTCTTACGAATTGAAGAATACTTGAAGAACGAATTAAATACATATTTTTAACTTAATTGTTCACTTTTTCTGGACTTTTCTCGACACCCAGTTTTGCAGAGTGAGATGCAAGTTGACCTGGAACGTTCCCGAGTCACTCTTAGCGTGACGACGCCAAATCATTATCTTTATCCTTGACAGGGAGGATGGGAGGCCCTAGAATTGATTATACATCTGGAAGTTGTATTCAATCGTGGGATTCAAACGAATTTCCAGGGCAGTTGCTATTTAAATCATCTGCATCTGTAAAAGGAATATTCCCAAAAAATTATCCATGAAATACGTAGATACAACAATAGCAAAGAACTACCTACCACAAAAAGATCTCATCTTACTTGAAATGGTTAGAGAGGGCCTCCTCGTTTGTCCATCTACTTAGGAGACTCCTCCTTAAGAACTCTGCACGTTTTTTTCAATGTTCTCTTTATCTTCATTTAATTATGTTTTCGTATTTAAGTTTGCATTTAATTACAGTGCTATGTCCTATTAGTGCAAGATTTAAATTATATTACATCATTCATTCATTCAGTCATTCATTCATTCATTCATAGTAGTACCCTTATCCAGGGGTGATTTCTAGGGGGGGCGGAGCCCTTGTCAAAATTTTTGCTCAGTTTGGGGGGCTCAGCCCCCTAGAATTGTTGCATTGGCTTGGCTTTTCAGAGTTTATTGCCCTTGCTTCCAAAGTGCTATGATCAATTGTGCACTGCTATATGGCTACTGAGGCATTTCATATTGTTGACTATACTATATCAGTATTAAAATAAATTATCATATTTCCATCTTTGAAAACATGGGCATGGCTGTAGCTGGGCCACACCCAAACTATGGCCATGGTTGTGCCTAGAGCCCCCCTTGTTAAAATTGTTAGAAATCACCACCGCCCTTATCCCCAAAAGACTACTTTCAGGCGTTTTTCCGCGTTGAGTACATCGCTTTTGCAAGCTCTACGCGTGCGATTCCCGTTCATTGAAGCAGTGAGTCGGGTATAAAATGTGAATGCTCAGGGCAGAAGCAAGGCTTGATTAATAAGATTTGTTTTGGTGTAATAAAGGAAATTAAAAGAACCTTGGAAGACAATGAACTACACTTCTCCCAAGCTAAAACATAACTTCTAAATGAGCTAATTGGTTTATAGGTTTATCAGTTGAAAACCTTGTGGCTTATTACTGAATTCAACTTTTGGTGGCAAACGTGCTATCCAGTGCGTTCAAATAATCATACTGAATTACTCAAGCTCCATGTTACCTGGTCCAAGCCCTTCTAACAAAAGGTAAACAAACTATGGTAATATATGGTAATTTTGATCAATTGTGAGGGCTTGGGTGTGGGCAGGGGGAGAATAATTCCTAACAGCTTTAGACTTGAGTAATAACCACAAACCTCTACAAACATTGGTTCTTAGTTTGAAACAGTTGAACAAGTTCAAGACACTTTTACTGCACCAATAAATGCTGCAATGTTCACTACTAATTTAGTATGTTGAGGTGGCATGATAAACTGCACAAAAATAACAACAAAAATAAAGCAATTGTTTACAAGAAAGCTGAACAAAACCTCAAAACAACATTAAAACAACAAAATGATATGATCATATATGAAGAGACCTAAACTAACTTAACTCAAAGGGAATTTGTAAGTAAGGAATTTCTTAAGGAGAAGCTCACTCAAAAGTTATACTAATTAAGGAGAGAGCACAAATAGCACAAACTAATAACTACTAGCCAGCTTTAATTACTGCAATACTATTGACAAATTTTACAATTGCAACCATTTCCTATACAATTTTTAATGTTTCTACAAAAAGCAGAGGCTGTATAGCTGCTTCTAATCACATCAGTTGTACTATGCTACACATGAATTTATAGTTTGTCCTGAACTCTATACAACAATACCTCACCACATCATGAAAAACAAAATCCAGATATGTGGGCTATTGGGAGAAAGCATAAATGAAATAAAGTGCCAAATAACATGATGATACTTACCATTATAGGTAGTTCCACACCATATACAATACAAGTGAATCATGCGGAGATAATCAGTGATCTTCTCCAACATTTCCCAGTCCTACAAAAACATCAGGCAATACAAACTATCTAAAAATCTCATTGAAGCTCTAGTAGACACTAATCATAAGTAAGTGGCAAAGGAAATTAAGCAAAGCAGTGAATACTATTTAGTACGCTCTATGATAATATTTAGCACTTCAGCACTTCAGCCAATTGGATGTCTAATGGAAACATTTAATGCAATGAACATCAAACCTAAATTTATTTAACACTTAAACTTTCCAAGGCTAAATGATCCCAGGAAATTAACCCAAAAATGCATTGCTTTTGAGGTAGATAAAGTGGCACTTTACCACTGAAAGAGTCAAATCACATCCTACAACTTACTTCTAACTCTGTATTATTGTCTTCCTCAACCTCCTCAGTTTCCTGATCTTCATCATTTTTTGTTTCTGGCCAAAACCATGGCTCTAGTGGCTCCACATTCTAGAAAACAGAATAGGTAAAACTCTTTCAAGCTGAAATTAGATGTGAATGCTATAAAAATGATTACAAAGAGAAAAGAAGTAAAAAACACTTTTCTCTGCAACAACCAGAAAATCAATTATATGAAATACCTCTCAAAACAATTCCAACTCATAAGGAAAACATGAATTTGAAATTCTGAATATGAATTTGAGGTGCCTCCTTCACTGGTGGAGGAGTTAGATAATGGGTGAACAATCAAAGTAATCATATTCTTTTGCTTTGTGTAATGGCCACATGGTTACTACATTAGTAAATGCTCTCTGTGATATTGCTTTGTAGTTATATGTCTTTGAACTATTCATATGAACAGAAAAAGACCAAAAAAATTTCAAAATAACTATACCTCACCTTAGAACTATCCAACTGTTCACAAGCCTTCTTAGCTTTTCTTAAATCAGCAGATACTTGCTTATTTAAGAACTTTTCCTTCATTTTTTCTTTAAAATTGTTCTGCATTGAATCTTCCAATTGCCGTCTTCTTTTTGAAGCTTGCTGCAAAAGACTCTCTTGCATTTGCTGTCTACGTTTAAGCATTGCCTCTCTTCCAAGGCCTCCTCTATCTGTACATGGAAAGTAGACAATTTTAATAGATCATGCAAAAGGCTGTCTACCCTTGCCAGTTGTCAATTTGTTGAGACTTCAATGCCATTTATCTTATTATAGTACTGGTTCAAGTTCTGTTCCACAACAGAAGGTGCTTTACACTGTACAAGAAATATAAAATTGTGGTACAAAAGTTGTTATGCTCTTTAGCAGGTACCAAAAGTGCTTAGATAGGAGGAACAAGGAATATCATGGAGCAGTGTAAATAGTAGACTGAACTGTGGCACCTTCTGTTATGGTACAGAGCTTGCACTGGGAGAGTATAAATGGGTCTTGATTAATCCAGCATCAGATTTCATTGACAGTGATAGTGAATGAAACTATCCTGAGCTGATACGATACAGCTGAAAGTAAAAGGTGATATCTACTTTAGTTCTAAGTGCTGATTGTGCCAAAAGGAATATGGCTATATCCCAAATTCATATAAATTAATTCGGAAAAATTTTTGGAAAAGGAGACCATTTATTTCTTTCTTTACAATGTAACTCTACAAGCTACCTGGCCAAGGCATTCTGATCAACAGTTTGTTGACAAGCCAGATATTTCCTTCTTTATCTGAGAAAGCCATTATTCTACTTTTGCATTAACATAATGGAGAATAGGGATTTTCAGAAAATCAAGGATCTTTTGCTCCTCCGAATACTGTCAACAACTCTCTATATTTATGGAACGTTTTCAAATCATACTGCACATGCTACTAGCAATAACATACCTGATTTAATTTCAAGTGGAACTGGCTCAGATCTCCCTGTACCTATAAATGCAAAATACAGCAGCTACATTCCTCACAGCTTTACATATAAATCCTATCCATTCTTTAAACTTCTAGAGCTGGAGCATAATCAAATACACATATTTATTTTATAGTCTTTTTGGCCCAGTGCTGATACTTTCTTAACTTTTACATGATTCCAGTATCAAAACTTTCTTAGCATTGTCTTAGCAAAATTTTATGAGTTCCAATGTTTTGCCTATGATAATTAGTGGAAAGTGAAAAGCTCTATGTACACCTGAAATTATGATACATGTTAGTAAATAGCAGAAGTTAACCTGTTACCGGAAAGCCAATATAGCATACTTATAAACTACCCTAAGTCTCAAAAATCCAGTGCTAGACTTTCATAGCTTTTTGAGCACTTTGGTACTACTTTCTTATGTATAAAAAAACGTCAAAAGTAGCATAAAAATATTCCAAATCTAAGTAAAATTCAATCTTTCTCACTAGATGCCACAAAACATGCACTTCAAAGATGTACTACAGAGATTATCCTAACCATGTTTGCCGAGCCCCGATCCTTCCTTGAAGCCCATTTTAGCAAGCATGGCGAATCCTTTGTTTGAGCTATCTATAGCTGTATTTAGCTTTTCATCTCTTTTTTCTTTCTCTATTTCTTTCACAGGCTTTTGTAATCGTCTGTGTCTTTCATTTATATCTTTTATTCTCCTCTCCTTACTGAACTTTTTTACATGACAGGGAGCCATTTTCCTAGCAAGGAGTCCTGGCTTTGTCGCTTCAGTCTCTATTAGGAATGCATCTGACATATAATCATCTTCCTCCTCTTCTTCTGTTGCCATCTTTCTAATTCCGAAGCTGCTAGTTATCTTCGGACTTTATTAATTCTATCAAAAATATCAAAATATCTAGCTCTAATTAATCAGCCTTGTTTTGATGTGGAGGACGAAATAAATTCGAGGTTACGAAAACATTGTGGCAAACATGACCTTCAAGATGGCAGCTAAGTGACATCCGCAAAGATTACTGCAGACCCTGATTTTAGCGTAAATCAATTATATATGAGTAACACTTTATTGAAAACGCAAGTTACCTTATAAGATCATCATTTCAAGGATGATAGATGCCCACTGTCATATCACTGCAAAAGAATTTGAGGAGGTGAGCGACTCTTTTCGTTGTCAGTAGTTGATATTGCTTGTAGTATATCCTAGTTTATTGTCATATATTGGCTGAAATTGTTAAGAATAATTTTGTTTTGAGCTTTAAAGTTGTATTATTGTATGTTTGTACTGTTTTCATTGTTGCAGGATAGGGACTCTTTGCTCAAAGATGCTGAAAACGTATGAATTGAATTGATTTCTATTTAGTGCTTCATTTCGTCATTCAGTCTGATTGATACTATTAGCATCATTCTGCCACTCACTCTACCCAGTAAGAAGTTAACTTTAAGTTATGAGCTCTTAAACTAGAATGAATGTATGACATTATCCTTGGTGCAGTCAGTGTTTTTTCTGAAGCTGTAGTCAACAGGCATTTGGTCATTGAATTGGAATGGTGAAAATCTGCTAGTTCCATGAGATGCATGCAATTTTGATGACAAATGGTTATTTCTTGTACTCGTTTCTTTGACTATTTATTCTAAACAGTTGCAAATCTTGAATTTGATTAACAGAGTCATTGCAGGCCATAGATAGCTGATAGATAATTGCTTCTTTGCTATGGTCATCGTCTTCACATTGTTAATTTATCTTATGTAACTTAATGATTATAGTGCTAATTCATTCTTGAACCTTTTAATTTAGGTTGGAGTAAAAGGAATTATTGCTGTTTGTGAATTTCCAAGTGATATCCAAGATGTCATGGATCTTGCCAGAAGGTATTTATTGGGATGGCTGATACAATTGTGTGCGCAAAGAAGTAGCTTTAGTAGCATTCTGCATAGGACTATAAATACATATTGTTTAATTTCATTGTGTTCATGCTAGGAGTTAACAGTTAACAAATAAAATAACTTAATTTTGGTATTAGATATATCACTTTTGTTAATATATTGATTATTTTTATTTCCAGGCACCCAAAGTTTATTTATCCTTGTATTGGTGTGCATCCAGTTCAGGTATTTATCTAGAATTAAAACTTAATTCACCAGAAATGGCTATAATTTCAGGGTCACTGCCTTTGCATTTTCCCCTAACCTATTGCAAAGACTATTTATCATCAGAATTGCTTGAGGGAATGTAGAACTTGCAGGGCTGTGGTATTGCTCAAATAGCAACCTGCTCTCTCTCCATTGCTTGCAGGTGGTTCTGGGTTTTGTTGCCACCACAGCAAATGATTTCCCTTCACAAAATACCCTGCATTAAATTTCATTTTGAGTTATTCATGGTAAGAAGTAGTACAAATGACAAGATTATGATCATCTCAATTATTGGCATCATTATTAGCATTCTGGAATACATTTGTATCACACAAATTAGAAGCCTTTATTTTATACTTGTATTGATAGGTTGGAAGTAAAAGTGTGTCAATGAAGGTAAATTCAGACATTGAAAGGTTTCTCCTTCTCTATAAGGATAAAGTTATATATCATTTATGCATGTTATATACATGAAAATT
>WIPJ01067510.1:70599-89657 GCA_018155075.1 Cassiopea andromeda | reverse complement strand
TGCCTATAAATAGATATAATTATATTCATTATCTCTTTATATGCTGTTTGTATTTTTTTAATTTGGGGGGGGGGATACTTCATTGCTTTGATGAGCTGCATATTGTCTTGAGGTTGATGCCTTCCAAATGTACATAATAGTCCTTCAAAGCAAGCTCTTTCAATTTAATTCTGATAATGAGTCATTTTACTGCATTAATAGAGGAAGTATTGTAACCTATTTTAGTAATATTTTAAATACCCATAGGGTATTTGGATGATGACAAAGTCCATGTCAATATGTTCTTATAATTATCATGTGTGTTTAAAAATAGGAGTATGATGAGGCAGAGATGTTCATAAGGAAGTACTCAGAGTTTCTTGTTGGAATTGGAGAGGTAGATGCAAGTACTCATATTTTTATGGACATTGATATTTTGAACATTCTTTTGATGTCTGCCAGAACCATTCATGCTATATTTTTGTCTAGAGATATTGTTCTCTTCTGTGCACTATTTGGATATAGAATAGTTTGATGCTCTGCCCCTTCAGCCAATCAAGCTCAAAACAAGGTACATTTGCCTTGAGTTCCTTAGCTTTCATGCTTTTTATTTTTCTGACTTGTCTGTGTTTTTTATTTAATTTTTTACTACTATCTATGATTGGGTGTTTCTGTAGGTTGGACTTGATTTCACACCTTATCATATAAAATCACCTGATGACAAAGATGTTCAGAGAGAAGTATTTAAAAAGCAGGTAAAAGAAAAACATTGTTGAGAATTATTTGAAAAGTTTGGCAGGCCCTTCTAATTCGTAATGCAAAATTAATACAAAGCTTGAGACATGATGAATTCAGCTTCAATGGAGTTGGCTTTGTTTTGAAAGTCAGCAATGCAAAACCAGAAGAGTCAACATTTATGGGAGTCCCAGAAGACCCATAGATTGTAATGCATTTACGACCTTGCTTCTTTGTGCAAATTGTTTTGCTTGCATCCTATTACTTGCTGACTTACCTTCCTACTAGCCAGTGGTTTAGAAGAGAGAGTGTGTTGTTGCTCAACCCACTGCTTTTGGTAGATATCTTAAACAGAAAAAATACCCTTAGAAATATTAGAATTTTCCCCCTCCAAGTTGATGATTTAGAGACATCCATACATTTGTGGACCATATTCTCAGCTTCTAATTTATTTTCATGCTCCAAATTCTTAGCTTCTTGTAAACATGCATGGATGAAAAGAGCCCCTCCTAGTTAACAATTTACTTCAGCACCATGGCTGTTAATCTTCCTACCAACTTTTGTAACAGCATTATTTTTATACTTAGAGGCCAAGGGTTTTCCTTTGCAGCTCAACACTTAGAAATGTATGTTTTATTATTCAGAAATTTTGCATTTTAGATCAGGCTTGCTAAAGAGCTCAATCTACCTCTGTAAGTAAACTAGGAACATTTGAGGGGGATTTCTTTCATTGCAATCACTATTACCACCCTTATTATTATCTTCTTGTTTCCTGTTGTGCCCTGATGTGGCAATGAATATACTGATCAGATAGTCCAGTGTGAAACATTTTCTGCTTTATCTCTGAAAGGACTTGGTTGAGTTGTTTGCCACATGTCATAACAGCTGCCCCAATTCTGAGTTGCTAAATTTATTCATTATTCATTTGTGGAAAAGTTTCTAATTCGTGCCCACTCATCACCTCTAGGGCTAGCTTTATTTCCATCACTATCATCATTCTGTTTCTCTTTATCATTTTTAGGATAGTACCAACAGTTTAGATCGTTATTATTGCTTACTACTGGACCATTTTTTCTTTGAGTATGTCGATTCACTTATAGCTAGCTAAAAAATGTAAGGGATACCTTTCCAAACTTGAGTCAAAAATCTTTGCAGAAGCGGACATATTGTCTTCTATTATGGACTTTTGTCATTAGGTGCCACATTGGTTTTGTCATTAGGTGCCACATTGGTCCTTCCGCAGTGAAATACTCTTAAGTAAATACAAACTCTCGCTTGCTGGAAGAGATGAAATTAAAAATATGAGTATTGATATGAACAGATTCTACAATAGTTGAAAAGAAGTATAATCAATCTTGTCTGATGGCCAGCTATATTTTAAAATAATCTGGACTTTCAAGATGCAACCGGACGTCATTAGTTGAATTCTATTTTATTTCACACTGGAGTACTTTTGTTGGCTTGCGTAGGCTATTCTCTTTCGGCGATGACTTTCTCCTGATATTCATGAGAAAATCTTGTTTCATCCTGCCTGTTGGTCTCATTCTAGTATGCCCTACATACTGAATTTCATATCGCCCACAAGTTCTAAAACAATAGAACTGTTTCAAAAGCAGAAGCGGGATCTTTTGAACGGATGATTTTCCTACCGTATCACATCTCAAGCGGAGAGTAGCAGATAGGATGGAAGAACATTTTCCCACAAGGATAAGCATAATAGCCATGGTGAATTACAAGAGACACCTAGAGCATATCAGGACCGTGGACAGCTGAACTGGGTTGATAAGTGATAAAAGCGAAATGTCAATTATGCTTGGAGTGAAAATGGTCATCTAGGACACCTTTATATATACAACCCTAGTAATTGTTTGGGGGCATACCCTCCTTGCTCCCAACTGCCAACTGAGGTGAAGATATAGGATGCTGGATGTTTCCTATGTCCCCAGAAATCTAGACCTTTCGAAAATGCAGAATGCATTAGAATATGTTTGGCGACGACATTTCTCAAGTTGCTGTATTTTAGAACAGGTATAAGCCAAGAATTAGAAACTTCATTTCTGCAGCCAGAAGACGTCAGGGTTCTCTGTTAAGCTTTCTTCCTAGTTGAGCACAGTATGCTGGGCATTTCTGTAGGGTAAGTGATTTACCCTCAGATTTACCCTCATACTCATATTGAATGCAGGCAATTTTTTTCGGTGCATGTATGTATTTAGATGTATTTGTCAATAATAAGCTTGAGACTTGAAACCCTAGAGCTTTTGCCTTTTCTAACGTGAGGTGGGACATCGTAGAAAATCAAGCGCGCAACCTTTCGTTATTTTTATTATTGTACCTATCTTTCGCTGTTGACACTGATGCATGCCAGACAAAAAGCACATTCAATTTGCTGAAATAGCTTTCCCACTCTTTTGAGAAATCTTGAGATTATTCTTACATCTCATGTTGATGACAATCTTTGGTTTCAACTTTTCATTGATATTCTATGCATCTTTCTTAATTTTGTATTTTCAATTTTGTATAAGAATTAATATATGAATATAAATAAATATATATATATATATATATATATATATATATATATGCCCATTTTAAGAGGCTACAACCAAAAAATAGTACTTTACGCTATTTTATACTTTGCAGAATAAAGCACCATAGACACCAGCTGTAGTCAATGCAGACAAGCAGATCTTTGGGGAACTCATTAATTCAGGTCCCTCCATTTAAAAAGTCGTTTCGACTCCTCTGCGTTTATTTCCCTCATCACTATTGAACTTTTTTCTTCTTTTTGCCAGTAATGTGCATTCCCGATCTGCTGGAAGACCGGTTATAGAGACATTGCTTCAAGAAGGTTATAACTTTTTAGTAGTTTTGTTTCTACTCTAAACTTTTATTAATTTCTCTCACCCAGTGACATCGCGTGACCTCTTTTTCAGGGGGGATGTAGGGCAATTATTTACCGAAAGAAACTTATAAAGCTGTGAATTTACCGACAGAAACGTTTTTAGCTAGAGTTCCTTATTTTTATGGGGAGCATTGATGCAAGAAATGACATTTTCAACACTCTTTTGTCTATTTCACGCAGTCTTGTACCGAGGAAAGCCATTGGATCTAAATTTACCGACGAAATCACCGAAGGTTAGGGGTTGTTACACCCCTACACCCCTAGCTACACTTCTGCACTCACCACTTGATTTTGATGATTTGTTGAATAATTGATATTGATATCGATTTATTTTGATTAATTTTGATTCATCTTGATGCATTTTGATTGTCTTTGATTAAATTTGATTCATATTGATTCGATGTGATTTCACTTCATGATTCAGATGCAAGAAATGTTGTTCTCCATGCATTTGATGGTAAACCATCTGTGGCGATGAGAGGAGTTGAAGCTGGCTACTTCTTTTCTGTTCCGCCATCGATCGTCAGATCTGAACAAGTACGCGGTTTAACGATTTGAAATCATAGGCATAGAATTATAAGGCTTAGGGGCTTAATTCTTCCCTTGAGGAATGCAGTGGTGGGTGAATCCCCTATTTCTAACTGGAGCATTTGATATCGATCACTCCAACAAGTTAGCGATCATTGCAGTTTTATTTCTCAAACTGCCCTCAAAACATATGGTTTTGATTTATCAAGCATGTTAAAGGAGTACATGTTTAAGAAAGTTTTGTTTTAGCCCATTACTGAAACTTTCTTGACTTTTTCATGATTATAGTATCAATACTTTAGTAAGACGTTCTTAGCAAAAATGTTTGAGTTCCAATGCTTTGCGTATGCACATTAATGGCAAATGAAAAAACTCCATATACACTTTAGGTGATGCTAAATCTTAGTAATTAACAGAAATGAAACTGTTAGAAGATAGCGAGCATTTCATACATGATATTTTGTGCACAGATAAATGAATTTTAGATACAAAAGCACTAATAAACTGTCTCAAGTCTCAGAAATCTAGTACTGAACTCTCATAACGTTTTTTGCTCCTGAGTACTGCTTTCTTATAAATCACTTTCGTATAAAAAATGTGTATTGGAAGCATACCGTTTTCGGATACCAACGAGGAAAAGTTGAAGCATTCCTATCTCTGTATGTCCCGCAGTGTTTTGAACTTACCGTAACTTATGCAGGCACGTCTGCTAGCAATAGTCGCCTGCAGTTGCAACACATAGTCTATCTAAAGCTTATCTAATTAGTTGATTCCACCTCATAACGTAGGCTTTCGTGGGAAAGACGTGCGATCGCACGCACACCCCTTGGGACACGACTGCAACTTCCGAGGTGTGTAAAATGTCGCACTTCTTGATGTGCACTAGTCGTTAGAAGGGTACTCTTTACTTCATCAGCTGGCTCCTTAAATGCTCAATCATGTCCTCTTTGACTCTGACTTCTTTGGGGTGTAGCAGATGATTTTACCTTGTTGCTAGTCCACGGAGATATAATGGTTATGAAATTTCTAATCTATTTTACCTAAAGTCATTAGATAATATTAGGATTCCCAAGACAACAGCAATATCGCAAAAACAGCTATCACGTTGTCATAGGAATATGGAAAGGATTTTAGTATCACAATAGACTTTGGATGAAAGTAGAATTTTTTTACTTGGTCCCAATTTCTGTCTATGTATGTTTTCTAGAATATATTTATCCATGTTTACATTCGGCATGGCCTATTTTATGCTTGAGCGATAAATGGATGTTAGCTTAGGATAAAATGAGCAGCTATTTCATAAGGAAAAATCTCTCTCGTCTTTGTCAAGGAATAAGTCTTAGCATTTCCAAGATCTTGTACCTGTTGACTGTAGAAGCAAAGAAAGCTCAGCTTTGAATCCCAAAACAAAGCATCTCTACTACTGTAGTCTTGAAGTTATCGAGAACAACTTTGGTAAAAGTTTTTTTGTCGATGTTCAGCTTTCTCGTTTAATATGTAATGCTTTGTATGTGTTTTACTCTAGTTTTTTCTTTTTATGTTAGAAACAACGGTTGGTAAAGCAGATTCCATTGTCAAACTTACTTCTTGAAACAGATGCTCCTGCTCTAGGTCCCGAAAAACAGGTACTGTTTGCCAGCAAGTGATACTAAGTAAAACTCTCTGCTGTTTATTTGACTTCGCGCAGTTTTCATGTTTCAAAAGTACTGATGGATGAGAAAACCACGATGAAGTACTCTGGTGCGTGATGATAGTGATTGTTGAGATTGTAGTTATTGACTGAAGTGATTGCCAGTATTGATGGACTGATTGCCCTCCATAGTTTGACTTAATGAATATTGTAACAACAATTACAGTTAGCAGCAGGGGTGATTTCTAGAGGAGGCCCAGGGGGCAGAGCCCCCTTGCTAAAATTCTTGTTCACTTTGGGGGTCTCAGCCCCCCTAAATTTTGTATTGATCTTGCTTTTCAAAGTGCATTGGCCTTGTTTCCAATGTTTTGTATAGTAAATGCCCGTACGTAAGAACCTTTATCTAATAAGAACCTGCAGCCTGAAATTTCACATTTTGACTTCAAATAGTTGGAATCTTTTCGGCCTGACATTCCAGCTAGGTTCTTATAAATGGCTCAGTTTTATCCACTAAGGAATGAACTCAATCTTTTTCCAAGCAACCCCTTTCATGGATCCTCTAAAATGGTGCATATATAATTGAGATGGGTAGGTTTATACAAATATTTTGATCCACAAAGCTTTTAGTCCTTATTCCTAGCGACTGTGTTGGACCCTCTGGTAAGGACCAGAACCCTGATTACTTGAACTATCTCTTCACATAAGAACACAAGCAGGTTCATTTCAAAACTTATTTTCGAGTTTTTACTCTATTACATTGCTATTGAGATCTTTCCAGATGTTGGCTATAACATATCATAATTAGACTAAATTATTATGTTTTCATCCTTGACAATGTGGGCGTGACTACAAACAGGCCACACCTTTTCTTAAGTGAGCAATCTCGGGAAAAGGCCGTAGGGCTTATAACAAAGCCCCGAAAAAGGAAGAAATTACCCTTGGTTAGCATCGTCTCATTATCGTCATCATCAACTTCTTCTTACTCTTTTGTCGCCAGTAGGCATGAGGTTTACAGTTGATTGTGTCATTACCATACAGGCTCTCGATATCTGGTGTCTTGCCAAATTGTAAGCAGTACATTTGCTCTGCAATATTTGAATACCATTCTCTTTGATGCCTATTTTCTTGCAGTCTGTGCAGTCGTCTGATCTGATCTCTCTTAGGCTCCCCCCTCTTCTTGCACGTTATTCCTCTGTTCACAGCTCCCCACATGCCTTGCATAATTTGCCTTTCCGACCAATTTATTAAATATTCTGCATTATTTTCTACTTCCATCTATTCTTCCACCTTTATATTCACCATCCACTTCATCATCAGCGTCATCACAGTCATTAGAGTTCATTGATCTTGTTTGCATTTTTAATCTTTAATCTTTGGACAATCGTTGAATTTATCCATTCTTTGGAGCTAATGCCATCTCGCATTGTTTCAACCTTACAAACATGACCTAATTCTGTAGGGATCCCCCCATACCATAATAAATTTCTTGTTGATCTATTTGTAGGAACGGAATCTGCCAAAGAACATAGTGGTATCACGTGATGAAATATCGAGGATAAAATGTGTACCAATCTCTCATATAATTGCAGAGACCACGAAGAACGCTCTTAGATTGTTTACTAAATTGCCAAGGTAGTAAAGAGAATTCTTTTAAATTGATAAGCAAAACCTTCAAACAAGTTTTCATGTATTATTCCAGCTATTTTAAGTTTGTAATTAGTATTCTAAAAGGCGCTCAGAGCGATTTAACCAATGGACAAGTTGCCATCCGATTTAGCTTATTCCACAGGCAGTGTGCAATAATCATTATATCTTACAACTAGTTCGGGTGGCTTTTTGAGAACGTTACGTTTCAGATATGAGTTTTTGTACTCAATTACTTGAAGGAAGTGAGACACGTTTCTTGTGACGCAAAAACTTTACTCCTTTAGCTATTTTCGGTGATATCTATTTTTCACAATGGATTTCTTTGGATATTTTTGTTTTCTGAACCGCCGACAGCACATGAAAAATAGTTTTTGTGACAAGGTACTAAGTTACGTGCTTTGCTATCCACGTCCAACAGACTTTGTAAGAAAGCTCACGCCCATGTTAAGATCCATAGTCCCATTTCTGCTTTGTGCACAGTGAATCATAGTGGATTCGCTGCCAAGTAATGGGAGGGTTGATGAATTATACAAAACTGTATTGCAAAGACCATTTATTGAAGGAAAATTGGCCATAGAAGGTTAATCTCGGAATATGGAGGATAGGGCCCGGCTCAGGTTTGATTCAGGTGCTTCCGAATAAAAAGTCGCTTTGATTTCTGACAAGCTTAATTATCGTCAACATCTTTATATACATACAATATCAAAATCTGAAAATGCAGATATTAGTATCGCTTGTTACACTGTATACAAGGTAATATGGTGGTAATTTCATTCATCAGAGAACTGACTGCGTTTTTCAGTTTTGCATTTCATGTCCTTTGTGTGACAAAAGATCGGCGAGAAAGGGCCTAAAATGGTGTATCAATAATTTGATCATATCATATCAAAGAGGCCTGTTCCCATTCTATTTAGTAACATTTACATCATGATGGCTTCGTAGGAGATTCTTACCAATATGGAAGTCTTGCAAATGGTGCGTTGTGCTGTAGGGTAAACGGGAGGCTTTTCACTGCTCCTATCAGAGAACAGCTGTCATAGGATTGTGTGACTTATTAATTCTATGTGCACTTTATACGATCTCTAAGATTTGTTCCTATAATAAACTGTGTAGTCGAGATCTTTTTTTCATTTATAACTGTGAAAATAAACCAATGAGCTGCAGATTTGAAATTTTACCTAATACTAAGCAGAGCCACCAAGAGGGGACAGAGGGGCAACGTGCTTCATAGCCTCAAAGTTCTAGGACCCTCATTAATCTTAGAGCCTCAAAGGCTGAGGCCTCATAAAGCAAGAGCAACTGTAATATTTTGGGGTTGATAACCAGATCTTCTATTTTTCTTCTCGCTTCACTCACAAGAGGGCTCTTATTTCTCTTTTGCCTCGTTCCCCCTGAATCCTCTCGGTAACCCTGATATCGAGCACATATACATTGATGCGGGGTCAACAAGTAGCGACATATGGCGATTGTGGAGCTTAGGAAGAAATTGACAAGGCCAACTATGACCACCGACATTGACCTACGATAGAGGCAAGCAAGTCAAGAAAGATAGAAAACTCTTAAGATATTTTGCTGGCCCTGTCAGGGAGTGTGCATTAATAAATAGACTGTTGTGAAAAAACCGAACTTAGTCCGGGGCTGGTTGACTTGGGATGAAAAATTTATTCATTAAGGATCTTGTAAATAAGCCTTTCCCCAACAGAATTCTTTCTTATGTATTTCCGTAGTGTTTGGTATTAGTAAATAAACGAAGCAATAAATAGGCAATTAATTAATTACTGAAATTTCACAGTGCTCATCAAATTTGAGATGGTCTCGTCAAGTTTGAGATAGTCAGATCGTGTTGCTTTCACATTCTCGCATACCGTCCGAGGACTGCATTGCATTGTGGGCAAGAGTGCTCAATATCTTTGAAGTAGTCTGTTAGGAATGGAATGAGACAGCACCCAGCAGGACAGAATGGAAATATGACGCATGCAGCAACCCAAGTTCCTGTGCCAATTTCAAAACTTGTACGAGTGACTGCCTGGAATTGAAATGATTTAGTTAGCTACTGATCCCTGTTAAATGTAAATCTTTGCAGACACGTAAAGTGGCTTATTACTTTCAGGAGTCAGGCATGTATATGTGACTCGTGATGAGATCTGAGAACTAACTAATCATAGTGCGATACACTTTATACATGGCGGAACTACGTAACTATTGACATAACTAACATACATTATTAAAACATACAAACAACACATTGACTACAATGGGTTCTACTACAGCCGGGGGAGTTATGAGGGCTGCAACCTCCCATTTTTTGCTAGTGTGTGATGTCATACCATTATTAGCCTACCCTATCTATGGTAGAATGTAGCTTGTTATTCAAAAGGGGTTTTGCAATCTAAAGGTATGGTTATAAAAATAAAGGGGCTCCGTCAATGACCCCCACTTCCACGCCTCAATGGGAGTTTGCTACTCGTCCCCAGCTCCCTCACTCAAAAACATGCTCCAGCGTCCCTACTTTGGTGGTAATAGATACACACGCAGACGCACGCAGAAACACCCACAAACGTGAAATTCGGTGCCTATTGAATAAATACATAGAAATAAACACTTCCATTATTCAATGCAACGTATCATTTGATACAAAGGAATGTATGTTTTAACCTTGATGGCTCAAAAGCCATAATTCCAGAACGTGTATTACCTTCTGTGAGCACACAGGACATTGGATCGGTTGTGGTGTGGGACCAAATCCTTCAGGTTCAGTTGTCACTGGTTGACGGATTGCTGGCTGTTCATACCCAGGATTGACTGGTTCCTGTAACAAGAAAAGGAAAATTGACAAGATGCTATAGGTGCATCTGTTGTGCTTGTTAGAGAACCCCTCCACAATCTGAAAACCCCAAATATTTAGATGGCACTGTTGTCACAAGTTCCATCAAAATTTTGTCAAGGTATCAGCTCTCTTTATTTCATCATCTAAAGTCTAGAGTATTTATAGGAGGCTACCTCTAAACGAGGGAGAATTGAGTCCATATGGTTTTTTCTGTGCTGGCGGAAGCCTTCATAGTACTTTGAAGCGTATAGTATAAAGTATTTCCTTTTCTATAAATATCTCCCAAATACATGAAGGATTTGCTAAGTCAGTGGGCTTGTACATTTCAGTTATCAGATTTTGTAGGTTCTTTTGATGGAGACAGTGGGGGTAACAGACGTAGGTTGGGGTTAGGAAAACTCCTGTGAGCCCTCGAGCTTTTGAAGCCCCTCAAAGACAAGTTTCTTTGTAGTTTCAAGTGACAAGTTTCTTTGTAGTATTCGGTATGTAAATGAGAAAGGGCCCCAATCTTACTGAATTCCTAAAGACTTCGAGTGTCTCTGTTACGCCACTAGATGGAGAGAAATGATTCCATTCTTTGCAAGGAGCTGTCCAGATGTTGAGTCGTACAAAAACCTAAAAGCACGCTTATTTGTTTGTAGTTTTGTTACAGAACACCCGTATAAAGGGACAGTATGAACACTTTGACATGACAATACCTTGCTTCAGAAAGCTGACTTTCATGCCCGAAAATGGCCAATGAAAGACTGTTTTCTAGCAAATGCAGACTGCTACGTTTGTCCAAACGTTGGTTAATTTGTAGTCATCATAGCAGGCATTCGGGCCTTACTGATTTCTCTGAGAAGTATTCGTTTCAATTTTTTGAAAACTCACATAAATGCCAAGGTATTGAAATTTTCTCGACATTCATGCGCTGGACTCCTTTTCTTTAATTCCTTATAAACATTTTACGCGTTATTTCCATGTGATTCAAGTGTTGGTAGCTTTGCTTGTTAATTCCATGAAAATTTCGCAGTATTTTTGCGTTTTATTTCTATACTACATGAAACTTGCAAATTCTTGGGTTCCCATTAAATGTTTCCTTCATCGAACAATAATGCTACGTACTTACCATGGTTTTCTTTTCTGTCTTTTCTTCGAGTTTAACTTGCTATTCCTGATTTCCAAAGCCAATGAAGACGTTTTTGAAGTTGCTTAAAGCTCTATTGCACTCTCCAATCTCTCCTAAATTACGCAGGTATCTCTAATTGATTCAAGCTACTGTTAATAATTTATGCTATTGACCCAGTATTCAGATTTTTCAAGTGGTTATATTAATGGTAGGAGTATCCCGGGTTCCTTGTTAGTTGCGCAAGGGGGAATACTCATTGGTACAAAACTGATGCAGCAGCTTCAGCTTTTATTGGAGGGAGTTAAATTCACTTTGGCTTAAATTTCGTCGAGGTTTTGGAGAGCTCCATTTTCAAATGTTAGCAGTCACACGTAGAAAGGCCAAAATGATAGCACAGGAGCGAATTATTTACGACCATAGACGTGGGAGCCGGGGGGCACAGGGGGCACATACGTGACACGGGGGCACATGCTCCATGCTTTGCAACGATTTGTATGTACGTTTCCCTTTGCAGCTTAATGAGTTGCCCATGTTTGCTTGTGATTGAGTCCCTGAATACATGTGCCCCCATATTGAGAATACTTCCTACGTCCCAATCTGCAAGATTTGCTGGCAATTGATTAAGGTTCACTATTTATAATGTATTGAAAATTATAACTAAAATTCTTTTTTTTATATACGTTTATTAATATTATTTTTTCGGTTATACTTAGATTTCCTCGCTACCCAATGCCATATGTTTAGATCTGACGCAAGCTGGCACCTCGATTGGAGAGACCCCCTAATCAATAACTGAATCCCTTTTCTATGAATTGATTGCCCACCATGGCGACCGTAATAAGTGATACTGGTGTTCGTATTAGCAATTCTGGTTTGGTAATCATATCTTTCCCTGTGTTGAATAATTTTATCATTATTCTATCGTTTATGTACCTGTATTTGCATTTATATTGTCGTGCAAGCAATACATAGTTTACCGGTGCATATAAAACAAGGACGGCGAGATTGGGGGAATTTTAGCCCACACTTTATTAAGTTTTCATGTGATCGGCAAAAGTAAAGTATGGTTTAACGTAATGCGTTAATTAAGCGCCTGGGCGCTTAAAATGTTTTTGAACATTATTCGCTTATACGGGGAGGTGCTTGTTTAATAAAACGGATCTCAGGGCAATTGAAACTAATCGAAAGATAATAGATAGCGAGAAAAGGAAAACTTGACAGTCGAAGTTGTTGGCAAAGGAAAGTGAGCTATCATATAAGTATAAGTATTCTCACCAGGCGTGTCGTGGCTCAGCCCCCCTTCTTAGAATTATGAGAAGTTTGGGGGGCTCAGCCCCCTTTTATGAACAATTTGGTTGGCTGGAAAATGTTTTTAGTTATGCACTTGCGAAAGGAGGATAGAGGAAAGGTACACTCCTATCAATATAAGATGAATGCTACAAGCCTGTGCTGGCTTTCTCCTTCGTATGCAGTAGTAGTCAATGGCGTAGGCAGGGCCACATCTTTGGAGGGGAATAGTGTGTGGCCAGGAGGGAGGGGCAGAGGGGGCTTGGATCTTGAGGGGGGTAACTAGCGAGCTAACTAGGAGTAGGGGGCATAGCCTCCTACAAACACCAACGGGGAAGTACCATCCGATATGAAAAAAGATAGAGTGCTAGGGGTCAGGGGGTGGAGCCTTCTGCAAAATGTTGGTGACTGCACCTTTTAAATATCAGGGAAACGCCCTTTTGGAAATATGAAACTCCCTTTTATGGATAGAGAAAGCCTGTTGCAATTGGTATTTCAAAGCTACCTTCCAAGTTCTCGATTTTATTGCAAATTTTAGCGTTTCTCAAATTCCAACATTCCAGGGGAGGCAAGGCGGCCGCCATGTTGCCCCCCTGGATACACCACTGGTAGTAGTAAGCAAAGTAATGCCAGAATTTCCAAATGGGCGTAGCCAGTATGTTTCCTACGACACAGCCGCCTCCCCCTTCTTACAGTCTTGGGTCTAACTTTCTTTTCCCAACAAATTCGGCTGTCAAGTTTTTCTTCAATGCCTTAGCGAGACACTGATGTGATTTTTGCGAGGTAGAGGCTATTTCAAAATGACAACAAAATGTACGTGCTAGTGTTGCAGAATGTTCATTTTAGCAGAATTACATAACGATGTAAGAAGATGCAATGGAACGACAAGGCAGCTGACATATGCTGAACATGTTTTGTAAGTGCTCCTGCCTGATAGCTTCTTTGCTAGGTTATCATATTTTGTAAATATTGAAGCTACAATGGAAAGTCCCATTAAAATGAAGTGCGCCCTTCTAATAAGTACTCCTGTACAATTAAAGTTAAAAGTCCAATCACGAATTGCCAATAACAACCTCAGTCAGTGGAAAGTGCTGGGCTAAAATGCTAAAATAAAGCGCTTTGTGAGAAAATGTTTGAAAAGTTTAATCATGCAGAATGTAAAATTCTTTGGTACATTTGCTATTTTTCTCTTAGGGAAATCGAATCTTTCCATGTAGTATCAAGTGAAGAATGGCCTTACAAAGAGCAGCCCGCTGGTCCATTGGACCAAAAGTATTGCTTGGTACTTTTGCAGTTGGTTCAGCAGTGACTGCAACAGC
The DNA here is from genome assembly GCA_018155075.1 of Cassiopea andromeda. NCBI lineage: Eukaryota > Metazoa > Cnidaria > Scyphozoa > Rhizostomeae > Cassiopeidae > Cassiopea > Cassiopea andromeda. The sequence goes on along the minus strand of WIPJ01067510.1, from coordinate 75,692 downwards.
AAGCAGCCAACACGAAGTCTTTTGTCAAGACGATACAGTCAGTAAGCACAGCAGCCATGGCGGCAATCTCAGTCAATTTGAGGGATTATTGTCGAACGCTGTGTCTTCTGGGATTTCATCAGTATCTATTATCAAAGAAAGAGTTCTGAATACTGGAATTGTCAGATTTGGTAGAGCAGCAGCAGTGGTAGGGGTGTTAATAGTGTTCATTTGAGAAAGCTTATCTTGGTTCTTTTCTATCCTTTGATGCGCAATGTTGCATGTGATGCCAGATAATTGACTTAGTTCTGTGCATCCCACTCAAAGGTAGAAATGTATTGTGTAATGCACTAGATAGCTAATAAATGCTAGATAATGCTAGATAGCTGGTGCTAGATAGCTGATGCTTGATTGTTGACACTGGGTAGCTGACACTAGGTAGCTGACGCTAGGTAGCTGACACTAGGTGGCTAATGCTAGGTAGCTAATTTCATTATGGTTATGCATGTGCAATATGTGTAAGTTTAACAATTTTGATATTTTACATTATATTGTTATTGTTGAAGCTTGGCATTTTGAAATCATAGTGAATTGAAATTGCATAGTTTCAAAGCATATAGGATAAGGGCACCAAATTTGAAAGTTAATTTATTGTGCAGGCAATTGCATCCTTTAGAGCTCATGGTGCACAGCATGTACTTGAGTTAGATTTTAGAAATTTGTTGTGCACCCAGAAATGAGAGAAAACACATGATAGACAGAGTTGGTGCATCTATAATAAAAACCAGCACACTTGATGCTAATGACCTGCATAATGAGACCTGCAATGCTTTTCATGTCATCAGTGTATGGTATTTGAACTACTAGACTGATTTTGCAAGTCCATTGTTTAAGTGTACATTTGCTAGTATGGGAGCAAAATATTCCAAGCATGCAAGTGAAGTCATCTTAGAAAACATCAGCACTTAAAGATATATTGGGAAACATCAAAATATAATCATTCATCAATCAGCCTATGGCTTTTCATAATTCTACTGAAATTACCTCTCTATTCTATGTGATCCTGCATTGATGTACTTAGGTTTCTCATTTCAAGCCTTGAAATGAAATGCAATGGTTATGATATCTGGAAACCTAAATTTGTGAAGCACTGTGCCATCATAATCCATCAAATATCTTGTGTTAGTGCATTTACTCTACATTGCAGCTCTCCTATTGAGTCAAAATAAATACTTAAAATAACCTCATTGGAGCTGCATAATTTTTCTTTACATTGGAAAAATCCATAGAGTTGAAATATCTAAGATCAGACAATATAGCATTCTGCAGTTTAGCATTTGTCTAGCAATAAAGTGCCAAGTTGCCAAGTTTATTTCTGCACTTTTTGCATTATATTTATTTACTGATTTACATTATTTTCTTTCAGGTCATTTCTGTTATTGCTGATTACAAGTACCTATCCTGGGCACATGAGCCAAAGTCAGATGAATTTAAAATTGAGCAGTCAAAGGTATGTTTTGTAATCTGTGGCCTACATCAAAGCTAACCATGGAAACTAGACAATTAAGGTAATTTTTGGCTTTCTACTGCTTGAGTCCACATATTGTCAGTCCTTGAATAAGCTCCCTGGGGGTCAATTTATTTTTTAGATCTTTGCATGGAGATTATTTGAGGGGGAATCATTCAAGGGGGGGGCTTAAAATTTTTTTCTGGTTGTTGGTCAAATTTGAAATGATTCTACCAATAACCTACATTTTATGGTACAAATACAGGCAATAGGTTGTTTTCAAAAGGACAAAGGATTTTTTATTAATTAATGGGTGCTTTTTCTTTCATAGCTCTAGAAAGCACTAGCAAAATCTCAAATTGCAGGGTCCATGACTGGGTGGGGGCTTATTAAAAATTTGCAGTTCTAGGATGGGGGCTATTTCAAGAGGTGGTTTATTTGAGAGGGGATGATTCAAGGATTCACAGTAGCAGCAATTTAAAAGCTGAAGACAGGACTGGAGAGATACAGGTGGCCCATTTCATATTTCATTACATTTGCATTATTCTGTTAGGGAGGTAGCACTTCAACAGGTCAAGTTACAATTAAGTTGGAAAGCAATTGAAGTAAAGCAACAGTACTTTTGATTTTTCAATGCATGTTTCAGATTCATACTCAGTCCATCATTAATTGGTGTATAAAATAAATCTCTAAAATAAACACTACACAATATCAGTCAAATAGGAATTTATAACTTGAACAAGTTATCAAGGTAATGAAGAAAGAGCAATGTGGTTAAGCAATGAGAGCCAAAAATTTAACAAAATATTGCAATATTGTGTCTGCTTATTGAAGTTTGGCCCTTCCCCAATTCTGTACACTGCTCCAGCACTGTTAAGCAGTATTCATTGCAACCCAAGCACATGAATTTTTTAAATGCATATATGCATTTCATTTGACCAAATAGATGCTCATGCATTTAAGTAGATAAGTGTTGGCTTGTTTTGCTAATTTTACAGTTAGTTTAAATAATTGTGTAAACTTGCTATAAATACACTATAAAGGCTAGGTACAATAATATTAATAATAATATATAATATTGTGTAATAATAATAATAATATTGCTTATGTTAAATTAAGAAATAAAATATTTATGCTTGTATTGACTCCTGGTTTTTCTTTAACCTTAATTCATTGTATCTGATCTCTGCAGTGTCACCTGAGATCTGCAGTGAAGCTGAGGGATCTTTGTTGTGTGAATGGGGGAATTTTCATTAAAGTTGGCCAACATCTTGGAACTTTGGATTACCTTTTGCCTGAAGAATATGTGAAAACAATGAAAATATTACACACTGATGCCCCACAAAGCTCATTTGAAAGTGTTGTTACTGTTGTTGAAGAAGAATGTGGCAAAAAATTTGATGAACTATTTGCCAGTTTCTCTGAAAAGCCTGTTGGTTCAGCTTCACTGGCACAGGTTTGTAGTTGTACCTGTAGTTGCTATTTATCTCTGATAGAAAGGCAGAAGTCTTGCTTGCATGTTTTCTTATCAGAACTCTTCAGGGTATAAGCAGTTTTAGAAATGTGGTTGCAAAGGCTATTAGATATCAATTATCTGACATTTTGGAATCCTGAAGAGAAAAGGAATGTATTTGAGAAACAGTTGTACCTGAAGACAAGGAATATATAGAATTAGAAAATAGCTGTAACTAACATATATCTCAGCATTATTGGTAATTATCTGGACAATGTTTTGCTACTATTTATCTTCATTATATCTGTTGTGTAAGGAAGCATATGGATCATTCCATGCCAACTCATCACAGTTTATATCAAAATGACAGCCTTCATTTTCTGGCCATCAAATCTCTATAATGCACTGAGTGTACCGCCAAATTTTCAGCTTAATAGGTCCAATAACTTGATAGATATGATATCTTTAAATCTGTAGACAATGCCCACAAATTTAGAAAGTCAGTGCCCCAATTTTCAGGCACTGGTCTTTGTAAACTGAGTTTCTTTTGAAGACCTTGTTCTAAATTTTGCCAAAAAGTATCAAATATGGGGTCCCTTGGCATGCAGATTTCAGAAATGACAGCTAAGCACTTGTCAAAGCCACCACGTACATGCTAGCACCATGTGTAGGTGCAAAAGTGCTGCTTAAAGTAGGCATAAGTACTGTAAGTACTGTACCAAATTTGTAGTATGGTGATGGTGTTCTCTCTAGTTTCCAAATTACAGGCACTTAAAAAACTATCCAATTTATGAGTGGGTTATTCCATATCAAGTGTACCTAAAAAGCCCAAGTTTGTACATTTACTCTCGTATGTCACCCTTGTAATTTGCAGAAATGAAGAGGCTGATGTGAAATGTCCATACCCAAAATTTCAGAGTTCTACCTTATCTGGTTTTAGTTGTCATTTTTAAAATCTTCATGCCAAGTTACCCCACATTTGATGCTTTCAGGCAAAATTTAGAACATGGTCTTCAAAAGAAACTCAGTTTACAAAGACCAGTGCATGAAAATTAGGGTGTTGCCTTTCTAAATTTGTGGGCATGGTCTACAGATTTAGAGATAGTATAGATTGCCCAAAAATGAAGGAACCTAAGGGGTTGGATGTCATGCCAGTGATGAGTTGGCATGGAATGATCCATATGCTACTTAAAAAAGCCCTAAGCATCTTTTTTCTGTCATATTTTTCTTGCTATTCCACCTTATCTTACTTTCATCAAAGATGTCTTTTGTTGATCTTGTTATGATTTCAAGCCGGGAACCCCTTCCTTTCCTTATCTCTCTTTCATATTTTTCCTCTCTCTGCAATCATTGTCCCATTTCCAACTTCTATCCTGCTTTACAAGGCAATCAGAAGGCCTATGGCAACAGGATATTAGATGCAGCAGCACTCTTCTTTCTATTTTTTTTATGTTTTTCTTACCCTAGGTCCACAAGGCAGAGTTAAAAGATGGAAGAGTTGTTGCAATGAAAGTACAGCACAAAGATGTACAGGCTCACTCTGTGATTGATACGGCTACTTTGGAGGTCTCTTTTTCAATCCTATTATTTCAATCAGGGAAATTTAGAAGGCTGCTGTTTTCTTTTCAGACAGGAACACATTCCAAATTTTTGATGCTATTTCCGTGTATAACTTAAAGGGGCTACTGGGTCAAAGGAACAGTGTATTCTAATGCTCTATCAATTTTCAATTGCAGTTTGGAACGAGGCTATCCTAATATGGATGCAATTCTTTGCATCGCATGGAGCTATGCTTTTGGCCCGCATCAGCACTACAGCTGCCTCAACCCTCTGCCTGTGTTAGCATATGAATACCAACTAACTAACTAGCTAACTAACTAACTAACTACCTAACTAACTAACTAACTAACTACCTAACTAACTAACTAACTAACTAACTACCTACCTAACTAACTAACTAACTAACTAACTAACTAACTAACTAACTAACTAACTAAGCTTTGTTTGAAGTAAGTATGCCATCATTGCATGCTATATATTGAAATAGGGAAAATATAATGGGAATAATATAGAATGGAAGATGGATGGATGGGAAATGAAATATAATATACACAGTAAAGTTTCACTAACAAGGTTTTTAACTTTCCGAAACAT
>WIPJ01067510.1:46230-57974 GCA_018155075.1 Cassiopea andromeda | reverse complement strand
TATAGCTTGGCTCAACTTGCGAAAGATTGCTTTAATTATCACCGCAAAGGCACTTTATATATAAAGCATTGATTTCAATTTTAGATTACAATTCGCAACTGACTTTGGCTCTTCTCGCAGCTTGCAGCTGATTTTGAATCTTCTCGCAGCTCGCACCTTACCTGGTCAAACCGCTCGCGGCTACGCCTCACATACGTTTTCCATCTAAAATCACATATGTTTTCCAACCTAACTCTAGTAGAAATCGTAGGTGCTTAGCTTGTACTATCCCTTGACCTAATATGTGCAGTATATGTGAAAGATCACATATATTTATGACGTAGGTTAGTGGCCCTTTACTTTTGTGGCGAAGGTTAAAATTAATTGACATTTGTTGGCGTCAGTTGACGATCACTGTGAATTTTGATGCATTATCTTTTTCACTCTCAGCCGTTTTGATGTTACCTTTTGCACCCTAGCTTGCAAGAAAAATTGGTCGTGTGTTCAGTGAAATGATATTCGTCAATGGCTTTGTCCACTGCGACCCTCACCCTGGTAACATTCTTGTCTCGAAAAGCAAAAATGATGAAGTTATGATTACCATGCTGGATCATGGACTTTATCAGGTGCGTATAGCAAACCATTTGAAGCTGATGTTATTTACAAGCTTGGAAATTTGTCACAACAGCGTTCATGATTGTTTTACAAGCTGGTCCTTTGAAATGGAATGCTGGAGATTTTACCTCCGTTACCCCCAATTCATTGGGGCTTGGAGGGTGCCTCTGAGAGGACTTTAGTTCTGGCACGAGCATTTAGGACCGGATGCCCTTCCTGACGTCACCAACGGTCTGCGGTGGGCCTCGAACCCAGGACCAGGTTGGTCTGAGTCGAGTGCATTACCGCTAGGCCACGGCTGCTCATCCTTTGGAATGGAATGCTGGAGAATATAGGACAATGACGTAACAGAGACACTTGAGGCCTGTAGGAATTCATTAAAAATCGAGTCCCCTTCTAAATTTTCCCTCTAAACAATGCAAAAAATTGGTTTCTTAAGAATCTCTAGTGGTCCCTTCCAGACCGCAAAAGCCTAACCTACGTCAGTTGCGCCACTGTTATTGAGACGTAGAAACGTGTACCTGCAGGGAGGGCACGGGGGAGGGAAATTCCCCCAAGTGAAAAATTTTACATGGCTTTCCCCTCCCCAACAGAGTTATTCACCTTAAGATATGCATACCAAAATAAGGCTTTTACCCCTCCGAAGTGATTTTACAGGCAAGTTTTGCTCCTCCATGACCTTCCTCCAGTTACGTGTTTGGTACATGAGTTTATAAAGAAACACTGGGATTTAGCAATAACTCGTCATTTTTTCCAATGAATTTTTTTCTTTTATTGGATGGAAGTTGAAAGTTGACTATAGAACCTCTTATTATCACATCTGAAGTGCTAGGAGACATTGGGAGATGTTGGTCGACGCTATCATTCATTATTTCTGTCATTTCAAGAACCATCAGGCTGGAAACACAACTTATTAGACTTACGGTTGCAAATTTTGTGTGTATATAGTCAGGGACCTAAAATATGGGGGGGCAGAAAATGTCCTTAAAAGTTGCATAAAATGCCCTTTATTATTAGTAAAGTACTATTTTCCAAAAAAGAGTTTGTTTTCTCTTTGGGACTCTTTAAGTAAACAGTGGTAATAGGTCCTAACTGGTCACACTTGTGGCCAATAAGACGCATCCTATCACATGTAACCGAATCTGGATATATATTTCGGTTAACCTTTAGGTCAGTATCCGACGTTTTCATACTCTGATGAGTGTCGGACGAAAAAAGCTTTCAGTACGTAAAAGAATGTCGCCGCTTTTTCGTGCTTTGGTAAAGTTCTGTAGTAACAACAGACTATTTACGTATTTTCCCTGTCTATGGTCTAATTTCCTTTGTCATAGCATGAATCTTTTTCATAGCGGATTTTGACAAATGACATGGACAACCATATTGACTGGGCGGTTGTTTGGTCCCATTCAATTTGGTTTATTTTAAAGAACTTGAACTTCTCCCTTCGTTTTCCCTATATTTTTTTATCTTTCAATGCTCATTTTCACAGCCAGATATTTGTTTTATATCAAAGTGAAGGTAGCTTTATCATTTCATGCAACCACTGGAATTTCTTTCCATATAATTTTCACACAGAATTCAATGTCTTTTATCAACTGATGCTAGAACTAATGGATTTCACAGGCAGTGAATTAGACGATTTGATAGTAAAGTTCATATTTTTCTATCGCTGTCAAGACTTTCTTATTGATGTTCACATAGTTGTCTATCCAGCCTTTGTTTGGCAGCAATGCTAGCCCTGTTGGGAACGCAGATCCATTTGTTTACTTCAATGGAACAGCTGCTTGCAGGCTTCAGTAAATTTTATAGATCGCATTTTGTTGGCTTGTTTGAAAATAATGAAACTTGGTAAACTAATCTGTTTAATTTTACAACTGCCTTAGTCATTCATAGATTTCAATTGTCATATTTTAATCGATCATATTTCCTAAGTTTTAATTGATTATATTTCCTGTTTTGCATATATGTAACCAGAAATTTGATGTGTAACCAAAGCGGATTTCATACTTCGAAATTATTTTCAAACGCAGCCAATTTTTGTAAATTCTTCACCCAATTTAAGCATGTTGTCCGTGAAATTTATTGAAGTCATTCACCTAACCAAAAGCCGCAAGAATGAAGTTGATAGCTATTTCACAGTGAAGCTTATTTTTGTTCCATTGAGAAGATATTTGTCTTTCGTTACTTATTTAGACCCCAACCACGCACAGGTCTCTAGGTGGGCCTGGAAAACCGGGAAATAAAGGAGGAATGTAGCAGTATTGAAGAAAACCTAGAAAAGTCATGAAAGTATCTGAAATATATCTCAACTCAGGGAGAAGTCAGAGGAAACTATTTTAATGGAGCCATTTTTTATATCAGTTTGTGAAAACAAGCAAAAGGATTATTTGCCTATTAATACTTTAGGAGTATGAATATAGAGAGAAAGCTGTTTCATATGGATCTATTTGTTTTATTTGTTAAAATCAAATTTATGAGTTTGTTTTTCAGCAGTGAAGTGCAAGGAGCTGGATTTGTTATTCGTGTTCTTAAATTTTATTAAATTGATAAATCTCAGTTGGCCATTCCCCGTTTGTGCGCTTGTACAATTGGACGTACACCACAACTAGCTTAGGCTCCACTTTGCCCTACCTCCAATTACTTCAGCCTATATTTCACATTTGGGAGTATCTAAAAGATGAACAGTTTCAGATAAAAGATTCTACTTTGGTATTTTATATGAATTTAGATACCAAACGCCAGTACTAGCAATTGGCATTTAAAAATAGATTCATTTATCAAGCAGCCTATTCAAAAACTTTATTAACTCTGAATATGTCTTTGATGGTGCTAAGATGGAACAATTAAAACGTGGAAAAACCTATGGTCTTTTATGCGAGTTTCTACTGCTCTCAAGTGCCAAATAAACGTGGGGGGTCCTAATAGACAGGGAAGCCGGAAAAAATTCCGAAATTTATTATACGGGGGAGTAAAAATAAACGGGGTGGTTTATACAAGGACGGAAAGAACAAAAACAGGTTGTCATAGAGCATAAAACTAAAATACATACAGCTGTACGCTATTTTGCCATGGAAATCAGGCGTAAATAGTACTAACAAAGGATGGAAATGAAATGAGGGGTTTGTAGAAAATGTCAATTTCCCTAAAATTAACAAATGGGGGGTCCTAATAAGGTCCGGGGGATTGGAAAAAATCGAAAAATCAATAAGCGGGGGGGACGTTTATTTGGCATCTGTGAGTGTATGATTGCTAAGGTGCTTCACTAATAAGCAGTATCCAATAAAAGTAGTCTTAACAATAAAATTACTGATCTACTTTTGCGGTCTTCACGCAAGGTCAGTCAGCAGCTTGATACTCTCGTCATTGAACACCTCTCCAAACATTGCTTTCATGGTTTGCGATTTGCAAAGTTTGTCAAAGAGTGTTGCGGGCATTTCTGCATCGAAGCAGAGAACCATAATAAACAAAGCTTGCTTTTGGCGTTTGTCGAGCTTGGCGTTCATAAGGCATTCTTCTATATCAACAAAATCCTCCTTTTGGTAGCCTGCTTTGACTGTGTCTAATTTCCTCCCACCACTGCCTTGCTCTACCTTCTCTAAGTGACTTACAGTTTCATCGAATTCAGACAAAAATTTTGAGGCTTCCTTCATTTCTCTAGATTCAAATCTTTGCACATTGTCATAGTTCAGACGACTCCAGCCATTGTCGTATATGAAATAGCTTGACTGGCCTTGCCCCACTCCTCCAACTGTGGAGTTTATGGTTGAAAATCTGCTGGTCGTAGAGTTTGTCCCTGTGTTCATGGTGACGGTTGTTTGAAGTGGAAGTTGTTTGATAGAATAAGCACCAGATTGATAATGGGTTCGCTGGATTGGCCGCTGATTTTCTTGCTGACTCCATCGCGGATTTCTTGATTTGTGTCGACGGTCGCTTCGTTTCCTTGTGCTTGCATGAGCTCTTAAAAACATCGTTTCCTGTAGCTTATGTTGCCGTTTTCTCAAACTGCAACGAATCCAGTAGCTCTTACAAAGTCCAGCTCGTGTTGTCACAGTATCTGTTACAACAATTGTACTGTTTGATGCAAGTGTACGGTCTTTCTGGCTTGTTGATTATTCGTTGAAGATCGGCTTTTCTTTTCGACCCAATGACGAACAGCCTTAGGTGCAAAGCTGTTTTTGATAGCAGCTTATTGTAGTTGATTGAATCAGCCAATGTAAGTAACGTCGCTCGTCTTCTAGTTGTAGATCTTCTATTAGACGAGAAATTTGTGTTTGTATTGGAATGTTAATATGAGATGTTTCAGAAGAATTTAAAGAGGTGTAACTATTGTTCTTTTGTATTGCATAAGTAATTCTTTCCTATTGCCTTAGGGGAAGTAAAGCATATTGAAGGCAGGTGTTATCATGCTAAATATATCATGATTATCAGATAACTGCATCAGGTCCGCAATCAAACATATGATCAGAATATTTTAAAACCCATTATGTATACATTTGTGAAGTAACAAATACACCTTTTGATAAAAGTGTAATCTACAAGAATATTGAGGCTCTACTTTGCTGAATTTTGAAAATAAGTTCAGAATAGTTAAGTCCTCAAATTTGATAAAGAAATGTATTGTTGTTTGTTTGAGTTTTTTCAGTTTTCACGTTTTATTTATAGGAAACATGTCTATAAGAAGCATGATGCTGAAATTAGGTAGCACATTAAAAAGCATTTAAGAAACATAGGCAGGCTGAGTTTCAAATAATGATTTTCAAAAACTGTTTGTTCTAGTAAGTTTCTGATCAAACTAGCTGGAAAATAGAACGAGCATCCACTACATGCCTCCAAAATCTGAGCATCCTTTTTCCTGCACTACAATTGCCTAAACTGGGTTGTTATTGTCATTGGAAGTCTTTAAATTTAAGAAACATTTAAGGCTGAGTTTGAAAAAGTAGCTTGAAAAAACTGTGTTTACAAGAAACTTTTTGATCGACTAGAAAGAAAATTGATACAACGTCCATTGTATGCCTCACACAGCCTAAACATCCTATTTCTGTCTTATCAGTTGCCAAATTTGGATTGTTATTGGAAGTCTTCAGATTTTAAGAAACAGATAAGAAACATTTAAGACTCGATTTGAGGATGTATTAAGAAACATCCAAGCTGAAGCCAGAAAGTGTGTTTCTTGTTAGGAGAGTTTTTATGGTTTACGCTGTTAGATGCCAAATTTATTATTCTGTTTCCTTGTTTTCTGTTTATGGTGAAGTGGATCATTGACAACAATTTGAAGATTTTCCTCTGATTTTAAATGGAATGTGCATCTTTTGCTGCTCAAGAAGTGAAAATAGTAGTAGGCGAAAAACGATAAATTTGTTGAGAGTGCTGAAGCCTGTAGAAATTTGATATTCCTTTTAAAAAAGTAATTATTATCCTTACTCTTTTTGCACTAGCAATTAGGATACTTAGATACGATATATTTCTAAAGATTATTGACAGCGTATGCTCCTTCCCCTTCTCTAGACTTTAAAGCGCTCCTTATAAGGTCAATGTAAAGTGATAGGATGCGATGGTTGTAAAATATAATCTGAAAATCTCTCTCCTGCTCGCAATACACAAAGCTTTGATAGCTTTCGTTTTTTGTTTGAACTCCTAAATGCTGCATGTTGAGAAGTATTTTCGAGTTAAATTTAGGAAAGAAATTAGTGCTACCTGTAACAAAACTTGTTCCTACCACGTTAGGAAACTAATGTGTCTGATGTTTGCATGGATATTTTGTTAACATAAGCAGTTCTTACAGACCAGAACCTGCTCCAAATACATCGTATTAAGTTTCTTGGCGGCTTAGATAATCGTAGCAAACCGCACACGTTTTTTGTATAGCTCAGTCCTTTTGTATCTCAACCGTCAGCCAAATTACTTCGATTTGTCCTTTAAACGAACTTTTTTAGTAAATACCTTTCGTTTATGAAATGATTTCCGTGTTCCTTTGGTATCTGTTAATGTGATCTATCTCTTTTGTCTTCTCATAAATAAGTGTACATAGCATCGCAGTCCTAGATCCAGCCATGCAACAAGTTTTGTGACTGATAGAGTTCCCTATTTTCGTATATAGCGATATTGTTATCGTGTTCGGGGGGGATGCGAGTGCTAGAGCGTTTGCATTTGAGCCTAGATACAGATAGACGTTAAGTAGGGTTTTACTTCGTTCACTCATTTGGTACAGCATTTAATTCTTGTAGCCATTTTTTAATTGTGCACTGTTACGTGGAACTCCTCTATTCCTTAGACCTTGAGATCATTTTCATTGTAGAATTTTCAATGTAGCTTAACTGCAGTTATCAACATCGGCGTCATCTTTACTTTGACTGCATAGTCATAACCATGATTATCTCAATTCTTTCAACTTTATCATCATCATCACTATCAGTATGATCATCATCATCATCAACATAATAATGATAATAATAATTAATAATAATTTGCGAATATTTCAACAGGATAACCTATCAATACTTATAGATATTGTTATCATTAGGGTCCTGCTTGCCTAAATTTACAATGGTAAAAGAAAAGAAAAATGTCCATCTTAAAACTTAAAAAATTTCATCAAGCAAGTGTCATTAAAACTTAGATCATCACACAATTAAATGTCATTAAAATGGCTATCTAAAAAATATCTAAAAACAAGTCGTGATTCGATTTTCCTTGCCTGTAAAGGCAAGTTGTTGTATTCTTTGGCAGCCATGAAATAAAGTCCCTTTCGTCCAAATTCCGTTTTCATTAGTGGTAACTTTACCGATTGTTCTTCGTTTCTTGTGTTCTTTCCGTGTGCATTCTTAGTGAAGTATTCTTTCATTACATAGAATGCACACGGAAAGAACACAAGAAACGAGGAACAATCATCACTTTCTCATCATCACTTCCTGTTCATCTAGGACTGGCTCTGGGGTCGGTTTATCGCCTGTCAGTTGGTTAGAAGAGGCGATTGAGTCGGCTACACCCAGTCCACTCTGTTACCCCAACAGTTACTAGGCAGAGCTGTAGCGTGAGCCATTGAGCCTGCTTTTCACTGAAGGGGCCTGGTTGGACAGTTTGCCCCAACTTAAGGGCAGTTGTCTTTCTGTGCCGGCTTGCCACCACATGGAGGTCTCCAACCATGGGCTAGCCATTATCATCATCGTCGTCGTCGTCGTCTTCACCATCATCATTATCATCATCATCATCATCATCATCATCATCATCATCATCATCATCATCAATCATCATCATCAATCATCATCATTAATCATCATCATCAATCATCATCATCAGTCATCACCATCATCAATCATCACTATCATCACCATCACCATTCATTATTGCCAAGTAAGCACCATGTTGCCCTCGTGATCTAAAGTCAAATTATAATTTAGTGAGTTAAACTAGAAAAGCCACTTTGCAGCATTGATAATACACGTTTTTTTACAAGAAAATCATTATTTTGCATGAGCCTCAATTTTCTTAACTTTTCCCGATATTGAGCCTAAGATTTTCTTAAATTTTTCTTAACTTCAACTGAAATAAACTGGCTAGAGTGGTTTACACTTTCATTTTTAATATTGTATACTTGAATTTGACTTCCATCTTTAACGTTTTGAATGCAGTAACGACGAAATACCGATTTTTGGCCTATAAAAACACTTAATTTTGGAAATTGAGCCTCGTGATTTTCTTACGATTTTCTTGAGATTTTGACGATTTGAGCCTCATTTTCTTATAAACTGTTTTCTTATAAAAAACGTGTATCTTAATGATACCTTGGCGTTAACTTTTTCTGTATAGTTAATCAGATATACAATTAGTATTTTGTTTTTATCCTCAGACGCTCACTGATGATTTTCGAATAACATATTGTAAATATTGGCAAGCTTTGCTTCGTGCTGACATTGAATCAATGAAATGCCTTGGTGAATCTCTTGGAGTTGGAGATCTCCATGGCCTATTTGCATGCATTATATCGGCAAGATCATGGAATGCAATCACCTCTGGTATCGATAAGACTTCTTTTTCAAAGAAGGAGGTATGTTATATGACAGATTTTAGTTTCGTTTTTCACTTGAAAAAGAATTAGCCTTACTAGGAAAACGCTAAAATACGATGGCAAAATCGACATTTGTTTTAACGATTGCACTACAATTAGAGGCTCCATAATTTTCATTTTAGACGTTTTTGTTCTGTTGAAATGACCTGGCACACTTCTTTCTGTAAATAAAATAGCCCTTCCCCACGCTTGCATTGATGTAGTGCTGTTTGGAGGCAACGAGGGACTGTGCATATTGACCTTTTACACCGTGGATGACGGAATAACCAACCTGATAACCGTTCTGTACTGGATGGGTATTCTGTCATTTTTGGTAATTTTGGATTTTGAACTCTTTAAGTTGTAATAATCCTTGCACTAAGCTTTTCAAGACATGAAGTATATTAAAAAACACGTTGCATAAGTTTTAGCTGAATTGAAAGACTTAATGCTCTCTACAGAACCCAACCCCCGTCTCTGTGTTGTTTCGTATGTGTTTTTGTGCCTTTTCCTTTTGAATTCTAACACAAAGCCAGATCTACACAGCCAATTTTTGCAAAAATACCAAATAACGTAAAATTGCGTTTCCTTTAGTGTTGTGAGATTTATCACAACTGTTTTCCTGTATATTGATTTTTGCAACTTCCATAACAGCATTCAAGGGCTTTCTCATCTTTGGTGCGATTTTCATTAAAATCAGCTCAGATTTTCCATCAAATTTTCCATATGCATTATTGATGTTTGCTGAAAAAACACCATCTGCAAATTCAGTTATTAACTCGTGCTTTGTCCTGACTTGCTCTTTCATCATTGTCTTTAGCAAATTCAATGAAGTTCTCCTCTATTTTGTATTCCATATTGACGATAGGAAGGAATGAGTATCATCTTTTAAAAGTGTCTTTTAGCAGGGCGCATGCTGAACCTGGAAAACCTGGAAATAGATTGTTTTTAAGAAAAATCAGGGAAAACTTGGAATATTCAGGGATTTTTTTATAATTTTTATTCAAGTCAGGGAAACGTCAGGGAATACAGATTATTTACTGCATATATTATTTTCTTCATCTCTTTGCTTTGCTGTTCTCAAAGTGGTTGTTTTATTTGTTTTCCAGTAAATGCAAACTTTATCTCTTTGCATAGAGCTATAGCAAATTCCTGTACATTACCTATTTTTGTAAATATGTTAGATTGAAGTCAAGGAAAAAGTGGGTATTTTTGACTATCGGTCAAAGAGGAATAATCATTGAATTTTGATTGACGTACCGTAAATCCTCGAATTTGCCCCCTTGGGGGCTTATAATTTTTTGAATTTTTGAATGGGGCTTATTTGACTGGGGCTTTAATAATTTCCTTGGTAGTTTGTTATATTCCAATTGAAAATTTTCTACTTGTAAACTATTTCTTGGATGCTATACATACAAAAAATGGGATGTTTTTAAGGAGCAGGCAAATTTTCTTTAATTAACGGCTTTTTCTTTCCTACCTCTATGAAGCACTAACAGACTCTCAAATAGGTACAGTCACATGCTTAGGTGGGAGCTTATTCGAGGGGGGCTAATTCGCTGATTTACAGTATTGGGTACCTTTGACCATCCTCTTTAGGCAAGATGATCTCTGCAACAGCGATAATTTTGTACATTCTGCGACGTGTTTTCATAAGCTCTATTCCTCTAAGCATATTATGGTAGGCTGCCAAAATAGATGGCCTACGTACTTACTAGTGTATGTCCTCACTCAGCTTACAATTTGCCTCATCGCCAAAACCAAGTTGGCTCTTGTTCTGGCATGTTTTAAGACTGTTAAAATTACTGTTTTTGCTGTATCTACTCATTAGGGTCAGGGAAAATATGGTGCTTTTGTACTCTGAGTCAGGGAAAAAGTATCTGTTTTATCCAGAATGCTAGGAAATTATTTTTTTAGAAACTTTTATGAACCCTGAACTCACCTCTTAGATGTACCATGCCCTGTAAAATTTCTACACATTAGCATTCGGGTTCTGCCTTCTTTTTCAAGGTAGCCTCTGCAAAATTTGCTATGCCCCCGATCCTTCTTGAATGTTTGAATTTCGAATACTTATTCTGAAACAGTTGTGTAATTTTTGGCTGAAATGAACCCTCTGAAGACCAGGTGTGCTGCATCAAATATTTACCTATGCCCGCTTTTGTTTATTTCAGAGTCCTTTAATACGGTTAATGTAAGCACTTCAGATGGGTTATGCAACGTTTTGAAATTACATTACTTTTGAGCGTTCTATTTAATAATTCATTAGTATATTAAGGCTATCGATGTTCCCAACCCAATATCAATTAAATCTTGCTCAAAATATAATTAAACCCGTACAAATCTGTTGAGGTGCAGAAATGACTGTTTGGCAATAAATTTTCAGCAATATGGAGAAGTTTTATTACTCTAGCTATTTCTGTACCTCCATCGATTCGGGCGAATCTTATTGTCGTGCCACCAAGCTTAGAAGCACTATTTCTCATTTTCATTGCAATAGCCTCAACAGATGAGATGGAGGCTCTTATGCACACTAGGCAGCCTCACCACACCTAGCAGTTGTAGAGAAATATCTTTAAAAGACTTATTCAGGGGGGCCAACAAACCCTGGAAACCCAGGAAGTCCCTGAAAAACCCTGGATTTTCTTTGACCCTGCAATACCCTGAAAATACAACCCACTTCTGAAAATTATGTTCTGAAGCAGATTTTCCACGCATCAATTTTTGGCCTTGCAGTGCTGCTACATTTTTTATTCCTGTAACACAAGGGAGGAGGATCTATGAGGTTATTGGGGGGTAATAGCAGCGTATCATTTGTCGTGTAGTAAGCAGCCTCTTTTTCCAACAACGGACACAAAATTTCAAGTAAAACGCAGAATGAAAGGTGGATGCGTACAGGCAGAAGATCTATATATGATAATTATATTTTTCGAAATCATAGTCAATAATACCCTGGAAAAGAATTACATTTCACTGCTGGCCACCCTGTTATTCCAATAACAATTTTCCCTTTTAATTTTGAAACTTGACCTCTAAGCATTGCTTTGAAGCTTGAACTCTAAGCATTGCTTTGAAACTTGACCTCTAAGCATTGCTTTGAAGCTTGACC
>WIPJ01067510.1:19440-40974 GCA_018155075.1 Cassiopea andromeda | reverse complement strand
CCCCAAAGTCCAGCTTTGGATCCACCCCTGATCAGCAGTATATATTTTGCCAGGCTGCATCTGGCCCTTGGGTCTTAAGTTTAACATGTGCTGTAAACCAAACAACATTTAAGTCTTTGACACTACCCAGGCCTAACTTTCTTTGCATTCATAGCAGATCCAAATGTACGATAGATGTTTGGTTCAATTGTGCAAATCATGCTTTTGGGTTCTTTGTGACGGAATTTCATTTAGCGCTTTCATACATTGTGTAACTCAAAAGATATAATGATACACAAAAATAATTTGATAAAGATAACTATTGCTAATTACAAAAAATACCACAAGTATGATGGTGAATTAATATGTATTATGTCTGTATTTGCCTAGTTGAGTGGCATTAAAATGAAAGATGGAACATTTTGCAATCATTACTGAAAATTTTGTCTTATTTAAAGTATTTTTACAGACATATCCTGCCTGTTTAGTGCAACTATGGTTCATTGCCATTCTCCTAAACAAAAGGCAAACAGCTAACCTTTATCTAGGCCAGGGGTTGCCAACTATATCACAAAGTGATATGACAAA
This sequence comes from Cassiopea andromeda, assembly GCA_018155075.1. Classification (NCBI taxonomy): domain Eukaryota; kingdom Metazoa; phylum Cnidaria; class Scyphozoa; order Rhizostomeae; family Cassiopeidae; genus Cassiopea; species Cassiopea andromeda. The sequence goes on along the minus strand of WIPJ01067510.1, from coordinate 40,407 downwards.
GAACCATTTCAAATTCATGGGACACATGAACATCATCCCCATACCTACCTCTCACATGAAAATATCTCACTGAATTGGAGTTTAGTAAAAATATATAAGAAACACATATCAATATGAGTGTAAGAGCTGCAGGAAACCAGGGAAAGAGCTGTATGCAGCTTGGGAGCCACAGGTTGTCCGCTCCTGATCTAGGCAGTATGCTACTATTCTATCTCCCTCACAGGGCTTGATGAATCACAATTTTATGAATTACAGTGCTGTAACATTTTGATAGGAAGAGATAAAAGTACAAAACAAAGAGCATACTTGGGTAGCAAGTTGATCACAATGTGACTTGCAAAAATGGGCATAAGAGGACAGTTAATTCTCACTGGGGTAGCAAGCTGAACTATATGGAGGTACAAAACCACTGGAAATGGGAAAAGTTTTATGAAAATAAGAACTTAAGCAATTTGTCAAGCCCAGCTACAGACCTATGCTGCATAGACAATGGTCAATAGCTAAAGCCTATGGTTTAAAATACCATTGAGTCTAGACCCCATGTCAGTGAGAAGAGACCATAGCAACAATTTTCAACTCTATGTTGATGGATTAAGCTTGGCTAGCATTTCATGGCATGCATTGATGAACTCCAGAGTCCTGAAACTGCCTTCAAGTTGTTACTTTGAAGCTGAAAACATGCCCATCTCATTTTCATTAAAATAGCTCTTTCAACCTCTTTCATTACAGACTTGTATTCATCAGTTTTTGAAATTGCACCATCTCTTGCCAACCCCACACCTGCTGTTTGATCATTACTAGCTGTGTTCCTCACCTCTGGCTCTAAAACATGCATCCCTGTTTCTTGGACATCTACAAGATAAAATTCTATTGCCATGCAAGATGTTGTACCACTAAATAACAAAGTTTGGCTGTCTCATGTCTTTATTATTGTTAGGAAGACATCCATGAATAAAACATATTCTTAACACAGCTATGAAAGCTAACCAACTAACTTATTAAAAACACAATTCCCAATTTATTGAAAAAGCCATCATTACAATTTGCTCATATGCAGTGACATCAGAGGCATTCTAAAAGTGTAAGGGGCAAATAAATGGAGGGGCACTCCCATAAGCAAAAAAGGGGAGCTCTGCATACAAGTTTGTGAGAAAATGGGGGGCACATACCCCTTCTTCCCCAGTTATTATGTCCATGCTCATAGGCAATTTTTTTTGTTGGAATACTTTGCACATCAATCATGGTTTGTAGGTAACAATGGTGCCTTGTGGATACTTGTGGTGTATTGATCAAAGCAGCTGATTAATTTCTTCTTTTGTAACCTCCAACCCCTTGGTGCTACAGTTTATTCTATTTTATGCCATGATTTCATAATATGTGATTTTATGCAACCCGTTTCAAATTTCATGCAAAGTTATGCTGATAAATTTGTGTATTATCAGTTGCAATATGATCACTTTGCTGTTTCTTCCCTGCCACAATCCTTTCAAGTCAAAGGTAAAGAGTAAGGTAAATCTGTTATTCAAAAAACTTTGCTTTTCATATGAGGATATGAATTCACTTCAAGAAAATGCACTAATCTAGATAAAACAGACTATTAGTGCCTTAAAACCAATGCATGGAATTCAATAATCAAAACACACAATGACTCTTTGCTATTACCATCAGTGTAAATCATTTTGAGCAAGCACACAGCAACTCTCTGCCATTGCTTTTGTAAGCTCAGATACCAAACACACATTTGTTCCTAGAAAGCGCCAAGTACATGACTGAAAACTCAGTTCTCTTCTTATGTTAGTTTGCACAGGTTTGTGTACATATCTCAACAATGATCTAACTCTGATCCTCTTAACATCACTTCTACACCACTTGGGTTTCATCAAGTCAGGTATTCAAATGAATTTCAGTTTTGAGCTAAACCATCTGGGATCTTACTGGGAGGCTGGGATGGAAAGGGTAACACAAAAAGCAATTTACCATGAAAGACCAACAACTGTGGGAAGAATTATTGTCTTCATAAACATTAAGTCAAATGTTTGCCTTTGGAACAATTATGTCTACCTGCTCTGTAGTAACAATAGGCTACAACAAAACCAGCCATCAAGAAGAGATAAGAGTCTTTAAACGCAAAGGAGCTGAGTAGAATTTACATGCTCTAAACTTGCTTTGTACTTCTCATTACCTACTGCCCAAACATAAAAATATATATTTTTAGTGGCTGTCTTTCCTTTACTAGAATGTCAGCCTTCTAAGTCAGAGTAAGTTATGAGCCAACTGTATTAAAACATTTCTTACTATCAGGGCTGATGTTGGGGAATGTTTTTATTACAGTTTGTTCATAATGTATTGTGACTTTCTGAATATCAGCCTAAAGATGTTTTTTTCCATATATTTTCTGAATGGTTACAAAAGAGTTTTGTTAAATGATAAAAGATTTTGCACAAATTACCTTGTGGTACTGAACCACCAACCATTATGCCATCAATGTCATTGCATGATACACAGTAGTCATTCTGTTTTCTGTCTCTCATCAAAATTGTCTAGAAATTGGTTTTGAGAATACCATCAAAATTGTCTATAAATTGACTAAATAAATACAACAGCCAATGAATTCATCCATATTTTCAATTGCTCTCTTCTCTTTTGGGTAAGATTGATCAGCAATAGCAGACATGAAACTTTTCACTGACATGTATACACAAAGGGTTTCTTCCTTGTTCCTACTAAATCTTAACAACCATTTTGATTTACATTGAGGAAAATATTTTGACAACAAATTATTCAAATACTGACCCCACATTTGTTGCATGTACTTGCAAGCATTTTGTAACCTTTCAATAAATATTCTCCCATAAGTTTACTTATTTTGTGTGATCTCTCTCTTCTGAGTTCCAATGCATGTTTCTCTTCATCTGAGTAATCCATTCAATGTATCTACTGGGTACCTGGGTGAAATGTGCTGTGGAACAAAGACAAAGACAAAAGTGTCATGCCACTTTAGTCATGGTAGAAAGCATGTGTAGAAAAGCCAGGGTGCACTCCAGTAGCTCCTCAGGTGTACACCAATAATGAAGGTAGCATACACTTAAGGTGCAAAGATCAAAAGGACTGCATGCCAAGATTTGCATTTTATTACACCAGTATGCCAAAAAGTATTGTTTAAGCTCTATCCATGCCACCATGTCAACAGGAAAGCTAACTTCATGCAAAATATCTTTGGGCCTAAGTGTGTTGAATGCACCTTGGAATAAATGTTGTTAGGCTTAGCTTTGAGTAGGTGACTCTTCTAATGAGGGGGCTAGAATACATATAGCAGGGCAGCATAATTGCTAAAAAATTCCTAGAAAGGATTTCTCACTTTCCAAGGGAGATATTGCGAATTCTGAGGGGGGCTATAGCCCACCAGTTCTACACTAGTGCCACTCATACTTTCAGTTACTTACTAGTAGCATAATAGCATAACTATGGTCAACATTCAATGGGTATGATGACTGTGCACTCAAGATTTATGCATTTCAAGTTACTACTCTTTTGTGCTTAATTTTAGGGGAGGCATATTGTACCTTTTGAAATTTTTCACCCCTCATAGCATTTTATATATATAATGACCCTCCCCCCACCATTTTAGCAAAACGTGGTCATCATCACTATCAGCAAAATTTTCACTGTCATTTTCATCCCATTATTCATGATTCAACTCTCCATGAAGCATTTCAAAACCCTCGTCAAGTGGAGCATTGTCTACCACTCCATCCAACTTTTGCTTAACACCACCTGGTGGGATCATCAACTCTTATACTTCCTTCAGGGTTGTTGCGATTTTCCCAGTAGGTCATTTTATTCCACCCTTCTACTTTATGAAAATCTAGAAAAATATCCACTCCCCCTGCTAATTCGCCCCCCTACAATTAAGCACAAAAGAGTACCTTGGAAAATAGGCAATGGAACTCTACACCTTACTCAAAATTCCTAGCTGAATGTTGAGTCAAGTGCATCAATTTAACTGCTAACTTCTCAAAAGTGCCTGCTGGGTCAGCTCTATCCTAACTATATCTTCAAGATTTAAGCAACTAAATCCATCCGTACAAAGCAAAAGCAACTCACTTTATTTTGTTGATAACTTTTTCTAAGACGATATTCTAACCTTGTTACAGTCTTGGCCCCCAAAAAATTTCCACGCTTATGCTTTGGCCTCCTTGTGAGTTTTGCCTCCTCTGAAAATGAAAATGGCTGCTTACACAGATACAGCTGCTTCGCTGCTTTAAAATTCCATGCATTTAGCAGTGATATAGCTAATGTAGAGTATAATTGCTGTTGTCAGCGATGTGATTATCAGGGAGCGTTGAGTGCATCACGCCCCCAATATGTTTGAAATTGCAAGAAAGTTGGTGAAAATTCGATCCTGCTCCAAGAGAGTTGATCACAGCGTTTTCCGTCACCTTTTTATTTTTTTGTAACAGTTGTTTGTCAAATGGTGAAACACCCCCCCCTATGGACATTGTCTTTTGGCACATACCTGGCTATTGTCAATAACGAAACTAAGAGCAAGACATTCTGACACAGTGAATCCTTTTTATTTATTTGACTGTTTCAACTAGCAGCTTAACTAATTTTTCGAGCTTCAATCTTTTTAAAGTGTCTCGGTTTTGACCTTTGGATTATTCTTAAGTTATTCTTAAATAACGAAAGAGTAGCTACTTCTGAAAATCAAAGGATTTATACATTACATTATAATATATTATATAATATATATTAAATGATTATATTCAAATCTTTATTGATATTTTACTTCATCATAATGCAAACTAAAAGTGGAGCAGAATAGCAAATGTTGTATCGATGGTGAGGAAGTTAATCTACAAGTAGTACTATAACTCAAATACACAAAAATTCCAAGTCTTGATGAAGCTTGAGCCTTGCATTATTCTTAAATGCTTCTTAAATTTCAGGGATTCTGAGCCTGAATATTCTTGCAAGCTTTATTCTTATTAGAAAGTCTGTATACCACGTAGTACATAAAGAACGATGACTTCAACATGTAGTTTTTCGATGTCCGAAAGAAGTACCATTTTGTCTTTGGGGCCATTCACCCGCTATAAAATTTCATATTTACCATTTTGAACTAAACAATAGGGCAATAAATCATGGTACCCTCCTTCGCCCTTAGAAAGTTGCGTAACGATGAATTATTCGTACCAAGAGAAAGTGCTAGTGTTACAATTTTACTTTGATTGTAATACATTAGAAAATCACTGGAGATAGGCTGAAGGAGTACGACAGAAAACATGCTCATTAGCGGGTAGAATTGAGCATTAAGATCTGACGATTAATCATTAATAGGCCGAATTAGACAGAAAGTTGGATGAATACAGCCTACCAGCAATACCGAATAGCGATATAAAACTTTGTTTACCATGTAGCTATAGTAATCTGACGGTGCTTGTAAGCATAGTGCATTTTACATCGTTAACTAAGTGACGGGTTTTGAGAGCTGAATTGGCAGATTGCAAGAAAAAGACTGTCGTTATGGAACCTTTTAAGAGAGAATCATCAAGAGTGAAACGGAGGAAAAGAGAAGAGAGGATATGGAGAGAACACCATAAGCAGCACGTAGAGAGGGTAAATTGAGTAACTACCTGTAAATTTCCTTTTTGTCTTTTACAGCTTTTGATTATGTTAAACTTTTTCTGATTTAGCCGGCATGAGTTGCTTTGTTTGCATTTTCTCCGCTTCTACTTTGTATCAGCTTCATTTTAGTGCGTGTCATTCTTATTATGTGTGTCACAATGTGTAGAGAGCTCAAAGGATGAACTCACACCATGATTTAAGGACCATTCTGGGCTGCGGTATAAGCAACATAAGCGTGGAGGGCCCCATGAAAATCAGCCCTAACTCTCAAGGGCATCCCTCCTTTCTTAAATAACTGAAGCGAAAGGAAGCTATATAGATAGGATCCCATCCAGAGATTATAAGAACAGTACTTGATAAGATTATTTGTAAATGAGCAGAAAGGAATTATTTTTTGATTGCAGATTAAGCTGTTCTATTAGCTGCTTATAAAACGTAAAGTCGTCTTTCGCAGGTCCATCAGACAAACATTGTCAAAGCCTAGAGACTTTAGACTTTCTCCATAGAAAAATAGGGAGATTTAGCCCAAACCTAGGAGATCATGGGGTATTGCTAAGGGAACAGGTGTATCTGATGAAATGTCGTGATCGGTGAGCAGTTTGTAACAACAATAATTATAAAAAGCGTATATAAAATTTTTTTATTGTTTTCTTGTTAATAAGTAAGCAGACAACAAATTTTTTCCTTGTGTGCAGTTAGTTTGATCGTTACATCATAATTGTGGGTCCGAAAACTTTTCAAATAAGTTACGCAAATATGAAGAGAGATCTTAAGCTCATTCCAAAAAGCAAATAAAATAGCAGCGAGACATCTATTGGTTTCTACTAGAACCGAGACAAAGCAATCAAAACTCGGAGAGTTGACAGCTCTGCTTTCGTGCTGGAAGCTCTCGAACCAAATTGTAGCGGAGGCATTCCTTTGGAAAGAATGTGACGTCATACATAGGATTCGCTTTAAATTCATTTCTAAATACCTCTTGCTACCAGGCATAGCACTACACTGAAAGAGAATTAAGGCACTTAGGGTCATGAATCTAGTGGCTGCACCACGGGAGGAATAGGGGACTTCCCCCTACTTATCGCCAAGACCAGTTTTCTAATTCAACCAAATGCGATGAAAAAATGTTATGGTTGGGGTGAGGGACTTCTAGCCAGATTTTAATTGGGTGTGGCAACCAAATTTCGTCATAATTTTAGGGAGTGGCATCAAAAATTCCCTTCAGTATGCGATGGCTGGCACCCCTGCATGATTATGCATCATGATCTTATTCTGTGAAGCTCTTTGAATCTAGGAGTACCAGCTAGATGAGCTTATCGGTACCCACAGCAGCATTGTTACTCTCATAACATTTAAGATGGAATCTGCTGTCCACTTTACGTAAATTTTGATGATAACATGAAAATTTGCTTTTTAGATTCATGGTATGAAGCCAACAATTTCGGGATCGATTCATAATGAGCAATACGATTACCTTCATGTTCAGCTCCGACTTAAAAAACTACAGGTTTGTTTTGTTCTGTAGTATCTCAACACTAAACACACAAATATAATAAAAAGGAATAGGGATAATTCTGAAGTCCATTAATTTTTGGAATTATTTCTGAAGCTAAGATTCCTGTAGCATCCCTTGAAGCTTTGTTACAGAAAACCTAGCTGCTGCTTTCTACAACCTTCTTCTAGTCGGCTTATCCTGGAGAAGACATGGCGCCCTTGATAGCTGCACGAAACTCATCCCTGTCGTGAGCTAGCCTTCCAGCCTCAGTAATTTTCATTCGCATCACGTCCCCTATGCCCTTATCCCACTGTCTTCCAGGCATTCTCCTTTGTCTCTTTTTATCAATCCTACTTTCCAAAAGGCTGGTTTCTTTATGTAGTTTGTCATTTTTTCTTGCCTTTTTTATATGCAAGGCATTGCCTCTTTTTGCCCCTCGAACTCACGTGCCTTCTCTGGACAATTTGTCCCTTCTTCCAACCAATCGACACCTGTGTCCTCTGAATAAAGTTATGCTAAAAATTACTAAGCGATCGATTGAAATGAGAACATAATTGTGAATTGTTTTGCAGATGGAAGAAGAACGATTTGCTTCGATTGACAAAGAGAATCGTCAATTGCTAGAGCGTATCATAAATGCTGTTGGTGACATACCAGCTCCTTGTGATCCAAGCCCAAGAGCAGGCACTTCGTATGTATCATAGTATAGGTTCCAAATCTTTGATTGGTCAAGAGCTCTAATCACATTTAAATTTAGGCCAATGAGCCTAAATTTAGCGGTGAGACACGTTTGTTGTCAAATTCCAGACGTGCTATTGGCTAATACGGGAAGGAGAATTTGAATGTGATCAGAGTTCTCGACCTATCAAAGATTTGGAACCTATGCTATGTATCATCCATATTTTAATTGTGTTGTATAGGAAATTAGGCGAGTAAATATGTAGGCAGTTAGGCCTTAGTGAGTAGGCAACGATATCAAACCAATTACGCAGCGTGTATCAAGCCAAGTTAACTTAACATTAGGCTTTAACTTGCCAGTCTCCCACCTGGGTCACTATGACTTCAGTTAGTAGTTCCAAAAGAGCTGGTACACTGGCTTCAAAGCACATCGGAGCGGGTGTTGGATATGCTTCTGCCTGATTTCAGGGGCGTGGAAACAACTTCACAGTAGAGGGTAATTAAGGTCGTGGATGAGCTCGGAATTCTGCTTATCCTTGTTGGTTACAACATCACTTTCAAAGCTTCTGGAATATCAGTAAATAGAAAATGGCCTTTTATGGCATCTTTTTCTGGAAAAAGGTGTAAAGATATGAAATATGCTATTTCATTCAAAAACGTGGGGGGAGGGGCTAGTGCCTCCGGCCCCCCGGTTTCGAAGCCTCTGATTTTGTTTCAGGTATCAAGATAATTAGCTTTAGATCTTCATGCTGGCAATTCCCTTAACTATCTTCATCATTTTATTCTTGACCTACAGTTTGATCTTTATTAATATCACTATTGTCATAAATGATATCTTTGTCATGACCATCAACTTTAGTATTTTCTTCTTTTACTTCGCCTTTTGTCACACTTAGGAAGAGTGTGAAGCACCCTGATCTGATGGTAAAACTGCCAGCCTCTCTCGTATCCTCGGGTTTCCTCGGGTATCCTCCAGCAGTGCAACCACCAGAGCAACTTGCTTTCGTTAACTTTTGAGAGCAATATTATTGTTACCACCATCACAATTGCTGTATGCGTATTTGACTAGAGCAACTTGTAAGAGCTTAGTGAAAGATAAACTTTATATTGTATCATATTTGGAACGTCCTACTCGTGTGCAGTAGCTGCTGAATAAACATCGGCAGTTGGGATAGTTGCTCCAGCTGTAGCATGGATTTCTGTAATTATTTTCTCGCTACGTTTTTCCAGTGCTAGCTTTTATTAAACAGCAACTGTGTTTGCATATTATAGGCCTAGAAAGTCCATGGATAAAGAGGCAATTGAAAAACAGAATGCGGTTTGTCTTTTAGAAATTCTCTCTTTTTTGAATATATGCATAGTTGATTGATAAAATAACCAAGAGTTTGCCTGCTTGTGTGCGTGGATGTTTGTTTGTTTTCGTGAGTGTGCGCATTTACTTCTGCGCATGTGTGCGTGCATGCACGCGTGTGCGTGCATACACGCGTGTGTGCGTCTGTTTTTTGTGTGTCTTTGTGTGTCTTTGAGTGTTTTTGCGTGTATGATGTTGTGTGTTGTGTGTTGTATGTGCACTCTAAAGTATAGAAGTTTTCTATGGTTAAAAAAACATGTTGAAGTCATTGCCTGCACAGCCAATTACCACAACATAAACACGAAATGCCACCATTAGTATCACTATATTTATTTTCATCACCACCTTTATCTTGATTACCACCTTTGTCTTCATCACCACCTTTGTCTTCCTCACCACCTTTGTCTTCATCACCACCTCTATATTTATCGCCACCTTATCTTCATTATAACCTCTATCTTCATCACATTCACGTTTAAAATAAACGTTTCAATATCTTTATTATAAACTACTTCGATTGCAGAAATTGTACGAGCGCATAGAGAAAATCAAGCCTTATATCTCCTCCACAGCATCAACCGTGAGTTAACTATGCTTCCTATGGTAAACTTTGACTTTGAAAATCTCTATTTAAAGAACGGGTTGAGCGTGGTAGTATCCAAAGCACAATTTCTAGCCTTGAAGCTATTTTGAAGTCATTTGTGTTTTCTCCTTTTGTGTAGCTTCATTGAAAGTTTTTTCCTTGCTAGTGAATATTTCAAGAATAAGGAGTCACAATACTTTTTGATAAATAATTATTAGAAGAGAAGTGTCTGTGACAAAAAGTGGAGGCTATCAAATAAGACATTTTGTAGCACTTCTAGGAAGAACTTTACTTTTAAGTCCTGTTCTTTTGCTGGTAAGTATGTGTGCACAACTTCTTCTAGGCTTCTAAGTTTAAAAATTCCTCTGTAAGTAGAAGACTTTCTAGCAGACATTTTTCCTGGAACTTTGTGGGGTAAGTGACCAAGCGGCACAGCCAGTTCCATTAGCTTGACTGAAGTTAAGTATGGCTTTGTACGGTCAGAAACTGGATGGGCGACCTTCCAGATGAACAGCCGAATCAGCTCCTACAGAAGGGACGCTAAACTAGGGGTCCCATGCATGGATGCGGCATGCATAGTAGGCCTAAATTAGCTAAAATAGCTAGGTATAACAGCCTACTCAAAATAAAGTAAACAACAACAAAAACAACAGCTGCGTTATTTCCACTACGCAAAGTTATATATTTGGGAGATTTTCCTTCAGACTAGAGTAATGGCATTTTGAAAATCTAGTAGTCAAATTTTTTCCCCAATTTTGAATTGTGCTTTGTGTTGGTATTCTGTAGTATAGAAAGCTCAACGAGTTGCGTGAGAAGCAGAAAAGACTGGAAGAGCAGAAGATTATGCAAGAAAATAAGGTGCGCCATAAATACAGCAAAATTTTGCAAGCTTTGATTTGTAGATGTTTAAAGCTTAGTATTCTTAGGGATAGCTGCTTGAAGCATTAATACGCTTGCATTTGTTGTGAAAACGATTGCTTCTCTGCGGAAAATTGTTTAGAGAGGATAGGTAAGCCAAGACTTTGCCACTGCTTTCATATTGCAAACTTTGCTATAGCAATTGAAAATGCACTGTAGCATGTCTTGAAAGATGGAGTTTGAATTTTGCAGTTTTGTACCAAGAGAAAAGTTAAATAGTCCAGGGATTTGGGTTTATAAAGATAGAGGAAACAAACACGATAACTGTTGTATCTTCTTTGATTTGAAATATGTTGTTGCTTAGATTTTGAAAGAGAAAATTGACGCTGCGAGGCATCGCATTAATCTGACTCCGCCTAATGTAAGTTTCTGCTTTGCATTATAAGCATACTTTCAAAAACAAATATTCATGTATGTGCATCTAATTTCAAGTTCATATCTTTATGTAGCTACTCTTTAGTGCCTAGCAAATAGGGACAACGAAAATTTTTTCTTGCCATAAAGACCCTTGCAACGGCCTTAATATTTATCTCTACAAGAAACCATGACTTTTCAAGAATCAGAAACTGCATAGCACCTATTGATTTACAGAGAGCATAGGTACCTCCTTACACCCATCTACTCAATGAAGCAATATTTCCTACCTCTTCCACTTCTTGATACCCCCGATTACTAAATTTTTAGAGAAAGGCGTACTTCCCATCTCTTCAGGTTCCTCCGTTTATTTGGCACTTACGAGTACCTATCTCTTTATCTGCTCATTTTTCTGTCATTTATTTATCTATCTATCTATCTATCTATCTATCTATCTATCTATCTATCTATCTATCTATCTATCTATCTATCTATCTATCTATCTATCTATCTATCTATCTATCTATCTATCTATCTATCTATCTATCTATCTATAAATATATATATATATATATATATTTATATATATATATTTATTTATTTGTTTGCCTCTATATATCTCCATATATTTCTTCCAGTCTATCTTTGTGTATATCCATCTCTTTAATATATAGCTTCCAAGAGATAATCTTTTGAATACACAACTATTTCTCTACGTTTCCTAGTCAGTTTTGATATTTAGTTTGGTGAACTTTATGTTGCTTTCTTAGAGGCACAATATTCATACAAGCTTCGCCGACAGATATGACACAGAGGCAAAAGAAATTGACCGTGAAAATTTGAAAATGGGAGAAAGACTACAAAAAATTCTTCAGAGTGGAGCAACATTTCAGATTGAGAATGATAGACCACTGTTAAGGTAAAGCTATTGCATGGTAGAACGTAGTCTAGTCACATTTACAAAATCCATTTATAGAAGTCAGTCTCTCAAGCAGATATTCTTTGAAAAGATTTTTCGAATTATGCAATAGTATCCTTCATATTTGTATGATTATTCATATTTCTTAGGAAAAATAAAGTTGTTAAAAGCTACAGTGCAGATAATAGGGTGAGTAGCTTTTGAAAGATGAGCTTCACTTTGTACAAGAAAGCAGAGTCCAGAAAAGGCCAACCTCCCTCGGCTACCAATTCTTTAAGCCTAGCCTTTTTCATTTTATGGGAGCAAAGTACTGTTGCATTTTTAAGGAAATTGTATATACTCTAAATGTAGCTAGTTTATTCACACTTATAACCAAATATTTTCTATGCTATGTTAGAAATATGACCAAGCCTTCTTCTATCGAATGACATGTTGTCTGAACATATTCCCCTGAAACTGAATTATTTTTGCAAAATTTCAAGACTTCCTTGCAAAATTGCATAAGCAAGTGAAATCTTCCTGCTGGGGCCGTGAAGTTTTTTGGATTCTGTACGACAATATTGAACGTTTTTTACTTTGTTATTCTTATCAATTAGTGTTTTCAATTTTGTGAGGATAATCCTAGCTTGGCATAGAGAGGAATGATCTCTAGATGGTCGCAAGATCAGACGCTGATGTGACTCCGATTAGTCCTGAGCTGGCTGACTGCCAGCAAAATTAGAACTTTATATAAGATGCTCATCAAGCTCTATCCTAAAAATTCTAATACATTCTGGAATAACGATAAATGCGCAGGCGAAAATTTGAGATTCCTTAAGTCTATCTTTATTATTATTTATGTATAGAGGAATGGTATGCACAGAACTTCTACAGACGGGGACTTTGGTGGCCTTTGGTGGCCTTTGGTGGCCTTTGGTGGTCTTCGGTTGCCTTCGATTGCTTTCGGTTGCTTTCGGTTGCTTTCGGTTGCTTTCGGTTGCTTTCGGTTGCTTTCGGTTGCTTTCGGTTGCCTTCGGTGCTACATGATTTGTCTAATTTGCTATTACGTAAAATATTACTGTAAAAAGACAAAAGGACTATACGCTGAAACATGCTGCTCTTTGTTGTGTCTGGCAAAATGTTTCAATATTGTTGAATAAAATATGGTTAGCTTACAAGGTCTATGACAACTTTGAAAACCAGTAATTGCCTCTCTTTGGTATTCGATGACTCCTTTCCATATTACATGATGTAAGCACTATGATGCTATTGGGTACAACTGGTTTAATTGAATAGGAGGAAAATTAAAAATAAGCATTTTTCTAGATGCTGAAGGCAAACACCTCGCTTTCTTGAATCTCTAGAGCAGTGAATGCACTCTATTTTGATATTCAAACATTTTAAAGTGAATTATCAATATTGACATGTGTATTTATTATGTGTTGGTAAGGAAAGGAAAAAAAGACTCGAACAGATCAAAAGTACTATCGATGTCAATAAAAGCCAGGTATGTAGATCGCATTGTTTATTTACGATTACTAACAATCCAAATGTTTAGGAAAGTCGTCTGCTTTCTCTCTCATTGTTTTGATTCACTTAACGTTGGATAGTTACTAGAAGAATTGTGATATTGACAACAACAAGGAGACATGTCATCATTAAAAATTCATTATGCTATTATTGGTAAAACTATGAATAATTAGCACCGCTCAAGGCTAAAATACACGATAAGCTTTTTTACCACTTTTTGCTGATCAGTCTTTTTATACCAGTATTTATCACATGTATAACTGAAAGGCTACATATTTACTGCAGCTTGACTGAAAATTTAAGCACAAACAATTTTTGAGAAAGACTAATATTTTATGACTTTCCACTCGAAAAACTTTACAACTGTTTGACTGTTGAGCAAAAACTGACGAAAAAAACTGACTTTGTATTTTAGCTCTTAGTAATATTTCTCCTTCTCTCCATCCAGTAAGGAGTATCACAAGAAACCTATTCGGCATTGTCTTCATTTATTTAATTAAGATTGTTCTCCAGTGGGTCTGATTTTTAGGGGGTCCTCTGTAATTCAATTACTACAAAATACCCATGTATGGACCATAGCTGCAAGTCAGAATGCCATAGTAGGGACGCCTGCGCGTACTTAAGGTGATGAGGACAAGGCTTCTTCTGAGAGCACATCTATGTATATGTATGTTCCTCCACAGGGGTAGATTATGGTAATCAAACTCTCTGATAGAAGGAAAATGTTTAGTATATTGGCCTCATAGTAATACCACGCTAAATTGGGGTTCTGCCCCTTCACAAGAAAGGAGAGGTGGAAAGAGTTCATTATGGAAGAGGGCAGAGGGGCAACTGCCCCTCCCTCGGTTTAGGCATTCCTGTACCATAGCATCTGGAACAATGCTTGTCTACATTTATTACCTCTGTTAAATTTTCCTCGAAATCCTGTTCCTTCCCCCACATTCTTTGGTCATCTCTTATGATTTTAAGGCGTTGTTGGACTGGGCAAAAGTACATTCTGCGTTCCCAGCAAACGTTATCTAAGATACTAAAGCAGTACTGTGTATTCTTATGTTCAAAATCATATATAATTTAATAGTCTATTTGCTCTTTCGTAACAGCTTATCTTTCTCGGTTGAAATTCGCACATCTCCAACACTAATTAATTCGTTTTTCTGGGGGGAGGGGGCAGATAATATGAATTATGTATGATTGGTACAGCAAGGTGTACTACTCTATGGGTGCCTCTACTTCATCTAAATTCTAAACTTCAAATTCGAAGTGAAAATTTTAAGTCAAACGAAAAACTAGAAGTGAATTTGACAATTGGAGAAATTTCGCATGAGTTGACGTCCAGCATCTTAACTTCTATGAATCTGCTTGGATGTACGATTTTGTTACAGATTAATATACGTGATTGAATAATTGTGCTCTTCGCTATTTCTGCTTCATCTCTTGCCAATGCTATATTCCTTATTTGTAATACTGCTATTAAAGGCACAGTGAAGTCACAATTATGAAAATTGAAAAAACACATTTTTTATGTTGTCTAGGGTCGAATAAAATGAATAGGCCAACTTTGGCACTCAAATTTGAAGCAAGCTTTGCACAACAGCCATTCTAAGTATGACCTTAACCAAAATATTGTGCGAAGGACTTGTGACGTAAGAAGGAAGTAGTTCTTCATTTAGCCCTTTATTGACTTACCTCTCACATAAATCTGGGTTAATACATGACTCATCATCAACTTCAAGATCTTCCATAGTGGAAACCTGAGAATACGATACTGTTGGCTAATAATTTTAGACTGCAATGGCCCATCTTACGTAACACGGGTATAAGTTGTTGCTGTTTCAGGGCTGAACTTTTTCTACTTCCGGTAGCATAAAGCCCTCATTTGTTGAAAGAAAACGTTCACAAATGAGGAAAAGACCTATGAGGTCATGATTCTGGAGCATAATTGGCCATTTTGAAGCAATAAAACATGTTCACTTCAGTGCGGCCTTAATTTATTTAGTTCGACATAGCAACTTATCGTTGTTAGTATTGTTTGTTGATTTCCATTTTTAGCAACCACAATATCCTCCAAAACCTTCCAATCCGCGAGCAGAGAAGGAGAGGATTGATAGAGAGAACGAAGAATTGCAAAAGCGGATTTTCAAGATTATGAATAGCCACAATCCAATGTACAAAACTGACGATAGGATACTTATGCAAGTGAAATTTTTATCATCACGTTCTATTCAGTACTTTGCTTTTCTGCAAATTTCCTTCCCAACAATATGTCATTTGTTTCTCGAACTACCCATCCTCTTCACAGAGTTTCTTGTAAATGTGTGTATCTACCGTTATGCCGATGGAATGATTCTGATGAATTCACAAGGGCTAGCGCTATGGAGAGAATCACAAAAGGGCCTTTTTCAATATATAAGCTAGGGGGCAATTGCCCACCCAGTTATCATGCTTGCCCCCCAGCTGCAGTACTTTACAGCGTTTTAATCCCCCGGTAGATGGTCCATCTCCGATGCTTTGATGCATGAATGAAAGGTGCATTGAAACCACTTTTTGTTTAGAAAGAGTAATCTCTGCTTTCAAAAGAGGTGTTTCCCTAACATCTAAAGGACGTAGTTTTGGAAATTTCCCATGGGGTGAACCCCCTGACCTCGGGGAATGTTTAGACATAGTGGCTTTGGAGGGAATTTGCCCCTGCATGCCTACTACTTGCTCCCGTAGTGAGGGAAAAAGGTCCCTGTAGTTCAGGGCCTATCTTACACAAGCGTTCGATTAGTAAAATGCCAAGTATATCTGTAAGAGGGTGAATAAAATGAGTTATTTTCCATACATTTTAATTTGAAATGTGCTTCTTGCAGTGTATCAATTTCTATATATCCATATATTGCACTTGCTTGCAAGGTCATTGTTACCTGTTGAAACCTCCTTTCTATTATCTTTGGTGGCAACTGTTGATTTTGGAAGCTTTCAAAAGGGGGTGGACACCCTCAAGCAAAACAGGGCAACTCTTTAAGCTACAATGGGGCACTTTACTTACAAATTTGTAGGTGAGAGCACACCCTCTATGGTCTCAGTTTCTACGTCCATGCATTGCGAACATACTTTTGTGTTTCATTCTAAGAGCTTTTCCAAAGTTATAGTAGGCATAAACTCAAAAAATTTTCCACACTCTCCGCTCGCGTCTTCACACCTTCTCCCTTGATTTTTTACTATTGCAAAGTATTGCCAGCCAAAGCAATTGGTCATACTTCAAAAGGAGATTGTGACCACTTGAGACATTGGTGCCCTTTTGTTACTGCCCTATATTTAAGATTACCTAAAAATCCTATGCCTGACCCACATCCTTCGTTTGTTTTTCTTCTCAACGGCTGATGCAGCCGGCCAGGTATTTCGATATCCCCTTCTACTTTATTTGGATCTACAGCCCTGATTATATGTTATAGAAAAAATGAGGTCCCTCAATTACCTTTACACCACCCTAGTTACAGTTCTTTAAAAGAGGCTATAAATCACAAACAATATCATTTCTCGATGTAGTAAGGAAAGTCCAAGAAAGAAGCATATTGAAGCTTGGAACAAAGCCATCGAGAAAGAAAATAAGGTAATGCAAGTTAAGATTGAAACGTAAGCTGAGTATAATATTTAAACATTTTGAAAGCAAATTTTATAGCATATTAATTAGGTTTTCACTGGGAGGCATGGAGAAGTCTACAAAGATACGCATATAATAAATTCGTTTTAGAAATAATCAAGCCTTTTACTCACTATCCAAATTTGTTTTATTCTTCATTTTAATATGCTTTTAATATTTATTTAAACAAAGAGAACTTCCTGTCAACTCTAAGTTTAAATTTCATTTTGTAGATTTTGGAAGAAAGATTGAAACACGTAGCAGTAAAGGTGTCAACTCACCAAAAAGTAAGTGCCTTCTCATTTCGCCATCTCTAACTGCCTAATTTCAAGCTCAGTGCATATCAAAGTGGATAGACTCGAATTGTTGCTATCAGGCTATGAGTAATATAAGAAATACCTCTTTTTTGTCAGTGTGCTTTGGGAATTGAAGATTATGTAATAGAATGACCATGCATGCGTCTACAGATGTGAAAAACTATCTTGAAGGAAATTGGCTTTTCAATAGTAGCGTTTTCATTGCAAGCTAGATATTCATTCAATAACAATGCCTCATTGCACAGGGTTATTTTCCCCATTTCTTGAAATTTCATGCAAAATGCTTCTTTGCAGCTTGCAGATTGAGCCGAATTTGTTTACGAGGGTGCCTCTCAAAGCATATTTCCCACTCCTAGTGTGCCTCCAATGTTCTCGTTAGTAAACTTAGCCATTGGTGCAATTTAACCGCATCTGGATATATATTTCGGTTAACCTTTAGGTCACTATCCGACGTTTTCATACTCTGATGAGTGTCGAACGAAAAAAGCTTTTAGTATGTGAAAAGAATGTTGCCGCTTTTTCGTGCTGTGGGGCAATATTGTACTCCTTGCTCACCAGAGCATATTTCATGATGTAAAAAAATGTCATGAAATTTGAGTCTACTATGTGAGCTTTTGAGTCCTAAAAATTTTCCAATGAATTCTCATCTTTCGAGATGAGAAGGCAAGTTGTTGTAGTCATGTGCTTTGTACTGCAAATAGTTCAGCCAGGAAGTGTTTCGTTTTCAGAACACATCAACATATGTTCCTTACGATGACCCGTACAAAGAAGAAAACAAACACAAGAGGGAGAGGATTTTAAAGATTAAGCGTGGCGAAGTGCCAAGTCCTTTGAATGAGCCAAATGATTTAGAGTATGTTGCTTATAATCATAAATTATTAGATCGTTATCCACTAAGATTGTTGCTATAATAATCATCATAGCTATCTCCATTGCTAACGTCATTATTATCATCATCATTATTATCATCATCATTATCATCCTCATCATCATCGTCATCATCATCATCCTGCGTTGTGTTTATTGGGGGCGTGGGGTATCACACCCTCAATATTTTGAAATTGCAGGAAAAGTTTGTTAAAAAATCAGCCATGCTGCAAGAGAGTTGGCCGCAGATTTTCTGTGACCTTCTTTCTGGTAACAGTAGTTGATCAAATAGTCAAAACACCCCCCATAAAAGAAAGTGGCTCGACACATCTCTGTCATCATCATTATCATCACCGAAAACATTATTTTTGTTGGAAATATCATCATAATTATCATCACTATCATCATCAACATTTCCAGTCATCATTCGCAAACGCTATTGACCATTTTTGTCGATCCACTTCATCGTCACTCACTTTTTGGGATTTCTAATTTCCTATTCACCTTAACTTTAGTAAGATATATTCATTCAACTAAATCAATTGAAATTTTTCAGAGACGACAACGAAGAAGAGCAAAACGACGGCGCAAAAGAAGTGAGTTGAAGTGGATTGTTGTTCGAAGTTCGTAAGAAACTATGACTTAAAGTTATTTGCCGTAATTGATATCATATCACTGTGATTATGGAACTATTTTTTTCTACACAAAATCGTAGCATCTTTTTTTCCGCTACCATTAGGAAGCGTTTCACATTAACAGTCATCCTTCCAATTGTAAACATTTTTTGCAATTCTGATTGGTAGAAGTTGTAGTAAGTTCGTTCAGTTCGAAAACTCCTAGAGTGTAATCAATAACAGTGTAATTTTCTAGGAGACAAAGAAAGAGAAGAAAAAACAGTATAAGACGGTAAACACAATTTAAATTTGTAATCTGTTTTCGAGCATTGATCATTGAACGCCCTTTGAGCGGCTTTGAGTCTACTTAAATGAGTATATCTAAGCATTTTCAAGGAATTTTGTCGCATCTTTCAAAACAAACACACCTTTAAGCCTTTAAGCTGCATACATCCAAATGAAGGATTTTCAAAACTTTTTCAATACATATAAAATATGAAAAGGTACCGTTTGGGAAACTTTTATGCATTATATAACAATAAAATTGTATTCATGGGTTCCAATCACATAGTTCTTTCTCATCAAGCAAGATACAAGTGGCTATGTATGTCTGGATATGAAGTTTGTCTTGTGGGTTTCAGATGTGCTTACGTACTTCCCTGTAATATTTTTGTTGCTGAGGCTGTGTGCCCTGTGATCCTCATAATGGCGCTAAATCACGTATTTACTTGAGAAACTTAACAGTGAACAAGTAATTATACGCAAAGCGATGGGTTTTTGAATGAGGAATGCATCGCTAAGCATTTAAGTACTACATAATATATTCTTGTCCATATCCAGTATTTCGCAAGGTTGCTACCAGAAATGCGTGCTGGTGGAATAAGACCCCGGAAAACTCAAGGCATTGGGCCTAATTCATTGCGGCCTAGCATGTAGGATCAAAGGAAATATTACTCGAACAATGAAGGTCAATTTTCATACAATGTACACCAATGGAGCAGCAAAGGTCTATTTCCCAGGAGGAAACTATTTCTAAGACCAAAGAGAAACGATTTCATCGTGAAAAGAAATAAAGTTGATGTGCTCAGCCTTGTAAAATAAGAAAGTTAGAATAAATTATGTCAACAGTCATGAAATTCCAAACTATGTAGTTATTATAGTACGTAAGTATGCAATGCTAAATGAGGATGCTAGGGTATTTTTCGTTTTACTCTTTGCAGCCTGCAGGCTATCACAAAAAGTTCAGAAAGAAAAGACGGAAGCCCCAGAAGAAAACAAAAGATGACAGTGACGACAGTGGTTCAGAATTTGAAACAGATACGTCTGATTCAGATTAATTTTTAGTGCTTCTGTAATGGAATACGATAGACGATAGCGGAACTTGGAGAGGTAAAGGGGACAAGGCTAGACAGCCTCATCCTGGGGCATACCATCTAATAACTACACATTAATATTGTTAGAATCCATTGTGCAGTCATACATTAAAATCCATTATGCAGTCATAAATTATTACTTACATTTGCTTACAAATCACAACAAGTTGGTTTGCATTAATTGAGCTATAATCATATACAAAAATATTGTCTATTTGTCGAGTTACCGAAGAAGTTGAATCGCAGTGCATGCTACCATAGGTAATGATCAAAGTATAGAAATTGTCAGGAAAGCCGGTGGGGCAGGGGGGGCAGAAATTTGGAGAAGGGAACTTACACTGATTATGATGTCATAACAACATCTGAATTTTGATTTGCAAGCTACTTTTCACGAACAACTGCTTCCAATAATTGTTGCATTTTGTGGCAGGGGAAAAATTCTTGGGGATAGAAGGAGGTCAAGGCTGAAAGAAGAACGATTGTAGGAAGACAGTATTAAAAAAATCATATCAGTAGACAGCACAGGAGGGCAATTTTTCCTCCCTTGCCCTTGCTCTTCGAGGGCAGGAGGGGCGCTGCCCCCCTTCGCCCACGTGCTCCGGCGTCCTTGGAAATTGCTAAGAACATTATGCTCCTACGTTTTCTTTTGACCTGTACAAATAAGCATCTCTAAGCAGAGACATCCTTTGGCTAATATCTGAATCATTTCATCAGGGATGTAGCTAGTGGAGAGGTGTCTGTG
>WIPJ01067509.1:46249-57571 GCA_018155075.1 Cassiopea andromeda | reverse complement strand
ATATATATATATATATATATATATATATATATATATATATATATTGCTTCTAAACTAAGGTTTTGTAGGAACGTTGGTTTTCCTATCATTGTGTTCTTCTCCTGTGACTGAACCTCATTGGCTTGATGTTGTTACTTCAGATAGTAGTCTTAATTAACATACAGAGAACACGGAACCTGATACGAGACTATGTTGCAGAGTGATTGCTAACTGATTCTCTGACTGACTACACAAACATACAGAAAGGATGCTATACAAATTAACAAAAGTGACGTAAGAGAAGGGGCTGATCTGAATGCTGCTAAGAAATGAAACAATGGATAATGAGTTGCTGTTGAATGGGTTACTGATTGGATTTGCTTAATGCTTGTGTAAAAATGAATGGATGAGAAAATGACCTAGGCTACTATGTTTACGTTCATTACAGTTTTTCTGCCTCACACAACGAGAAAAGCGGTTTCTAGACTATTGGGTATGCACCTATTTCGTCACAGAAAATTTGAAATTGTTCTCAGGTAGGGGGCTAACGTGTACAGGGTGGCCAACAGTGAAATGACATACATTTCCAAGGTTTTCCAGGGGATTTTCTGCCAAATTTCAGGGGTTTTCCAGAGTATTTTTGACCATATTTTCGAAAAATATGATTATCACATATAGACCTTCTGCCTATACCTACCTACCTTTCATTCTGCGTTTTACTTCAAATTTTGTGTCCGTTGTTTGAAAGAGACTGCTTACCACGCGACAAATGATACGCTGTTTTTACCCCACCCCCCAATAACCTCATAGATCCTCCTCCCCTACGCTACAAGAATAAAAAATGCAACAGCACTCAAGGCCAAAAATTGATCCGTCGAAATCTGCTTCAGAACATAATTTTTCTGGGGTGGGTTGTAATTTCAGGGTTTTCCAGTGTATTTTTCCAGGGGAAAACAAAATCCAGGGTTTTTCAGGGTCTTCCAGGGTTTCCAGGGTTTGTTGGCCACCCTGGTGTAAAATGGCCTACTCTTGCAGTTTTTTAGCAATGTAAATCTTTCTATGCACTGAGTGCCTACGAACAGAAATGAAATTGCAGTCTGCAATGTGAACATGCGACCGGAATCCCTTCTGTAGAAACATCTTTCACTACCAAATTCTGTCAACTTAGCAATATTTACTTTTTTAGCAAAGCTACGGATCTAAAGCCTTTTCAAATTTTTGAAACAATAAGCAGAGGGCTGAGCTCCTTAGCCACCAGCTAAAGAACACTGAATGCTATACATCTTAGCAACTAACTGAAAGTACATACTAACTACACTTATAAGGCCCACTAATTTGGATAATATTGAAAGGTAAACCAAGGACACTTTCATAATTCCCAAGTAATTACGCACCACTGAAAAAAGGTCAATAAGTTCAAAAGGTCAAAAAGGTTAAAGGACTTACAGATGAAAGCAAATATCAGAATACAATATAAAAGCACTTTCCAAATACCTACCATCATTCTCCGTGGCATCTTGTTCCATGTCCCAATCTTTTTCATTGATCTGCTTCCCTGATCCATGTCTCCTTTCCTCGACCTGGTCACCCGAATCATCCTCACTGCTACTGTCACTGTCACTGTTCCTTGGACTCAAGTCGTCAGGTTTCACCAATGACCTCGGTTTTCCTGACAAAGGAACTACTGGCATTGGAGGGTGATGACTTTCTACCAGCGAATTTGGTCTGCTAAAATTAGCATTATCATGACGCTGAGATAAGTGGGGTTTTGCTATCTCCGCTACCTTTTTGGTGTTTGCTGTGTCCCCTCTACTCAAAGGGTGTACGGGCAATGGGGATCTAATAACAGATACACGATCCAGACTGTTTATCTCACTGATAGGTAGGTGATAGGGGCGATCAATCTCCTTTCTTGATTGACCATCAGTATCAGCGCTAACACGAAGGAAATCAACATTAAATGGATTTCTACTACGCTGGTGTACAGCCAATTCAGGTCTTTCAGATTCCACTTTCATGACATGACTCCCGACAGTATAACGTGGCAGTGATGAATTCAAGGGGCTATCATAATGCTGATCCTTTTTAGAACCATCTTTATCTGAGCTGGTACCACCTTTTTCGTGCTTACCTGCTTTAGCGGCGTTTGGACTGTCACTTTTTCGATTGAGTGGACTTGGTTCTGAGTTCTTGGCCCTTTTATCAGGTTTAATATAGTGATCGTAATTTGAGGAGACGTGCAGAGCTGGTTGCTTGTTAACCCATTCTCGTGTTGCCTCTGCTCTGTTCATCCTATCATCCTTCAAACCTCCTGATTCTCTGTAAGGAGTATGGTCTCTATGATGGTCGTGTTTGATTAAATGCTTCTCCATCAAATTCTGATCAAACCCTCTTTCCATGCTATGAGAATCAGGACTCATAAGATCCAACTTTGAACTCGCTACATCCATTTCTCTATGGGAACTAAATGGATATGGCGAATGGTGCTTGTCTTCTCTGGAATGAATCAAGTATCCACGTTCACTGGCGTCTTTATTCAAGTACGATGCTTTTGCAGACGCCAGAGCCTTCTCCGAGACTGATGATATGTACGATGGACTAGCAGTATGTGATATAAGGGCTGAATCATGGCTATGTCTCTGGTCAGATCTTCCACTAGAAATACCCTCATGCCCTCTTTCATCATAGTTTGTGGCATGACGTAAATGGTTCTTTTCATCAATTGTCCTTTCGAGCGCATCTTTTTCTTCACATCTCCTTTCATCCGATGGACTTCTTGTACCTTTTGGTTCTTCATCTGACATCCCCTCACCGAATCGGCTGTACTTAGCAGACCGTTCTATTCTCATATGAGGTGAGAATGTGTCATGGCGATTGTGAAGCTTAACTAGATCTTCCCAACTCCGCTCTCTCTCGTTTGAATCTCCTGGCAAGACTGCACCTGAATGTTGCTCAGAGCTGTCCTTTTGATTGGGTGAGGAGGAATGATCAATTGAAGAAGATTTTGATGTTTCATCCTTACTACTTAGGGATTGGTGGCTTGATGAGTGCGGGAAATGAATGAGGGTTCCTCCATGAAGATGATTACCTCTTCCATGGTGATATGAGTGGGCGTGGCTGTGATGAGTGTGAACGGCATGAGTATGGATGCCTGAAGGGTGATGAGGTGGCCCATTTCTTGAATGAGAACCATGAAAAACTGGACCACTGGAGTCTCTAGATACACTTAGTGGCTCAAGACGTTCATGACTGCTCCATGGAGGGGATGAAAAATGGTGCATGTCTGAGCTTGAGAAGGGTGGTGGGTGCCACCAACTTAAGCCTAACCCAGAATGAGAACTAGATGTGGTCACATGTGATGTGGCACTTGTCTTTGCAACAGTGGTGGATGTGCCAATGGGTGATGAACTTTTGCCTGATGAAGAGGTACTTCCATTACTGGGTGAGTAGCTAGGCCAATGATTAGAAAATGGGTAAATTCCATGCCCATAATGATGTCCTAAAGATTAAATTGAGATTTCATTGTATAAATGAGAAGGAAAACACTTCAACCAATATCAATCTTTTTAACAAACACACAACTAAAAGATAGTTGCTGGTTATAAGCAGTCTATCTTTGTGTGCTAACAACTTAATAAGTAGTATGAAAGCTGAAATGATAATAATTTCCAATACTTTTAAGGAAAATAAATAGACCCCTACTAGAAGCAATGACCTATAATTTGCAGCAAAAACCAACTAATTTATTCTTTCATATTTTCAAAGAATTTTCAGCAGAAACTATGTTTGCTCAAATGTCTTCATATTTTTTATCAAGGATAGTAACAATAACAGAGCCCAGGATCCAAGGTGGCTAATTGCAACACTCCTGCATTTTCTGATAGCTTAAGTTCTTTATCTATGCTAGAAGCAAGCAGGATCATGTGGCATGAGCATTCACTACATTTGGTAGCATTGTAGAAGCCACTGTATACAAGGAAAAACCTTAAAAGTAATCAAATCGTTATACTACAGCAAAATGTTGTTTGTCATAAGGTGATCTCATTAGCTCATGTATGAAGAACTATGAAGAGAGAGCTGGGTCTGCCAAGAATAATGCACAAAAAAGCTATCATCAAGCATTTTCTCATTGAGAAGACTTTTTCATGTTAAAGAATTCTGCAGCCCCAACTGTGATTAAAATACTATTGGTAGAAGGAAGAATTTCTAGGTAGAAGTATGGCATTACTTTTGAGGGAAGTACAGTTTGTTTATAGAGCACAGCAATCTTGCTGTGTTCTATAAACAAGCCATACTGTGTAAATCTTGCTTATTTTATATCTTGACATACATAAAACAAGCAAGATTTACAGCTTATTAAATGCATAATTGGTCATCAAAATTTTGCAACCATGCATCTTTAAGGAAAGAAAACAAGAAAATTAAATCACTTGAAACAAGATGAAAACATACCACCTACATTTTAAGCTTTAGATGACAAAATATAGAAGGTATGATATGCTAGTACGAGCTGGACATTAAAGATTAAGGTGAAACACTTTCTACATTTTCTGTTACTACAAATTGTGTCATTTGATTATGATTTGCACCATCAGCACAACAAGTATAGCTATAAACTTCAGTCCATGCCCTGAAGAAAATTATGCACAAGCATCAAATGACACATGCACACATTTGTGCTCAAACAATAGCTCTAACTCATTTGGAGCTGTACATGTGGTGCAAGATTCCTGCATCTGATGCAGGAAGAAAAATGGGTATTCTGCAACTTCCATGTTACACGTATCATGATATAAGTATGAAAGCTTTGAGAACTGTAACTTCATGGAGGGCCAATCAAACATGATACATAGAAAGTTTACATTTGACAAGTAGGATTGCACTGTTGACAATGATGTTGGCACAAGCAATCTTTTGCTTGCACTGAAGCTTTTGCACTTGTATGGATACCCGTATGTGCCTTTACATATGTCTATAGGTATGGCCTGAAACTTACACTACATTGGTGTGGCCAACAATCAAATGAAATTTTTCCTGGGTTTTCCAGGGGATTTTCTGCTAAATTTCCAGGGTTTTCCTGGAGATTTTGGTTTATAGAAATTCTGCTAGTATGCACCAAACCCATAGATCAGGGGTGTCCAAACTTTTTGCGACGGAGGCCAGATTTTCTATTGTAAAAGTGGTGGGGGCCAACCTTTTTTACATATAGCAACGATAATTGAAGAAAATTTTTGGAAGCCACTTTGTGTTTCACATTTGCTTTTTTTGTTTCAATTTCAACATCTTAAGAATGTTTTTGGTACATTTGAAACAAGCATATCACATGCACTTGAATATTCACTTAGTCTTTTTTCTTAAACAGAAGTAATTGTGCTCTTATGTGAGAATTCTGGTGGAAAACCACTGACCATGAATTCTAGCGGGTTGGGGCTTGTGTTGTGTAAAGTGCTGTTGGTCTCTAGTGGGTAAATGAAGAATGTTAATACTGCTAGCCAAATAACAGTATACGAGCGTTATATATTTCATGACTAGGCTGCGGGCCGGATAAAATTTGACCGAGGGCCAGATTTGGCCCGCGGGCTGGACTTTGGACATGCCTGCCATAGATCCTCCTCCATTGCCTTGCAGGAATAAGAGATTTCACAGCATTTCAAGGCTAAATATTAATGCATGGGAAATCTGCTTCAGTACATAATTTTTCAGAGGTGAGCTGCAATTTCAGGGTTTTTCAAGTTACTTTTCCTGGGGCAAGGAAAATCTAGTGTTTTTCAGAGTCTTCCAGGGTTTCAATGATTTGTTAGCCACCCCATGCATTAAACCATTGATCTAAATCATCATAAACCAACATATTTTCATGATGTACAAGATTTTAAGGTGTCCAAAGACAAATGAACACTGCCATATGTCTTTTCATATCCTGCTCAATTCTTTAAACAAAGTGTACTTCTCAAAAAATTAATCTCTATATTTCAATCTAAAAACTTTTCTTCCTACAAGTATATACTCTAATTATGGATGGAGTGACAGAATTAAGTCTACACAATGAGCTGTAACTACCTTCATATATACCTCTAGAGTGAAGGTTCTGTCCAGGAACATTTTCCCTCCCTTCCATAGCTAATGCAATTCAACACATCTTGAATACCTAAAAGCACAAAAAAGATTAAACTGTTGGCATAGACAAATTATCAAAAGAATGCAACTGTGTAGCATAAAGCAAAAAGGCAAATGTAAAAGCTTAGCAATTATAACACCTAATCTAGAAATCATAAACTACACAATCAAAACCATAAAACAAAATAAATTTAAAACAACTTGGTGAATATAACCACAGTGAACATAATGGATCTGAAAATGATTAAGCACCAACTTGAAACTACCCAAAGCAAGTGCCCTTCATGAGAATTCATACAAGAAAACATGGATGCAAAAGGTACAGCTTCGAAGTGAGAATGCAGAAAACTGCATGTGTGTGCATTAAATACAGAAATATTTTCCAAATGAAAATAATTAATTTTTACACAACTAAAGCTGCTTGATGTATACAACGGTTTTAGGTACAGGCATTAAGACCAAAGGAGATAGTAAGGTAGCAGTTAATTACTTTTTGACTAACATTAACAAGCTGTGCATTTAACTCATCTGCTTGGATGAAATAAGGAGTAAAATTATCATTCACTATTGTAACAATTCAAAAACCTTGCATTTCCAGCTCTGTAGATTTTATAGGAAGGCAACCTAAAGCAATCTCAAAACATATGCTTTGCCTAACCAATAACTGTACCATTTA
Organism: Cassiopea andromeda; assembly: GCA_018155075.1. NCBI lineage: Eukaryota > Metazoa > Cnidaria > Scyphozoa > Rhizostomeae > Cassiopeidae > Cassiopea > Cassiopea andromeda. The sequence goes on along the minus strand of WIPJ01067509.1, from coordinate 50,802 downwards.
AACCTTGACACAAGTTGAAGTCTTGAATAAAGAAACACATGGAAAACAGGATGAGCTAAGGCCATAGAAAAAGTTGAGATTGCAAGAACTGGAATAAAAAGCAATAGACTACAGTTTTGCTTCCTATTTATGCCTTTAAGCATTCAACTATCTAATGACACTTCTACCTCTCCCCCCATACAGATCTGTCATTTATTTACTCTAGGTTAAATTGCAAAATGTGGACATATTAATGAATGACAATAAGGTTTGTAAAACATAGTATAGATACAGATTGGCAACAAATATATAGTATAACTTGTCTCAATAAAGTGCTTTTATAGATTTATATTTTTTAAGAGGCATAGAGCTAAAACAAAATGTAGCTTTGAAAAGTTTACAAATGATGGCTAGAACTCTTTTCAAAGGTATTATTTGGATGCTTGCAAAACAATACCAGGAATCTACAACTAACGAAGAGAAAACCTAGCTTCCAAACTACCATTCTCTGACTTCATAACAAAAAGCGATTTGTACCAGATTTAGGAACTTTCTGATAGCTACTTCTTTCAGACTCTGACATCGACTACCTATACAAAACTATAACTTCAGTTTTCATACTGCAACTTGCCCCAAACACCATTTTACGTATTCCCGATGTGGGAAAGAAAAATAATAAAAACTCCCTTGCACAACTTCATGGCACAAAAGCGGTAATCGCAGTGGCCTAAAAACGGCTTGTCAAATCTACATCTCGCGCATATAATCAACGAAGTTAAACGCGAAAGAAGCATGTAAAATTTTTCAAACAAAATCCTTTGTGTATCCTACAAAATATCGATGACTTTGACACATTAATAATCCTATGTTTCCCTCAACTGCTATGTTCAGAAATCCAGACTTCAAAATGTTAGCCTTCCTTCCACGCATTCATAATAAAATTCACATAAAAGTGCAAGGAAAGTGCCATAAATTTAATGAACTACTCATTTATGAAAGGTACCTAGGCCCACTAATACATTCCAATACAAGAGAAATTGAACGCAATTTTTTAAAAAGTCCCTACAAATTAAACGACTGTTCGGAAGCGAAGAATTAATGATCATGGAGGAACAATAACGTAGGCCAGTAAAGCAGGTTCTCGATTAATTTCACGCCCTGAAAACCAACGTAAAGATTTGGTTGGCAGCGGAGTTTTCCCGATGAAAATATAACAAATTGAAGCAAAACTGAATGAAAATTAATCTGCAAATGTTGGTAAGACCCAAAAGTTCCGTTCTGAGAGCATTTTAAGTAGAAAAGTGAGGTTACCTGAGCAGCGAAAACGTGGAAGGCTTCGGATCAACAACTAGCATGAGTTTTAAATAAACGACGATTTCGACCACTTTCATTCGATTTATTGCAACAACTAATAACTCTTTTCGCTGAACTTATTGTGAAAACTATTAAGAAATACACAAACGAATTTTCTCATACCTTACTGTGTGATTTCCTGTCCTATTTCAATCATCAACCATCACATACACTGCGAAATTTGAGGATAAAATAAAGAAAAGGTTTCGTAAAGGATCAGAACAAGTAATTTAGGAAAATGGGGAGAAAGGATTGAGGCGCATGTGGTCGATGACGTCATAGACAATGCACTTTTGACAAAGCATTATCGGCAAGCAAATGGCAACATAGTGGGGCTGAAGTGAACAAACTATTTTCTATTTCTGAAAAGTTACACTAGAAAAGAGCGAACAAACTCGTCCTTTGACACTCATCATTACTTTACATATTCAAGAACCGGTTGTATTTTTTTACGTTAATAGGCACTGTCCAGTATTCGGTCTTTTAGCTAAAACAATCCATCTACTTCTCCATGCAAAATTTGAAATATAGAAATCATTTCTCTCAACCTGTTAAGACATTGCATATTCAGCTTTGATTGCAATGAATATCATATGGAAATTATCTTCTGCGGATAATTGCTTATGGTCTCTTTATAATGAGCGACCTCTGAACCCAATCTTCCTAAGGGGTGGACCATTGAAGCTGACACTCTTTGGAATCGTCTTTAAATCTTCTTCCACTTCTTTTCGTTGTTAAGTGAGCCCATTTTGGATAACCCACTCATAACTGCAGTAGATACTTCAATATATGCACAGCCAATAGTCAGGGCTGTACCCACAGAGGGTTCATGGGTGCCGCTGTACATTGTCAATACTAAACAATAATACACTCCTCTATTACAAGAAAACTTTCTTTTTCTCTAATCCTCAATATTCTTAAACTTTTTGGTTTTGAGCCGTAGAATTTTCTTAAATTATTCTTAAGCACCAAAGATGTAACTTGGGCCGAAACTCAGAAGAACAAATTCAAATTTTTGTTGAAGTCTTACTTCATGATAAACTCAAGACAACGTGGACAGAATAATATGTATTGCATCGATAGCGCAGAAGTCAATCCGCAAGCAGTATTACAACTCATACACACAAAAATATTAAGTCTTGATGAAGCTTGAGCCCAGAGGCATCGTGGCACCTTTAGAGTAGGGGGGGGCAAGTTCAAAGATTTTCCGATAATTTTCGAAAAAAAAGTCAGAACAATCTCCGGCAAGACATTAAAATTTCTGAAAATCAGACGATTTCGAAAAAGGTAAGGGCATGGCCCCCTCTGCCTCCCCCCGGTCGCGACACCCTGCTTGAGCCTTGCATTTTTCTTAAATCATTCTTAAATTTCAGCGATTCTGAGCAGTAATATTCTAATAAACTTTTTCTTATAGAAAAACTGGTGTACTTAAACTTTCTTTTTATCTATATAGACCAAACTAAATAGAGTAGAATTTAAGTTCAATTTAAGGTCAAAAACATATTTATCAATTTATCAGCCAGTCATTCACACTTTTGAAAGCAACTTGTTGGTATTAATAAACAGTGTTGCAGAGTTTACACCATCGTTTTATATCAAAGTGGTTAAAGCGGTAAGCGACTGCTCAAAAAGGTAAAAAGACTTTACTGGATTTTTGAGACCAGAGAAGGTCAATTAGACTACATGCATTTAAAGTCCCAATTTCTGTCTATAACAAACATTTGTTGGCCTTTCTTTAGTAATCTTTTTTCTGTTTTTGCTGTTGTCATTGTTCAAAGTATACACTTGTACGTACTACTTCTCTACTTTTAGTTGATGTGCATGAACAGAATATCGGAACTGAAAAACTTTCCAAAAGAATATTTAAAAAGTTGTGGTATCGAAAACATGAAAAAGCTAAGAATGCTTCAGTGCATCTCATTTTCTTGTTTTCTTTTTGAGTCTCACAAATGGCCACTTCAAGGAGATCGATACTAGAAAAACATTGCTGATTTAGCAAATTGAAGTAATGAGAGAATGATTTCAGCAACTTTTAACAATTTTCAGGATGAGTTTGCACTACAAAATTTGAATTATGTCAAGGTATGAAGGCAAAAACTTTGCATTGAGCTTCGCTTTGCAAGATAAAAATCTACTTTACATGGCAATTTTTCTTTTTTCCCATTTAACAATCGTTTTGCAGGGAACATTTGCTTTTCACCCTCTAACACAACTGGTGATGCACTGAGTAAGGCCCAACTATCCCATGTTCTATATAATTCTGACAAACTTCGTATATTGCCCTATTTTAGGATCACTTATGGTGTCTAGAAAAGAGTTAGTGCATGCTTAGAATCAAGAGTGGTGCCAGCCATCGAAGACTGGAGGGATTTGAGGTGCCACGCCCTAAAATTATGACGTAATCTTTTTGCGACACCCATTTCAAAATCTTGCTTGGGGTCCCTCACCCCTCCCTAAAATTTTCTCATCGAATTTGGACGAATTGGAAAATTAATCCAAGAGCTAAATTCTCGCTTCCTTGTAATCACCATTTGAAGTTGTCCAACAACAGCTGGTGTCTGTGCTATATCAAATCATGCTCTGAAGGATATGATGCAATTTTTTGCGGGTACATGCAAATCATAAATGCTGTCTTGCACTCTGAAAACTAAGAAATGTGATTTTGTATCCTTTTGTTGTGTTTCTTAATTGTTCTTGAGCAAAAAACTGAAGCTTTTTACATGATGACTTAACTGGCTTTCAAATCAACATTAAACGATGTACAATAAGCATTGTACGTTAAAGACAGTAACTGTCCAATATATCAATGGGATGCTACAGAAAATAACCATTTTACTGGTGCGAAAGTCTGTAATTTGCTGCTTGCGATGTTCAATGGTTTCATGGCATTCAATCTCTATGAATACCTTTGTATATGAGCTCCTTTTCTGCATATGTTTACACACAAATACATGAAGTAACAAGCAATCAACTTGTTAGGATGTTTTTCAGTAAATTTAAAGCTGTCCACTTCTATAACATTAAGTGTCCTATGTCCTAATGCAAAGTTTTCCGATGATCATGACAAGGACACGGAGTTAGCAGAACCAATGAGCCCATCAGGTTCAGGTCACATGACTTTGGTGATCCGCAATGGAGTTTGTTTGCAAACTGTGTAGCATTTTCAATCATACGTAAGATATCTTCGGATTCAATTGTCTAGCATGTCTAGCATCTAGCCA
>WIPJ01067509.1:20521-34158 GCA_018155075.1 Cassiopea andromeda | reverse complement strand
GTTTTAACTAAGGTGTTGAAACCAACTTTGCAACTCGCGTACGGCAGCCAGGTCCGACGTAGCTGTAGTCACTTCCTTGCTACCGGCCTAGTCAGGTATCGACGATATCGATGTGGCTTCCGGAATGTGGTTTTGCCTTCCCAAAAATGGACATTTGCTCCAGACAAAATGCATTCCTAACAATTGTTCTCGTATCCGTCAGTCTTCTGGTCGTATACATTTACTTTGGTGAGTTTTACATTTGCACAAATGATAACAACATTTCTCTACGGCCAGAACTTAAAGCAGAAATTGTCACACTAACTTCGTGATGCTAAGTGCGCTTGTTTTAGTTGCTCTAACTTTTTTTCGTTTTATGGCATACTTTCTTTCATGAAATAGCAATGTACTTCTTACTGCTCAGCATAGTAATACCATTATGTGATAAGCAAATTGCAAGGAAGTAAATGCTTTCATAGTATAAACATGTCTGTTTATAGGAATAACTGAGCCGAATATGATTGCAACTTTTCTGATTTTGAGCCTGTGACAACTTTTGAGCAATTCTTTAGAATCATGGTGTATCTTCGTCTGAAAATCGAAGTAGTCTATTCAAATCTTTGTTGATGCTGTACTGTTTTAATAGTTGACATAAATGAAGCCCTTAAAGTTCAGAGACTCTGGGCCTTTGCAGTCTTATGAACTTTATTCCTACGCAAAACTTTTGTAAGGACAAACCCGTATGCCCTATGGGGTATTATTATCAGGGACGAAACTCCTGGGGCGGTGTGGAGGGGATGAATCACCCCTCTCCCAAAAACTTAGTAATTTGTCAGGCAATGTTTTTGGCCACAGGTATATTTGTCGGGCAATTTTGAGCGCTTGGCACGTAGGTGTTCTTCCCTCGATGCTTACTTTTTCTCCATTGGCCATATGCAAGGCCTAAAGTTAGTGTTTGCTTGTAACACTTTAAGCTGTTGTAAATTACAACTGTGGAATTGTACTTGAAGAAAGAGCCTACTTGTATATAAACTGTAAATTCTGTTAGAATCAGACTTTGACTTTAATCAGTATCGTTGATGTTGATGTTTTTATTTTTGTTGTTGCTGAGCGTTGAACTTTGAACTTTGGCCTGTTTACGCTACACGATGCTGTCTCACTTCATGAGTGTTAGATTTGATTGTCCATGTTGATCATTGTGTTCCAATATTATGTGTTTATATTTGCATCAATAGATATTGTGAGGCAGTGTTCTTCTTTCGATTCCTAGTACAATTACAAATACAAATGTATATATGTTTTCCGAGCCTCTGAAAAATAGACCAAACCACACACTTCATGCTTAGTAATTGCCAACATGGAGCGCCGGCATATCTACTTACAGAGTCTCTCAAAAATAGGGCAAAATGTACTTGTTCTAGTATTTGGAGTTGCATTCTAAGCCAAATTAGAGTTTTCAAAGTAAAGCTCAAAAACGAATTTTCAAAATTGCACCTTTTCTATCCTAGGGAAAATCCCTTGTTGATATTCAGAGGGCTCTACAAAAAGGGCACTTTTCTTCACTTGCTGAAAATGGCAGGGATCTAGACCCCAAGGACCCCCTAGATGTGTACCTGTAGCCTATGTTTCTCACTAAGATTTATTGTTATATCAAGCTGTAGCCTAGAACTGAATTGATAGCTGGGGGGGGGCACTTTTCTTACACTCATTTTTATATTAAATTAAGAGCTTGATCCAACTTGTTATATTTGAAACTGAGAGTGGTCTAGCAAGAAAACGTGTTTAATGCTTTACATCTTATGAACTAACTGTTTCTCAAGAGTTTTTAATAAAGCACTTTTTCTTGAAAAGAAGTTTTTCGCCTATAACGGTCTTTTGCTTCCAACACATCTAATGACTATAACATGTTGTACATATTATATCCCTGACCTCCAGTGTATATGGACCTGCTTTGCAGGTTGTAGACTAGATATTATGGAGGTTGCAGGATGCTAAAAGATGACTGACAATAGGACCAGGTGCATGGCCCCCAAACAGCAATATTTCCTATAGCAAACAGTGGTGCTAAGAAACTTCTCATATGGAAAAACCAAAAAAATTAATAATATGACCCCTCCCCAAACTACAGCTCTGGATCCACCCCTGGCTGACAAAGTCAAAAATAATCAGACAGGAACAGCGAGAAAGTCAAAGATCATCATGGTGATTCTCTCCTTGATGATGTCACAAACTGAGCATTAAGAGCTAGCTAAGGTGTTAGGCAGCTAGGGGTGATGCCAGAAATTTTCACCAGGTATGGTCAGTAGTGAACTAGAACTGGTAATATAGCACTAAGAATAGAGTTCTCCACCTTCTAATTGGTACTTGCATGCTCTGAAAAGGAGCTATTGTCCCTAGCCCTCCCCTAGTGCTATCCCTGTTGGCACCCCCCACCTCCAAGTTATTCTGTGGCGAAGGGGCAGCCCTTAACACTATTGGCCTGCTATGCTGCAGAGAAATAGCTGCCAGAAACAGCTCAATAGTCTTTAGAATAGTTCATGTAAAAAACACTTTGAGAATAAATATGCGATATTTCTTCTTATTTTAGGTTCATACACCTCAATCACTAGTCACAAAGTACTTCAGCATTTTGATCCAATGATCAAGGGTTACAGATCAAGCTCAAATGAAAAACCTTTCAGTGGAATCTTGCTAACAGTCAACTTCAATCATCAGTTCTATGGTAATATACCACTACTAGATAACTATTTTGGACCTGTTTTTGACAAAGTTATTTACTGTGGGCCAGAGGAAAGTAGCAAATATGATGTGGTAGTAATCAAAGGAGAAAGAACATATTTTGGTTACATGTGCTTGGCAATTGGGATACAAAAGTACCCAAACTACAAAGGCTACCTTTACATCAATGATGATATGATTGTCAATTGGTGGACCATGATAAGGACACCACAAGACAAGATCTGGTATGGTAAAGATATCATTAATGAGGCTGGTGCTGATATGGATAAAGACCCACCATGTTGTTGGCATTGGTGGCATTCTGCCAAGGCATTAGAAAATTGTAAAAATGCTTTCCATTTACTACAGGCATCTTTATCAAAATGGAATGGAAGCAATTTTTTAAAGATATACTTCAAGAACACAGAAGGTGTTCATCTGTGCCTTAGAGCATGGTCAGACTTTTTTTATATACCAAAAAGACTATCGGGAGTCTTTCAATATATAGCTAGTGAATTTTATAAAAACAGGGTATTTTTAGAGGTAGCTGTCTCAACTATGCTTTCAATGCTGGATGAAAGGAAGAACATTGTGAATCTTGATGGGGTATATCTTCCAGATTTGTATGGTGATGTGGACTTCTCTGATGGGAAAATTATAAGTACAATTTATGATACAAAGAAAAGCTTCTATCATCCAGTCAAGCTTTCAGTTCCTGGTGAGGCATTAGAACTGTTTAAAAATGTAGCTGTAAATATGAGTGAAAAGTACTTGAAGTTGTATTCAAATAATAAGAAATTTGACATCCTTAGCATAAACAATGTTTCAGATAGCACTGCACATAGGTGATAAATTAATTCATTTAGCAAAATAGTCAGTTGAGAATTTAGTGTGATTAGTACTTTGATTGTCAAGGATGAGAAAATGTATTGCTCTGCTGCAGGAACAAAACTTAAAAGGGGTATGGGAGTGAGTCACCCCACAACCTTAAAAATGCTATTTTGCAGAGCAAAAATGGCAGTAAAATGTATTTTTTGGGGCAACTTACTGGAGCCAGGACCATTTGATCAACTACTGTCATTTAAAACAAGGTCACAGAAGACACTGCCCAACTCGCTAGTTATTGATCTCGTTTTCTTAGGGTAAAGCATCTGGCACCCCCAAAAATATATTGAAGTTACATCCCTGCTCTGCTACAAAGAAGATCATTCCATATAATCATTACTTACAAATCATCTATCAGGTACTTGAAGGTATCATACTATGAACTATCACTAATGTGAAAGCATGAAATATAGCCTTAGCTACATCTCTTTAACAAATAAAGTAGTTTTAATACTGCAAAGCTTATGTTAATAGTTTAAAGATGGTTGAATGTTACTATTATGCTAAATTATATGTTGCTTAATTTGCTACATAATGATAGACCACTGAGTCTTTCTCTTCTGCAATATTAAGAAAAGCCCAAGAAAAATAACTCAACCCATTTGCTCCAAAAGCAAATTAGGCATATAAAAATGTCCATGTGCATTTGTAAGTGCTGTGTTCATGATAGATGTGAAAACTACTTGGATTTGTACATAAATGTCCACTAATGCAAGTTATCTATAGCAACTAATGCACAGACAATGCATTTGGCCTGAGCTTTTGGTCACTCTTATCTAGTCACCCTCATCCTGGGGCTTTGGAGAGAGAAGAACAGACTCTGGTGCATCATCAAAGAAACTGTGGCCTCTCCTTGGCTGTGCTATTTCAGAGCTGCTTCTCTGTTCAACAGAATTTTCCAAGCTGCTTGGGTCATCACCAGATGAAGCTTGATGACAGTGACATGCAAAGGCAATCTTTAAAAGAACAAATAAAATGGGGACCAAAAACAAGGAGATGTGATACACCAGATATGTTACCTTGTCAGTTGACAAACTTACACAGAAAGTGAGAAATGTTATGGATGGAACTATAAGTGTTTTGAGAAGCAAGTAAATATGAGTGCGTTGTCCTGTATCTGCTCCTGGGATTGCCCAATTATGCATCAGCTGCTCTCTATTCCAAAATGCTAATACAAAAAGAAGAAACTGCATAAATCCAGCACCAAAGATGATCACACAGCTGACTCTGACAGCGATTTTTTCATTATGACTCACATGGCCTGTGTATTTATTGACAAGAGTTGAGACAAATGGAGTTCCCGCCAAACATGCCAGAAAAAGGTTGTTGCATATGGTCATTGCAGCAGTTAGCATTTTGATTTGATGCAAAACAGAATGATGGACAAACCACAGAATTGCCACAGTTGCATAACACCCCATGTATGCAACAAACATTTGCCACATGTTAACTAGGGTCTTCCATAAACCATCTTTACTAACTGTTGACTTTCCAGGAAAATCTTCTGTTGTTATATCAAGGACTAGCAATGTTGCAACTATAGCAATGGCTGCATCTGAGAAATACTCAATCCGTTCTTTCTCAATCCTTCCTGTCAACAACTGAACCCTTGACCTAGCCTCTGTTCCTGGACAACAGAATTTTTTGGTGCAGATAGCAAATAACCGTCTAATTAATGGCGTGAATATGACCGCAACAATCATGACCCATGAGACAATGACATCCAGAGAACTGAATCCTGCAGCTAGGATAAATAGTGTGCAGTTGATTGCTATTTTCCCGAATATCTGTGCCTTCTTTACACTCAGCTCTTCTTGGCTAAGTCTTTGAAGACTGGATGACAGCAACCTTGGCGCGTAAAAAGCATACATGAACATACAGCATTCAATAACTTCCAGTACCAGAAGAATGACACAAGGAAGAATAATTGCTGCTGGGTATTTTCCATACTTTCCTTCGAGGGCAACAGTGAAAGGCAAAAATGTTGTGAACATGAGTGAAACAAGAGTTAAAACAACAATGAAATCATCAATTCTTGCAATGACTCTGAAACGAAGGATATGCGACTCCCAAATTGTGCATATTACCAAAAACCCAACAACAAAGACCATCAACTCTGGGAATTTATCGAGTAATGCAGTCTTCAAGGTTTCGTCCTCTTTTAGCTTGAATTTTCTGATTGGTATTACGAGAAGTGTTGCTGCGGTAGCAAACACTGCATCACTGAATCCTTGCAATCTAGCTGGTGAAACAATATCTGCCCGTTCAGATGCACTGCAAGGCTCCATATCTCATTACTCTGCCTAAAGGTACAGTAGTATTAGCAAAAACCTCTCCAAAGTTTCCTACCCTGAAAGTGAAAGCCAGTTCCCATCTCTCATTCTTCTTCTGCCTGGTCTCGTGCCTCAAATAAAATGAGGTAGTGACTATTTTTAGACAGCCTCACTTTCATTTTCACTGCAGATTACAAAATTAAATAAATGTACGTATCATTTTCAATAAAGATTAGATTTGAAGCTGACAATCCTTACTATGAGATCTTTTAGTTTACAAACTAATGGCAAGTTTTTTCATTTATTCATGCAAAATATTTCATTTGGGGGCATTGCCCCCCTGCAGGTACATGGCTGAGCCAAGCATGTGTTTCAAGGGTGCAATATTTTCCTGCAGGAATCACGTGGTACAAAATCTGAGAGGCTATTTTATACCGTTTGCTGTCACAATCAAATGGATAATGTGTATGCAAGAAAATGTTGAGGAACTTTCTATAGTATCACAGGCATGTAACCATGGGGTGGCATGGAGTGGCAAATGCCACCCCTGGACAACAGGTTACCAGTCTTTTGTCACCATTTATATTTGTAGATAAGAAGAGAAATTTTGGTTGAGTTTAACCTTGACCTTTGTAACATACCAGAAAGCTCACTCTTTTCCTGCACACACATTGTCCATTTGATTGTGATAGCATAGAATATGAAATACACTCACAGATTTTGTACCACGTGATTCCTCCAGGACAATTTTGCCACGCCTGAAGCACAGGCCTGGTTACGGGTTTGGTGTTTCACAAAGAGCAAGGTTGAGCTCAACAAACATATCAAGAGATCTCTCCTGATCTCTCCTTAGCTACAAACAGTGATGGGCCGAGACACCTTCTGTTGGGGGGGGGGCGTTTTGACCAATTGATCAACTATTTTTACTAAAGAAGACGTCACAGAAACTATTGTTGCCAACTCTCTTGCAGCCTGGCTGCTTTTTGACCAACTTTCAAATTTAAGAATATTGGGGCCACGACGCCCACACCCCAATCGGCACATCCCTGGCTACAAATATGACACAACAATACAAATTGCAAAAGTTTTCCCCGAGGTGGCAAAAAGTTGGCATCATATTTGCCACCCCATGGCTACGGGTCTGCGTTCATTAATCCATGATCCCCAATAACAAGTGCACAATACTAGATGTCCTTCTTTTGAAACTCATTTGGAAGAATCAGTTTGAGTAGTATCTACTTCGTGCCTGTTTCTGCCTTATTATATGTCAATCAAATAAATGTTCAGCTTCACATGAGAGCTGCTATTACATTACCATATGATAGCCCCTGTCACGCCCCTCTTTGAGGCGAATGCAAGTGAAAGTCCAATACAGTCAATGATATGAAAAAGTATTAACAAGGAACTTGATGACCGCTTGTAAGAGTAGCTCTATAAAAACATGCAAGGATTCTGTGCTTAACAGTTGCCTATTACAAAATTGCACAATTATGACGTAAAGGCCGTGGTATCGCTATTTTGATGCGCCTATCACACGAGACAACCCCCCTCCCCACATCCCACGGTCGCTACGTACCTGATCACAAGAGACAGTATTCTTCAATGAGACGGAACGGAAGTCACAAATGGAATTGCTTCATTCCATAAGGAAATTTTTAACGCATAATAGTAATGCTGATGACATAGCAAAGAAAAATATAATTATCAGGAATCAATCACATAAAAAAAATTAACCTTAAAGGAACTACTGCTTTAAATTATATACATAAGTTCTATTGTCAAAGATTCTCAGAACTCATTAAGTCTTTTCCTTGATTATACTAACTTTTTTTAAACATTGCGCGTTTCTCTTTGCTTGGCGTCACCTACGCAGATCCAAAGATGGCAAAAACGTCAAATCAACATATTTATTGAACTGCAGTTGAATTTCCTGGGAAACTACATTTTTCCAGCATATGCTGGATTGTCGTACTTGGCCTTAGCTCCTTTATAGATTGGGTTTTGTTCCTGTTGAAAGAACCGCAGATCTATAGCAACAAATAATCAAAGTCCCAAGGAATAAAAGAAACAAATAATTAAAGAAACAAAGAATTAAAGTAACAAAGAATAAAAGAACCAACAAATTACAGTACCAAAGAATCAAAGCAGCAAATAATTAAAGTACCAAAGAATTAAAATATCCAAGATTTAAAGTGGCAAAGAATTAAAGTACCAAAGAATTAAAGCACCAAAGAATTAAAATTCCAAAGAGTTAAAATACCAAAGATGGTTTAACATTTGCAGTTCCTGGTCGTGTTTTTAACTCATTTTTTTGTACATAAATGCATAATATCTTCATAAATTCTACTTAATATTGTGTATTCAAAAGAGGCTCATACATTTTACTAAATGCTATGATTTTTTGCGCTCCCATTTTCTTAGACCATCATTTGTTATATTTCAATTATACTGTGACTCTAACAATACCAACCTTATTCCAATTCGATTTCATTCTTTCTTTTTGAAATTTAGAGTACTCATAGTTATCCTGAAACAAAAGAATTATTTAAATTTTTAGCTGGTTGGATATTCATACTTTAAGCAATTATCAACATTATGTTAATTGCTAACAGGTTTTGAGTTGATGAAAAACAATTGAGAAATGCCAATATCCCACTCATCCTGAGTTCAGACAGCTCACGCGAAGCACTTCAACTTTATTTCTCAAAGCAAGCAATAAGAATAGATGGTACCTTTATAGATGTTACTGCTACATCCTATTGTATCTAGTGAAATGTCTAAATCGAAACATTGAATAATCTAGCGTAAAGAAATATTTACATAAGCTGAGATGATTATTTTCCATGCAAGAAGTGCAACAATTGCTGCGAGTAGGAGACCACCAATGATTCCAAACACTATTGCCCATAAATTTGGCTTGCTCTCTATTATCTTTGGGCAGGCTGCAGTAGAGATAAATCATATTTAAAATGATTCATTTTGCTTGTGAGAATGTATAGACATTGACTGAGTTATCTGGGCGCTTAAGCTTTTGCTTTGCAAGCATTTATGATCATGAATAAATCATTTATTCTGGTGCAGTTACCGGGTAACTGCATCAATGGTTACTTTTAACAAACTTAAGATAGTTTGCAAATGAAAAGAAATTTTTTAGAGCAAAAATGCTAACGAGAACTATTTACTTCTTTTTGGACTTGCCCAAACTGTGAAATTTCCAAGGGCATTTTCGCCAGCATAGAATGTAACATAGCATCCATCAAAATCTCGAACTTCACATTTTCTTGCCTCCGCTAAAAGTAGTAAGAAGCAGAATATTAAGCATAATTGACCAATCATGATATGGCTACAAATTTATAAGTACAGTGGCAATGTATTTTGATGGACTAAAAGCATCTTCATTGAAAAGAGTAAAGCTTTGTTTGAAACATATTTTATAAATGATGAAATCATGAAACATACCTGTTGAGTTGGTTAAAACAATGTTCAGAGAGCAGTTTTTGCAAGTTTCTGGGTCCCCGCGTTTGAAGACTTGGCACAAAACACAATCTCGGTTGTCTGTGCACTGACTTGGGCAAGACTGGATGTGAGGAAATCAAATTTAACTGAATTAGTTGAATTGCAATGAAAGTTTGTCAGCAAGTTGAACATTAGAATAACATTCTTATCGTCTATCCCACAGTTTTGCTAATTGCTATTTCACATGTTTTAATTAATTTCGTGATAGACACTGATGACTGAAAGAAAAACATGCGCTTAAAAGCTTCATTAAATCCTGCAAATTTTAATGCAAATTATTTGTCATTTTCTAATGACAAACCGTAATCTATTTTTGATCCTTTGGCTAATGATAATTAGATTTCCATCAAGCTTTTGCACGCCTTTATGCGTAATCCGCTTCTGTCATATCCCTATCTTTTCCCTTTGCAATTTACAAACATAGTTGCTGTGTCAGCATTCTTCTTCACTTTTCGATATTCCTTCTCTTCTTTACTTAACAAAATGATAATGAGATTAATTTTATTTCTGGTTTGTGGATCAAAAAGTAGATGAATTCTAGAAATCAAACGTCAACTTTGAGGCCATTCTTAAACTACAACATATATCTAAGGCTAGTTAATAAGACATTGAGATTCATGAATCACCGAATTTCATTAGAAGCTCAATGTCATTAAACAACAAACTGCTATAGATGCACTAATCCATAAAGATAAAAGCAAATATCACCTTTTGCTTTCTCTTTTGGCTCACAACAATGCTGCAAATGCCATTAAATTTCACAATTTTTTCTGGTTAATGATCAATTATGAAACTAATTCCATCTCTGAGATTCATGGAAAGATGAATTCAAAGCGTCTCATTTAATCTGGAAATTAGTTCAAGACAAAAAAAGGTGCCAATGAGTTAGCTTTATCGTCAGAGAGTGAGACTTATCTACAGTTGCTCTAGGAATCAAAAAATCACTTACTGCACAAACTTCGCAATGAGCTCCTTTATATCCAACATCACACGTGCATTTTCCACAGTCACATTTCCCATTACCACTACACACTGTCTGCAATAAAGCAAAGTGATCACAAAAATTAATTGAATTCCTGTTCACATATCACAACTAGCAGGGTACAAACACAGACATTAGAAGAAAGTAGAGACTCCTCCTGCCCTCAAAGACTACTGATTGCTTAAACACCAACTGAAACAGAAAGGTTACTTGAAAATTTCAAAAACCTTTTGTATTTTTGACTAAGCAAGTCTGACTCTCATTAAAGTTCTTTTAACCTTCAATGAACAAAGAATTTAGTGAATTACTCACTCCGTCCCGTATACAATTTTTCTGAACCAGAGTGCAATTCTTTTGACCACAATTACTCCCTGTCCAAATTCCTTTACACTGACATTTATTGCATTCGCACACACCTCTTTCAGGACCTAAAAAGCCCATGACGATATGATTGCAAGAACAGTTACAAGCATAATTTTAATTAAATTTTGATGGGAGGAAGAAGATAATGTGACTATAGCTACAGGCAATTCAATAAGGTTTTATTTGCAGTGGTTGATCAAATGTGCTTATCTGTATTGGATTGCCTTCATATACAACAGGACGAGGAAAAAATAGATCTATGATCATTGTCAAGTAGGATTGAATCGAAAAAATAGATCTAGGTATTGTCAACAAAACCTAGCTTTAAAATCGACAAGGGGGGAGGGGAGAACGTCATCTGAGTACTTGAATCTCGGGTCAGTAGTTCTGCTTAGGGGTTAAATTATGCCAGCTTCTTGATTTCTTGGGACAATACCCCCCTGTTCCCTGAAGCTACGTGCCTGGATGAAATATAAGGTTTTAAAATACTATGGTGAGCACTTTCTATTCACACAGAACTTAACTAGGCTCGAGCTGTATGATTTAGATGAGAAAGTACTTCAATACTTCATTTAATGTCTTTCACATCAATGTAGCACCAATATCTTTAGCTCCAGCTTATTATAAAATCATTATTCACTTTGTACTAGTGAACTGTGAAGAGCCAACACATATCTAAAAAAAATCAATACTGTATGATGTAAACCAAATTATCACCTCCACACATTTTCTGCTCATGTATGTCACATCCGAAGTTTCTGCATTCGCAAAGTGTGCCGGAAATCTTTTCCTCAGGATTCTTAACAAAATGTAGAAAAAGTACAAAGTTCAAGAATTTTGCTTCATTTCAAAAAGTGACAAGCAACATTTTTCTACAATTATAGTATGACCAGCTAGCTTCTTATACATAGAATGGGTCACTTTTTATCATATTGAATCAGTTTTCTTCTTAAAGTAAAGAGCTTAGCATCAGCTCACCCACAGAAGAGCTGGCTATGGTCAAGATATCCTTCATCCATGAAAGTCAATTTGATGAACGTGAAATTGCAATGAAGCTCAGCTTGCAAAACATTAAATTAATCATTATAATTCTTATGGCTTCTCAATGCTAATTTTTCCAGATTTCAGAATCTAAAAGATTCGCATTTTGGCGCCTCACACCCAGGGGGCAAAGCTAAGAAATTGTTAGTGGGGTGCACAACCCCCAGTTTGCTGACAAACATACTTCGTTTAAGCCTAGTTTGCCAAAAAATAGGACTTGCCTTGAGTTCTATCAGCAATACAACGTTGGCGAGCACAATTGATGTTCTGTAAATGTGCCGACACGCTAGATTGTGCGGGGAGCGACACCCCACACCCTCCTGTGGCTACACCCCTACTCTCATCGTCCTCCTCCACAACGAGATGACATAGATTTACCATGTGCACAAGATTTTAAGACTTGTTTGCTTCTATCGGACTGTTCTTTAGCTCATTAGGCCAAAATGGAGATTGGTTGTACAAAAAGTTACTTACTTGACGCGTAAAGCACTCACAAGTGCCACATATGCAGACACCAGCATTGTTACAAACAGGACTGTCTTTTGCACCCCTGCAAAGAAGAATGGCAGATTATTGCAAAATTTAAACCATCTCTCTAAGTCATAAACTCACCTTATGAAAGTGGCCAAAACCACAGGATACTTCGATGTTTCATTCACACAAATAGAGGTTTTATCTTGCTTCGCAAATAGATTTTCATTAACATACAATGATGTCCTGAACAAGAGCAATTAGTATAAGATATGATAAATAAGTTTTTAAACTCTAGCAATTTACTGCTTCAGGTACTTTAACTCATTACCCATTAATAATTAATACAGAATATAATGAAACTGAATTTCATGCAATTTGATGGGGTTGGGTGTTGTGAGACAATATAGGATAGGATAGACCAGGGTATTCAGTGGTGTCATCCTAAAACTTTAGGAAGGGGGGCTATGTTGTAGAAAATATATTTGCCACGCCTTTAGCCACACCCATTCTTGAAATCCTGGCAATAATTTGCTTACTACTGCTGTACATGTGAAAGCGTTAAACGATTGAGAAGGTCAACATAGGGTTGTAGCATTCTTCTTCTTTTAATAGGAGTGTACCTTTCCTCTATCCTCCTCTCACAATTGCATAATCAAGAACTTTTCCAGCCCAAAAAATGTTTGATAAAGGGGGGCCGAACCCCCAAACGTTTTCATAATTCTAAGAAGGGGGACTGAGCCCCCCTTCCACGACACTCATGAGGATAGTGTAAAGTAGAATTGCATAGAAGAAGACGGGATAGCTAGGTCTCGCTTGTCAAGAAATGGATAATATCAAACCTTTGATTGTCAAATAGGAAATATTTTGCTAAATATAATTAATAATGATGCAGTAGAAGAGGGGCACAAGGAAAAAGTCTTTGTAATAAATGAATCAATGAAAATAGAATAATTAGAAGAGTTCTACTTACGTAGCACTGCAGGAGGAATCATTCAACTTTGAAATATCATTACATTGACAATCTGATCCATACCTAAAAGAAATGAAATCATTCATATAAAACGATAATGCCGATAATATCTTTGAAGCGTCAATCAGCCTCCAAATTTGGCTACAAAATGATGCTGATGCAAGATAAATACATCATGTAAACATTGTTCGATAAGGTCCTTGTGCTTTCAAGCTAAATATCTTGTAAGATGTGTTTACAAATGAAATGAAGGAGCAAATTCATGAACGAGAACTTTCATATCATGTTCCTCAAAGCTTATCATTAGGATATTTAGAAGATTCATAAAGCAAGGTTAAATGCTCTGACAAAGGACTATTTGTTTTTTAGAATTTATATATATATATATGTATATATATATATATATATATATATATATATATATATATATATATAT
>WIPJ01067509.1:0-16684 GCA_018155075.1 Cassiopea andromeda | reverse complement strand
ATATATGTTGTTATTGAGTGATATATATATATATATACACATGTATGTCAGTGGTGCTAATTAAACATGTTTATAGAAATAAATTGATTATACCGGCATTTAACTGCCTTATATTCAACTTTAATATCTTCCACTTTGGTCTCCACAAGGCGGACTGTTGATGATACTTTCTATAAAGAAATTTAGTACTCTCAGCTAATTTATGATAAATAGCAGAAAGTTCATGATAAATGTATGTAATATATGAAATGTGTAATATGCAATAAGCAGTTAAATGCAAAGGGTTGCTTCTTTTGTATTTCAACAAACTTGATTTTGTACCTGCTATTTTTGCTTATTTAAATGAGATTTTTCATTTGATAAATTATTTCATCATCTATTTCTTGCAAAATCCATTCAGATACCTCTTATTAGTTATTTCTCTGATTATTATTCAATGACCTATTTACATATACCTCATAACTATCCTTGATCAATTTCACCACATTGTCTGAATTAGTCGACAGTTCTCCCACTGTTGTTCCAAGGTCTTTCCACTCATCTGCCAAATTCTAAAAAGTATTACACACTCAAAGTAAGCTTTTCCATCTTCCTCTGGTATAGATATTTTTTGTAGATCACAAAATCTATTGCTTTAACTAAATAGAAGGCAAAAACTTCTAGTTACCATTAGTCTTAGTTTCTCCAGTCCAAAATACAAGAGTTCATTCTTATTCGTTCTCCAGTCAGAAAGTCGCATTCATATTTTACAACGAGTTTGGATGCAATTTTAAATAGGAAGCCCAAGGCATTGAAGCTTAGTTGTAAAAAATTTTCCACCTACCTTGTAAATCCTAAATTTTGATTTCGTAACAGCAAGAATTGGCACGATTCTGTTTTCTTTCAGCTTTGTACGCAATTGGCCAACAGAAGGATAATCCTACAAGAATTGCGTATCACTTCAAAAACCACCTGAGATGCTCTGCATCAGGTGTTAAGAAAGTGAGACTCACATGGTCAAAATCTTAAGAAAATCTTAAGAATATCACGAGGCCCAATTTCCAAAATTTGGTTTTTTTATTGGCCAAAAATTGATATTTTGTCATTATTGCATTCAAAATGTTAAAGATGGAGCTTGAATTCAAGTATACAATATTAATAACGAGTGCTTAAACCATTTTAGCCAGTTTACTTAAGAAAAAGTGAAGAAAAATTTAAGAAAATCTCAGGCTCAATTTTGGAAAAAGTTAAGAAAATTGAGGCTCAGGCAAAGTCATGGTTTTCTCATAAAAATAATGTGTATTGCATTTATAGGCAGGATGAACAAGATAAAGATCATACCAGTGTTCGAGATCTTGTGTAGACACCATTTGAATCCAAATGACAGAGGCCATCATTAGGCTCAACCACTCCACCAAGCTTTATATTGCAAATCAAATGACGAAATTTAATGCAAATAGTGCTCTGAACATACTTTTCTAGTTAAATAAAATCATTAAAATAACATTTGAAAATAGGCATTAGTTAAGGCTAGAACTATGAACAGCTCATTAGCTGGTGCATATGCTTAGATAAAACTAAGCCTGAAACATTTTTCTTTCGAGAGGTGTATTTTTAGTGAGAGCTGACCATTGTCCCGTTTAGGAAAAGCGTGTTGTTTGCCCAAAGCAACACCTTGCTCTTCAAAAATGGTGTGAAGCTATTGTCCAGTTACCCCCGGGTCCAGTCCCTTAAACTTGTTACTGTAGCTTATCCATGTAGCTACTTTGAATCACATCTCACTGGCTTCCAGATTAGAATCGAGATTTGAATGGATTGCTGCAAATTTCAATCCAGATTAGTACTGCAGTCATGGGTAAACAAAAGCAGCGGGATGAGTGGCCAAGCGGCCGAGCCAGTTCCATTAGCTTAACTGAAGTTAAGCATGGCTGTGTATGGTCAGAAACTGGATGGGCGACCTCCAGATGAACGACCAAAATAGCTCACTCCGCCATCCTTCGGAAGGGACGTTAAGCTAGGGGTCCCATGCCTGGATGTGGCATGCACAGTAGGCCTAAATTAGCTGAATAAGCTAGGTATAGCAGCCTACTCAAAATAAAGAATAACAACAACAACAACAAAGCAACAAACAAGTTTTAAGACTAAATATGACATCCGTCCCTTATAGTAAATCAGTGATAAAAATAGTACAAAAACACAATATCGAAGATGATGAATTTGCAGACAACCTTTCCATCTCCTGCACTATGAAAAGCTTCATCCGTGACAAATACAATAATCCTTCTTGAAGTTCCCTTTGGTTTCCATTTGATTTTCTAATGAATAAAATTATTGCAACAGTTTTAACTTGTCTTTCACGATGCTTGGATAGAAATTTTTCGAAAATCTTCTACTTTTTTATCCAAGCTATTGGCAACAATAGTCAAAATCTGTGTAGACAAAATGTTTTGATGAAATTTCCAGCTAACCTTTTTAATCAATTCTGAAGCAAATCTGCTTTTTTCAGGTACATTAGAACTTATATGTGTTAAAGACTTACATTTTTGCATACAGCAACTTGCATCATCCCGTCAAACCCGCCTTCTGGGTCATCTAGATTTCCTGATATTCTCTGAGCTCTTACACCTTGCTATAGAAACATGTTTAACTCTTAGAATTATTAGAATGACATTGACCTCGAGGGCAAAGATAGTTGAAATATAAGACGTAGACGAAAGTTTTAGAGGCAGTTGTACTAATCAATGTATAATGCAAATTGTAGCGTCCGATTGCTGTTCATTTCTGGGTGAAAGATAACATAGAATTGGTATTTATGATGGTGATTAAACAAATCACTAATGCTTTCTATAGCATCAAGTAAAGTTCAGAACTAAAGAGGGAGGAAAGTAAGAAAAAAGGAGTATTGTATTTACAGCAAATTTATTTGCATCCTTTGTGAAATCGAGGTTATGATGGAATCCAAAAGGTGGAACATCAGCATATGGTTCTTTTTTGCTGCCAAATTAAATCAAATTTTGTTGCTTTAATCATTTTAAAAGTAGTTTTTCAATAAATATTCATAAAAAGCATTCAATAAACTTAAAATTTATACAGTTAGTCTGCTCAAATGATAAAATTCAAGCAGAAATATAAATCATTGTTCCTTCCCTCCTCTATAGAAACTCACAGGCTTTAGGGAATCTTTGGGAGCTATCTCTTTAAATTTAGCAATTTATTGAAACTGTTGGAAAATATTATTTTTCGGGTTGCAAATTCATTGCAAAATTAAGGATCAAAACCATTTTACATGCTGACACTCTCAAGAATTTCTATGACATTATATGCATGAACCAACAGCTGCACTGACCAGTCTAAGGAAATCTGGCTACTGGGCCAAAACCAAGTAAGAGCCTAGTTTCATTCTCAGCTAAGCTCGAGGCTGTCTTCCTCTTGATGTCATAAACATCAACAATAAACAGCACAAAAACAATTCTTTCGTTATGACTTTTAAGCAAGTTACAAAAGCTTCAAATTATTGAACAAAAAGCCTTGAATTGTATTTTTTACTAGGTCAATAGATCAGTTGTGATAACTCTAAATGATACGCTGACGTAGATAGTATTTTGAACCTTTCGTCATTTCATATAACTTAACATAAATATCTTTAATCAATAAATAAGATGAGATTTATAGTGCCAAATAGGAGGTAATATAAGTATCTACTCACAGTTGAAGTTTGATGTACGGCGAGAGAGTTTTGTCAACAAAAGACCCAAATGCCAAACTGTAATTTTTGGTTATTGTTCCAATCGCATTTGCTAAAATACATTGTCATACGTCACAAGTGCCTGGATTGTATTTATCCAAATCAATGATAAAGTGAGATCTTTTTAGAATCATAAATATAAGCAAATTTTACCTATCCCTGCTCCAAGATTTTTCAGATTTTGCAAGTCGTCTTTCATGGAATATGACAAATCCATAAGATAGTATAAATCTACTGGATAGTCTTTCGCTGGCTTTACTTTTATTTCAAACTTTGCTGGCTGACCTGTTAGATAAGAACTTTATTTGACAGATAAATCGCTGCTTTGACATTGCAATATCAAAAACATACATTAAAAACTTTTCAGCTATGATGTCCTAATAGAAAATTGAATATGAAAAACTTTACCCTTTCGAAGTTTCAATGAAACAGCTTGTGGCGTCAACTGCACTGATGGTCCAAGTGGTTTGTTACCAGACTGAAAGTATCGGATAAAGGAACTCGAGATTTTATGACTTCAGAAGATTAGTGTTTGCTCATGAAGGAAGCAATAGAAAAGCTCATCAACAGCATCCTATGAACTCAGCTTTTAAACTGATTCTTAACAATGGAAGGCTTTGTTTTCCCTTTCTCCGTGTATTAAGCAGATAAAAAGTCTTGCACTCTAAATCTTTTACTTCCTAAATTTTTTTCCTTTAAGCTTAACAATCTCAAGAAATCATAATGATCTGACTATCATTTCATTACTCTTTTCTCATCTATTAAAACTGTTCTACTTTTTTTCCTCAAAAATGAAAGCTGGAAAATATGAG
Source organism: Cassiopea andromeda (assembly GCA_018155075.1). Lineage (NCBI taxonomy): Eukaryota > Metazoa > Cnidaria > Scyphozoa > Rhizostomeae > Cassiopeidae > Cassiopea > Cassiopea andromeda. Next base: position 12,148 of record WIPJ01067509.1, on the reverse strand, counting down.
TCATTTAACAAATGAAATAATGTATCAAATGAAAGAAGAAAATTTTAGTATGTTAAATACAAGGAAGTGCTTAGAATCCTACTCACTAAAATTGCTCTACTTGAAGGACTCGTCTTGTTCATGCAACTTGATGCCATTTTCGATGAACTATCGCACCTTCTTCTGGTTTTATCTTTTTTGACGAAATTCTAGAGTAAATATGCTAATTTGAATTTCTGAAGTGCGAAGAGGATAGCTTGAATCCAGTGGCGTTCCCAGGGCTATAATGGTTGGAGGTATAAATGAAATTTTTTGGCCACGCCTTCTTTCCATATGACGTTGGCAGAAGCGGCTTATTTAAGACAGTTTTTCTGCAATTAAAAGATTAGGTCATGCAGCATTGCAGGAGAATCTTTTGGTAAGCAAACCTTGAACATTTTCAATGAAACAACACTTTTCCCCCATCAAATTGTCCAAGCACAAATTTTGCTAAAATTGAGCCCGAGGTGAAAAATCTTGACAAAAAGGTGGGGAGGAGGCAATTGCTCCCATACCCCCGTGGTCACGCCACTGATTGAATCTAATTGAAACGTATCCAAGCAGAGCAAGATGCTGCCTAGGCCTGAAAATGAAATTCATTTAATTTCAAAACTTGTTCCATCATTCAAGGAATGAAATATTACTCGCAAATTAAGTGTCTAATTGTTATTTGTTTTTGTACCTCATCTGAACACCAAACGCAATCAGATCCTCCGCTAATGCAATCCGCACAAGATGTATCATAAAATCTACAAGAGCTTGTCGATCCTAAAAAAGAGAATGCCTTATCTGTAGGTATTTATTGAGGATATACTTGAAAGCGATTAGTTTCTGGAAGTTGGCCTATGGATATGGGCTTTGCTGTTTATATCAAAAGGGAGACAAAGCAAGAAAAAACTGGGCTATGAAGCATTATGCTTTTTGAACGACACATGTGGAAAAGTCCGAGTAAGACTAATTTAGAACTGTATATAATTCTGAGGGAATTGGGAAGAAGCTTTTCACACAAAAGAAAATGTGTGTACAAAGCTTTCCTGCAGTAAAATGATAAATATGACTATGTCAGTTACCTTGAGATGCAGCAAAGATTGCTAAGGAGCAAAGGACGACAACTGTAGACAGCACTACCTCGGAACCCATGGCCTGAAATAAAAAGCTACAGTTCTTGCGTTGGCCGCTACATTGGATTACGTGAACCTGACAAAAACGTAGAAGTTGAAGTGAGTTATCACTCATAACTTACAATTCGATAACATGATTCAAACCGGGCCTTGTCTCTTGGAGTCCTTCTCAATGAAAAAAGTCCCCAATTTCCCACTTGAACTTTGTTATACTCAGAGACGTAGGAAGCACTCAAAAATAGGGAATATGCATTCAGTGACAACCTCACAAGCAAACAAAGTGAGGCACATGCATTGAGAGCCAACAATGTATGTTGAAAAGGAGTAGTTTACATAAAATGTGCAAAGAGTGTGGTGAACACATCAGTGGCTCTACAGAGATGCTCGGGGCCTTGAGGAACTCAGTAAGACTGGGGCCCATTTTAGCTTTCACTCCAAGTAACACTAAAAGCTTGCCACCTTAAAATTTTTAAGGAGCACCTTTAGAACCTAAGAGGCCAGAGAGCCCATAGGAGTTGTAGTTATTCGAACCTACGCCGGTTACATTACGCATTCGTTCCTCTATGCCTCTGTGTGCTATCATGAGCCTGGCGTAACTTAACATTTCTCTCACCAGAGTCATATATGCTGACAAATGTGATATTGAATAGTCTTACATACCTGGAAGCGATTTGTGGCCGGTTAAAAATTCTGGTTATTTTTCTTTTTATCAGTTATAAGCAGCAGGCACTGGTCATGTTAATTTTAATTGATATATGCTAGTACCAAACGCTATTTATTCAAAATAAACTTCTCATCGTTTGAACATAACAAACTTCGGCATAACTACAGTCTAATATACACATTTCTAGGGGATTAGTTAAAATAAAGTATTGCTACATAGCTACAAAACATATTTGACAGAATTTCTGTGTCATGTCAAAGCTAGAGAAAGCACAGACGACATTTCTATTTGCAAAGAGTACGTGGGAATCCAAACATAAATGTGTGTAACACAATGACTGATCCAACATCGTAAAATATATAAAAATGAGACCAAATAAACTAGACTAACATGAAAATTATGGACAGAGAGTATTTTTCTTGGTTGTCATTTACATTGAATGCTGAATAAGTTGTCTTCTTTTCATTATGGAAGGACAATGAACTTCCGTTTTCTGGGGGAGGACGTATAGGTTTCCGTTGGAGGTAGATTCTGTCACCTTCTTTGCACGTAGCCAGGGACGTAACTTCAATAAATTCCTGGGGAGGGGGTGTCAGAGGTTGCCCTGCGAAACGTTTTCTGTCGTGACCTTTTTTTAGTAGCAGCAGTTGACCAATTGTCTTGGGCCTAGTAAGCTCCCCTGCATAAATACGTTGTGCTACCGTTTTTGTCCTGGAAATTGTAAATTTTAAAGGTTGGGGGGTGACTAACCCCCAAACCCTCCTTTCATTTCGTCCCTACTCGTAGCTTTTAGCTGCCGGTTGCCTATCAGCATATAATCGTATTTCGCTTTAAAAGCATTTCACACAGAAAATTCTTTAAAAATCTACTCCAGGCCCTTATTTAATTCAAAAATATAGAACACTCTTAAATATCTGGCATGGAAATTCCATTGGTATCGAAAGGACATTGAATGATCTCGTTTTTGATTTTGAGATTTGTTTTCTTTTCCTTTCTCTTTCTCACTAGTACTACGTGCAACGGGGATTGCAGCAGACGTTGTAGGTGTTGCATACAACGAAAATCTCCATATCCTGCATTATAAAAATGCTTCAAAATATAATTTTAGAGCAGAGCTGCTGCAAGGGACAGAAAATCAAAATCAACTAATCGAAAGCTACATTTTTCATTAAAAGATAAAACAAAGCTGATTCAATTTCAGAGCACCAATGTGTAGAAAATAAGCTTATCTTAATTCCTATAATTAGCTAAATAATTTGCTTACCTTGATGTGTTACGAAGTCTGGCAATAAATCTCTGAAACTCTGCTGAAGTTGGTGAGTAATCCAAGGTCTATGCAAATGATGAATTATCCAGCTATTGATTAGATTCAGAACACGGAAATAAATAACATCACCTAAACGAGGCCAGTGACATTTTGAGCTATCACTATTGGTGGACGCATGGTGACACAGATTGAGCTGCAAATGAAAGTCGTGGGTTGGGAAGGGGGGCGGGGGCAATATACCAGTTACGTTCGGCATTCTGTCACAGGACGAAGGAAAGTAGCTCAACAGATGAATCATAGAAAACATCACGAGTTATGACAGGGTTTTTATCAGAAAAATTTAAAACTGCACATAAAATCCAGCAATGCTTCGTTGAAGAATTAAATTCTGGTTGCAGATAGGATTGAACAGCCTGCTTTTGGTGAAAATGGGTAGATAAATGCTACTACCTCTAACAATTCCATTTCTGGTTGTGTTGCACCTATCATTTCACACTTAAATCTACCATTTTTACTGCTATTTACTTTCCTGCACCTTTGGGCCACTAAATAGAACTGCACATTTCGCGTGGAACTGCACATTTCGCGTGGAACTGCACATTTAGCGTGGAACTGCACATTTCGCGTGGAACTGCACATTTCGCGTGGAACTGTACAATAAAAAAACCCTGAGTTATAAGTGCTTGTTGTGGAGACTGATCATTTCAATTCTTGCGACCAATGTATGCAAGACCAATGCAACACTCCATGCAGTGAGTCAAATGTAGCATGATACGAGGCCCTATGTACCGATAGGGTTCCCCTCTATGTTAACTATACACTTCTCTTAATTCCAGTTAAAAAAAACTGAGAAAGTTCTACGACGTATTCTCAACCAAGCAGTTTGAAAATTATTTTTGTCCTTGAGGAAGGTGGATATAAATCTGAATATTTAGAAACTCTATTTAGTGTTTGCATTAATCAGCATAATTTATCTCAGCCAATCGTATTTAGTTTAGGAAAGAACATTAGTTATATGCCAGGTGTAGTTAGAGCTTGTTTATATGAAGCGAGGAGCCGGGCTACGTCACTTCATGTAATCAGGCCTTTAGAAGTAGAAGATTAGGGTGACGATAAATACAGTTAGCATTTCCTCTTGGTTATCTTCTGATGACAATTCCAATGCACTCATTTACCAAATTAACACTACCATTACCGACACAAATCCGTAACGTATTAAGACACTGCTATAATCGAACCATACGTTTTGACCCAACCTTGGGCCATCTTCAGTTCTGTTATCATGAAACTAGATTAACATGTTTTATAAGTAAACAAGATCGCATAGAATCAAGAATGCGTGAATGCAAGACTAAGGGGAGTGACTTGGAGAACACTCAAGAGAGTGCATAAAGAAAAATATGGAAGAAATGAAATGAAAGAACAGCCTAGAAGAATAAAGATAGCAACGGTAAGCATTAGTTGGAAGTAGTTGTTAAGATAGAGAGCTTACAACAACACAACATCTATCAGCAAAGCGATAGCTTCCATTTGCAAATAATTTATGCATGCAAATCAAGGAGAATGGCTGCTGTGTGATAGTAATTTGAATGAATTGATAGCTGATGGGGAAATAATGTTCTTATTCAACTTTGTACCTTTTTATTAATAAAAGAAATCATAGTTATAGGAAATATTTTATAAAACGTGATGCTCTCTTCTCTATACAATCTACATTGTTGCTATAATTTTATTGCTGGGTAGTCATGGGCGTAGGAGCCGTGGGCACAGTGGGGACGTGTCCCCACTTTAAAAAACTCGGGCAAAGTGCCCCTTTTCATGTTGTACTAATTTCTTGCGACAAAATCGACTGAAATCATACTCAAATCATTCTGTTACAAAAATACGCAGGGATGAAAATTCTATTGAACTTTTTATTGCTATCCAAAAATAAATTTTTTTGTTCAATAAATTATCTATCGTTTCATGCTCTTACTTTTGAAATTCAGTACGGGAAACAAACTTAACAGCTATTTTTGCTTTAATCATGAAATGCTACGAAATTGAGAGGGCGGCTACAAACCTCACAACTTTTGCATTGAAATATAGCTCACTCTATTTCATTTTCCACGTCTTCTGCAATAATTGTGAGAAGGAATGTGACTTTACCAGATAGTTTAGGTCCCAAAATTTCAGGTTTTTACTCCTTAAGCTTTAGAGGATGCTTATTTAGTTGTTTTTGCAAAATTTAAAAACTGAAAATGAATTTTTTAGGTAGTACTCTTCATTTAAACTTCTAGCACCGAATTTTGTACAACTTGACTTTCACACTGCAACATCAAAAGTAGTTATTTGATCTACGTATGTTGATTGGAAGACGTGGAAATTTAATTTTAAATTGTGTGGAAGGCCGAAAAAAACCTTTTCGTAGTGATGTAAGCGACGTAAACAATGGAACCAAGACGGTAATTATTTCCAGTTCTGTCTTTCTCAGATATCAGAATAATATGGTTAAGCAACAATTTGTATTCTTAAAAGATTTTCAAAAACATGGGAGCGTGGGGGGCGTCGTGCCAAGAGGGTTGGCCACAGCATTCTCTGTGACGTTTTTTTTAGTGACAAATTAGCAAAAATAGTTGGTCAATTAGTCAGAACGCCCTCACCCCCAACAGAAGGTGTCTCGGCACATCGCTGGCTGTAAGTACAGGAAGGGTCGAGACTTCCATATGTGTATCCCTTTACCACAGTTGTGCAGGAAAATGGATAAAAATAAGAGTTAGGGATGATGGTGATTGTAGATATATTCCTCAAATTGTTACCGATTTATGTGCGATAGTGGACACAAAGGATATGTGTTTAAATTACGTTGAAAATGCATTCGTAAACAATGAGGTAGAATCGTAATTACAGGGCGTCGTCTAGCCTCATTTTCATGTGGTCCATCATTTCCTGCTCAGAGTTACTCATTTGCAGTCTAACCCATTCACAGAAACAGAAAACGAGGAAATTAGAAGCGAAAGGGCCAGAAAAAAAATCAAGCCCTTGATCTTTATCTCACGGAGAAGCATACAGTTATTTTTATGCAAAAGGAATCAAGTATTTTTAGTAGAAGTACCATCGTAGGTGAGGAGACTCTTGAATTGTTAGCACTCGTCTGTCGTGTTTGGGGCCTACAGTTCACTTTGTGGTTTCTCGTGATGTATGACTTCTTTGTCCATCGAACTTTTGCTGTTCAAGAGAGGAGACGTTTCGTGTGAAGTGTCTCTTTGTTTCCTCACTCAATGTTCCTTTTCTACGTACTATAATGTCATTTTCTGTCATCGAGGTGTCGACTTGACGGCACCTCTATCTTTGTTTGCGAACATAATCTGTAGAAAATCAAAGTTAGCCAAGCAAATATGTACATTGCGTCTCACATCACATTGGAAATATATTCTAGATCTATTTTGCATGCTTAGAATCAACTGATGAAAGTGATCTTAAAATCTCATTTAATCTGGATAAGATTTCATTGAATTCATATTCGTTGTCAAACTTCATTGTCCTCAGTAATGCTGTTAACTTTACCAGATACAGGATATGAGGATCATTTATAGTCTTAAACTTGAGATATTGATTCTCTTTATGATGAAAAGATATTTATAACTTATGGCTTTTTTCATTTTTCAGAATGATGAAGAGAAAAGAAATCATTTTGGCTATTGCATGGATGCTGGTCCTTATTATTGGAATTCAGTCACAAGGTTTTACATTGTTTTCAACACTGTTGCATGAATTTGACTACTATATAGTATATATGTGTGCATCTATGTATGCTTGTATGTATGAATGCTCTATAAGTCCTTGAGTTATCACCCCCATGATTAAGGCCCCTTAAATTAATGCCAACCCAAGGCAAGATATTTTTGATAAGTCTTCTTCAGTATGCTACACCACTAACATTTGATTTTCAGTATTTGAGCTTTAAAAACCATCAAGAAAACAATTTGCTAGGTAAAGACTTCATCTAATGCATGACAAACAGCAAGAACAAGGATCATATTTGAAAAGCCACTGCAGTAATATTTTGACACTTGAATATAGTAAACCTGCATTTGATGGTTTTCACATTCTTCACTTTTGTGATTGACTAGAAGCTTAGCAACTTATTTATAGTCAATACTGTACAGCAGTATAGCAAACAGACCTATCACAGACATTAATTTTTTTTCTTTTCTGCAGGGAATTCAAATCCATGTAGTGTTTTTGATTCCTCATGTTCAGCTTGTATAAGTGGTGGTGCAGATTGTGTTTGGTGCAGCGATGAGGTTCTATTTGCTTTAGATTTAAATTCAATTATAAGAGTGATATGAAACATGGATAGAAGAAATTTAAACGGAAGAAAATGTTTTAGATACCATTGCTATCAAGTGAAAATCATTGGTGTTGAGATGAGAGAATTCAATAGGATTCAATCCACTTGCCAATTTAATTGCTAATGCTCCAGTTGTAATCTCTTTTTCAAGTTGTTTGTTCTGCAAGATATTTATCTTGCATGCCAAATTGTAGCATTCAACCTCAAAAACCTAGTATCGATACATGCTAGCAATCAGTTGCTAATAAGCAGATTCCTGTATGAAGTATCAAATTTATATTTATATTTGTCTGATGCTATTTTTCATTCACGAATTATTTCTTTGCAGTCCTTTCAAGTATCAAAGAGACCAAGGTGTGATTTGCGTACAACAATGAACTCCATATGCTCCAATAAAACAGATCCTGCTAGTAGAGCAAGTGAGGTATGAGCTGATGCAGTTTCAAAGCTGAATTGCATAAATGTTGAAAACTCATTTGTTTCTGTTCCTTTTTGCAGGCTCAAAGCTTTTAACATTTAAAGTATTATAAATGGTAATATCACCATCATCACCATCTTCTTCCCTCATTTCACCTCTGAAGGTGCCTAGGACTGACCCAGGGGTCAGTAGATCACCTGTCAGTTGTTTATTAGAGGTAACTGAGTCAGCTACACTCAATCAGCTCTTTTACCCCAACAAGTACTAGAGAGTTGTAGCTTAAGCCAGTGAGCCTGCTTTTAGCTGAATTGGGCCTGTTTGTCACAGGTCAGCAACATCTGCCCTAATTCTGAGTCTTTGCAAAATAATTTGCTATCAACTTAAGGGGAGCTGTCTCTCTGAGCCCATTTGCCACCATGTGGATGTCTCCAACTATGGGCTAGCCCAGAGTTGAGAAAAAAGTTGCACCTTCCTCCGACAGTAACTTCTTTATGTATAACCTTCCTCTTTATACAGCATCGATGTGAAGTTTCCCATATTGCTCCTATATTTTCTTCATGCCAAATCACCAAATTTACTTGCATTAGAATTTTTCTCAAGCCACATTTTGTTATGAAATTACTGGGACTTCTTCAAAACTGGTACAAATTTAAGAAACCTTCCTCCATTTCAAAGCCATGGAGCCGTGACTTTGTTTGGACTCTTGGCTAGCCACCATCATCATCAGCATTGTCATCAGTATACATATGCTACATAGTGAGTACAATCATGTAAAAGTTACAGGAGATTTCTACTGCCTTTGCTGTAAATTAATTTCTCTTTTCAACAGCCCTCTGGCAATAAACCACTTGGGGTTTCAGTCCAATTTTCACCACAAACTGTCAAGCTTAACTTACGTGTTGGTAAGAATTTAATCTCCTAAATGTGTTGGTAGAGTATTTTCTTTTGTCACTTATAATGGCTTCCTTTCACTCCAAATATAGGTATTAAGCCTGTAGGATTAAATGACAGCCATTCTTAAGCACTTTTTAAAAAGTTAATAGGTTATTTGTTCACATACTATATCCATGAAATGTTGAATCAAACATTTCCACCACACAATCACATAATGTTAGTTCCTTATATATAGAAATCTGAGAGTGCACTTGAATAATGGTAGATCTTTTCCATCATGTACATAATAGAGAGAGCTCTCAATGTCTGGGGGGGGGCTGGAAGACCTATCAGTAGTTAGCTAGGAAATTAAAGTAGTTCATCATTGATATATTGCTAAAGTTTGGGCAGGGAAAAGATGTAATAGGTGGGGGTCTTAATAGAGTCTATTGGGATCAAAAAAGAGAGTTCAAAAGTTAATAAGAACTCCCTCCCTCCATTAGGCATTTGAGGGTAAAATTCTATTTCAAAATTATATTACATACAGAATTTGTTTCGGGAGGATAGGCCCAATTATCCACATCATAGAAAAGTTAGAGAGAATAGCCAGTTTGATTTCATTTTGAAATTTCCATCAACACATCCATTAATATTGATTGGCCATATTATATGCTGAAGATGGGATATGTTATCCCAAAATGTTCTGATTTTGTCAATAATGGATATGTCTTTACAGAGATATCCATTATTAACATAATCAGAATATTTTAGGATAACTTACCCTATCCTGATGTAAATGAAAAAGCAGGGATTTTTGTAGATGTGTCAATTGAATGAAAATTCAGAAAATATTGGGCAAAAGTGGGTAGAATTTATAGTGAACAGGCTGAAAATGCCTAATTGGTTTGTTTTTGAAAAGAGAGGCTTAGTATTGGTTTTGGTTTTTCTTTTGAAATGATTTGTATTAATCCTTTTGCTTAAAATCTCCTTTATATTGCAGTAGGCTTGGTTTTGATCCTTGTTCAAATAGTATATTTTGGGTTTTCAAATGTGAAGATATAGATGCTTTCTTTACCATCAATACATGTTTTATGAGCTGTTAATTTGTGTGTGTTTTAGATTATGGGCTTGGGTGTTTTCCCATGTGATAAATTTGTATACTGTTGGCATTAACATTGCACAAAATATTTCAGTAGGTTTCCAAATAAAATTGTCTGTAGCACTCCCAAGTCAACTTCCTTTGTTTGTGTTTCCTAAAGGATTGTGACTATATTGTCTTATAGGTCAACCTGCAACTTTTGAAATAAAAGTAAAGCCAGCAAGGAATTACCCAGTAGATTTATATTATCTTATGGATTTGTCATATTCGATGAATGATGATTTGCAAAATCTGAAAAACCTTGGAGCAGGGATTGGTAAATATTATTACTTTTTGTATGATCAATCAATCCATGCTGTTAAAATATCAAATGGATTTCACGAGACAAGGCAAAACAAATTGCCAAAATTATTTTGATTGATACACATTCTTTGTTACATACCATTCTTGCAAGTGGCTCTCCCCCTCCCACTGCATAAGACGTCTCTTTACCTCTGTTTAGGTATAGTAATAAAGCATGGTAGAGTAGAACAATCTAGGGCGATGGAAGACAGATTTATACTTAGAAATTGTAATCATGGTTTGGTTCCAGCCACCACATACTAGGGGATTTCAGTGGGGTTCATGTACTTTGGTGGTCTTACACATTGTGCTTTCTATTGGCATATTTTATGGTGATGGAGCAAGGTCCTTTTATATGTTGTCAATTATTGTTACCTGTGAATATTTGTTTATGTTTGTTGCATTTCGTTAAGTCTGTAATTATTGGGGGCAAGTGCCTTCCTTATCCCCTGATATTTGCTACTGCTAAAAACCAGCCCTCTAGCTGTGACTATAACAGTTGAGACCTTGTAACACTACAATTTTAGTGCAAAGAACTGAAAAATTGTGGTAAAGAACAATGTTATGAAGTATCAAAGAAGAAAGCTCCCTCCCCTAAATATTTCCCTTGAATTTGGATGAACTAGAAAATCAATCCTAGAAAGAGCCAAGAGGAATTTTTCCCCCTCAGACCCGCTGTTGGGCTACTACTGATTATGATACCAATAATTTAAACAATGATGTGATTTGATGTTTGTGATATGATGTTTGAATTTACCTAATTACTTTGAAGTAGTGACCATTGGTGGAAAGCATGATCAATGTTAACCAATTCATAAAATTGAAGAGAGCCAAATCATATATTCCATATGTAGAATAATATTATTTAGAGTCCATTAAGCATTATTCTGCAATTACATTGTCAATCATGCATTTGACCTTCATGGATTAAGTAAGACATGTTTTACATATGCTCAATTGATGTAGATTACTCAGTATATTTAACGTTGACCCATTGTACATGCCTTTGGATGTCTCTCTACATGTCATTATCCATTTCACAGCTAGCTAGTTTGCTTGTAGTCAACCTAGATAGATCAGAGGGATCTTTGTCGCTTTTGCAGCTTCAGCAATTGGTACAGTAACAACAGATTATCGTTTGGCTTTTGGGTCTTTTGTTGATAAAACTGTATCACCATTTGTTGATGTGGCTTCGTAAGTATTTAATGCTACCTGAAATTTTCTGTTTGCAATCAATATCTTTTTCAAATCTGAGTTGTGTTTCCTTATTTCAGATTAGTTTTGTGCCATAGAGAAGGTGCTGTTATTGTCACTTGCCTTTTGAGACACCAAACCATTTATGTAATTTGAGAAATATTTTCTTGGACCATGTCTTATTTTCCCTATTTCATTCTCTTGTATACATACCTAATTTTAGTGTGCAGTGATAACCAATTTTGGCAGTGATAAACTCAAAATGTGCAGTGATAAATTATGAAATGTGCAGTGATAAGAACGGTGCTTAGCCATTTTGATCATACTTGGAAAAGAGTCCTAACTTTTTTTGTACATACATATTGCAAAGTTTAACTGCTTGTCCAACATCTCCTTTGGAAAATGCTCCATAACCATGACAAAAAATATTCAAAAATCTTAGAATACCTTATAGGCCTAAATTTGTTGAAAACAATGTTACCAGATCACGGAATGTACTGTGAAATGCAACTGCTCAGTTTACTTGACTTTTCATTTACGGTATCCCTGTTTTTAGTAATTTTAAAATTATTTTTTAAGCTACTGGAAAAATATCTCAAAATAATCCATAAAACGTGCTGGCACATATATACCAGGCCCCTATTGGTTTTACCCCCTCAGAATGCTTCGTTTCTTGTGAAATGTGCAGTGATAAAATTTCCTTAAAATTAGGTATGCTTGTATATCTAATAAATCATGTTCTACTAAAAATAAATAAATGGTAAATAAATAATAAATAAATGATAGTATTAATAAGTAAAAGTAGTAAGTAATGGTTTA
>WIPJ01067505.1:2886-26463 GCA_018155075.1 Cassiopea andromeda | reverse complement strand
GTAGCCATATATATGTGTAAGTGAGTAGCCATATATAGTTGCATGCGCAGCAGCCACATGTATATTTGTAAGAGAGTAGCCATATATATGTGTAAGCGAGTAGAAATAAATAGTTGCATGCGCAGCAGCCACATGTATATTTGTAAGAGAGTAGCCATATATATGTGTAAGCGAGTAGCCATATATATTTGCATGTGCAGCAGCCACATGTATATCTGTAAGAGAGTAGCCATATATATGTGTAAGCGAGTAGCCATATATAGTTGCTTGCGCAGCAGCCATATTTATATTTGCAAGAGAGTAGCCATATATGCACACTAACCATATGTACATATGTGAGAGAGTAGCCATATATATTCTTAAGCGAGTAGCCATATATATTAGCCTGCGCAGTAGCCACATATATTTTTGAGCACAGTAGCTATATATATTTGGACGCAATGACCTATATATCTGATGAAATTACTTATATATTTACTATGACTTGTGTGTTGGCAATCACCTAATTTTGGCCTGAATGGTTCCTCATGTGTACATGCACAACGTTGATTTTATTGACCCAATAATGTCAACATTTAACCGTTTTTACACCTGCATTTGTAACTTTGACTCTATTCACCTAAAACTTTGATGTTGACTTTAGCTTGACATATACATTTCTTCCAAATGAGTTATTTTTCAGGGTTGCCACTACCATTTTAGAACAAATTTCCCTCATCTTCAGTTATGAAATCAAGGTTGCGTAGATCGGCTCGCAGTGGAGAACTCGTACTCGTTGTAACAGCACAGTTGCTGACATAATAGGTCTTGCTGGACAATTAACCTTATGAACTTTAGGTACACCATACAGAATACCAGGTTTAATACCTTCAGGAAAACGACTATTATACACGGAGTCTTGACTTCCCATGGATTTACTTTCTTGATTTCCACTTGTTTTTTTCCAACTTGTTTTTCCCCATTTACAAAACCCCCGTTGCCACTATTTATCAACTAAGAATGGGACATAATGTCTCGAAACGTATATATCGTTTATGTCAATAAACAGCATATGTCTACTGGCTTAGTCTAATTTTAGTAATTATTGGAATGTCGAAATAGTGAAATATATAAAGGAGAAAGATTTTTTTCGTCCTGGCTCTTCTCTTGAACCTTATACTTCAACTGCGATTTCCAAGAAAAGTACTATATTTGTTCGCAACGCTTTGCAAGTGTGCCAGGGACTTTTGGCGTATATTATTAGCAAGTTCTAACACGAAAATCATTGTCAAAGGGATTTCAAATCACATGTTCATCTAGGGGAGATTCAAAAGTACAAAAACTCAGCAGGGGGAAGACCCCCATTCCTTTAAGAGCATACGTACCTTTTATGATAAAAGTGCAAAAGAGGAGGCGGTTTCTCAAAGAAGATATGTATGCTCATATAAATTTCAAACATTGATTACTTACGAACCATCCTAAATAAATGCAACTATCCTTTGAGATTACATGCAAGTCCCTTGATTTATATATGAAATTGTGGTAATTTTAGATTTCTGGACTATGTATTGACAATTTCATACTTTGAAAATAGTGAGATAAGCAATAGAATCCAATATCTAGGTAGGATGCTGACTCTGAAGTACATACACCTGGAGGGGATACCTCTAAAACTTGGAAAGCTTACAACGGGGAGGGTAGTCAAAAATTGATGACTATTGAGTATGCTACTTTCTGAATGCCCCCCAAATAAAAATACATTGTCAAAATAAATGAGTTAAGGTGTATAGCGACCTTTTGTTGGCTGTTTCTTCTCTATTCTTGCCATCTTTTCAGGCTTCTTACCTCTCTTCACATCACTCTTAGTTGAAGAAAGATTTCCATCAATATCCTCTTCATCAGTGCTACCTGGTATGAAATCCTCCGCTAGGCTTTGATCTTTGCAGAAAAAGAAAAAAGAATCCAATCCCAAGTCAGTTATCAATATCATCAAACATCATACAGGAAATAATATTGACATTAATATCACAGTATGTAATTGGAAGATGACTTTGAATATTTTAAGTCACAACGACCTAGCTAATTGATACATGGATAGAAATATAGCTAATTGAAGAAAAATAAGCCTTATCAAGCATGCAAACCAGGGGTACTTTCTAGGGGGGTTAGGGTGCAGAGACTCCCTTGTTAAAGTTTCTGCTCCTTTTGGGGGGCTAACCACCCTAGAATTCTTGTATTAGCTTAGCATTTAAAAGTTTATTGGCCTTGCTGCAAAAGTGTTATGACAACTTATGCACTGCTATATGGTTATTCTCACTTCTATTACTGTTGATTATACTATATCAGTATTAAATTATATTATCATGTCTCTATGTTTGAAAATATGGGCGTGGTTGTCACTGGGTCACACCCAAACTATGGGCGTGGTTGTGCCCAGAGCTCCGCTTGTCAACATAGTTAGAAATCACCACTGCTGCAAACATGTCAGTGTGATATAAAGAACAGTCCAGAAGCCTTTTCTTACAAGAAAGGCATGAAAGAGGACTGTCCTTAGTTATGAGGTTCAGAGCTTTCCTTGGCTGTCCTTATATAATTTGCTGGGGGAATAAATTCTCCTAAAATATCAACCCAATTAAGGAATGCCTCAATTAACATCAATACATACACTCCAAAGATTAGCTCATGCAGCCTTAACACTCCCTTACTGTTTTCTAACTACAATATCAAAATATTTAAGAACAGCTTAATTTTCCCTCTTTTTGGCTCCAAAATAACACCATGAATATCTGACAATTGCCGACCCATCAACCGCACTAATCATTGTGGGAGCTTGATGGAGACGCATTCGGTTTGAATGGGAACACATTTATCATTCTAGACAGGAACGCACCAAGACAGTCTCCCTCTTCACCACAATATACTTGCTTCCTAACCATTTTCTCAAACTATATCCTAATAACTTCCCCCATTTTACATCTTCATTTATCTATACACATAGAACCTCTCTGAAAGCGTACTTATCAATACTTGTATGATCAACCTATACTTAATTCACTGTCGGTACAGTTTCGTAAATATGTTCTCAAACTACTTTAGTAACAAAATCTTCCTCAGATAGATTTTCCTCGGATAACCTTTATTGAAAAAATTTCGGAAAGTTAGTCAGAATTTCGTCACGACAACATTTTGTCTCATTTGAGATTACGTCCAAAAATTTTCGTGAAAATATTTGTCTGAAATTTTGTCACGACGAAATTTTTTGTAGTTAATGTATACCCTAATAATGTCCCCCATTCTATATCTTCATTTATTTCCACATTCAGACTTTTTCTGCTTCCCTACTTATCAATAATTGTGTGATTAACCTGTACCTTTTACCTTTTTCACCTTCATTTTTGTTCTCCTCACTTAGCTTATACAACTCGACATTTTCCCTGCTAATTCGCTGAGGATGGGACAAGCTCATCCCAAAATTTCTTGCCTAGTACAACATAACCTAGAGAGATATACTGCGTTATGTTGTAGGGTCATAACACAGTATTTGGGACACAGAATTCGAAAAAAATATACTTTTTGTACTCAGAGTTGCTTATCAAACAGCTAGATAGTCCATAGTCTTCTGTTCAAAAAGATTGTTAAAAAGTCACATTACAAATAAAATCCAACTCATAATATTTCAAAACTGGCAAATTAAATGTCCCACCAGTTAGCACGTTCTTTCCTTAGAAAAGTTGTTAATCGGGTGTCTACCCACACACTTATTAAAAATTGTCAATACCAATGACTCGTCTATCAACAAGCAACCTAGATTATATGACCAAAATTACCATAAGAAGGTGTATAATAGCAAGAGAACACTCATGTTAACAATTACAGTCAAATTCGCGTAACTCAGATAGCTTCAGACCAGGTAAACTAGTCCGATTGATGCGAAGTCCGACTTACATTTAAGTCGAATATTTTCCGACTTACACATAGTCCGATATAACTTACACATAACCCATGCTCTTCTGTTCAAATAGATTGTTAAAAAAAGTCATATTATAAATAAGATCCAACTCGTAATAATTCAAAAATGGCAAATCAAATGTCAAATGTCAAATCAAACAGCTAGATAACCCATACACTTCTGTTCAAAAGGATTGTTAAAAAAGTCACATTATAAATAAAATCCAACTCGTAATAATTCAAAAATGGCAAGTCAAATGTCCCACCAGTTAGCACGTTCTTTCCTTGGAAATGTTTTTAATCGGATGTCCACAATATCGATACACTAATTACAAATTGCTGATAATATGACTCTTCCATCAGCAAGGTACAAAGGTTATATGA
The DNA here is from genome assembly GCA_018155075.1 of Cassiopea andromeda. NCBI lineage: Eukaryota > Metazoa > Cnidaria > Scyphozoa > Rhizostomeae > Cassiopeidae > Cassiopea > Cassiopea andromeda. Next base: position 22,152 of record WIPJ01067505.1, on the reverse strand, counting down.
CCAAAAATACCATAAGAAGGTATATAATAGCAAGAGAACACTCATGCTAACAATTACAGTCAAATTCGTGTAACGCGGATCGCTTCGGACCAGGTAACATAGTCCAACTTATGTGAAGTCCAACTTAACCGTAAGTCGAATAGTTTCCGACTTAAACGTAGCCGGATATTTTCCGATGTAGCAGAGGATATAAAGAGTGAAAAGCTGAAGATTTTAATGACAACTTCCACTACAAAAACAACATTCAGAGCAAAGTTTGACAATAGGCAATAACATTTAATTGAAAGAGTCATTTATTCATTACACATTCCACTCTGGAAATGTGTTACTCCTATTTGAAACAAGATTCAAGTTGATATTGAAGTTCAACGACATAAAATATACTATTCTGCACATTTTGCTCAGTTCTCTTGACATCAAAATCAAAATCCGACTTACACGATGCTATATAAGATAAAAAAGCTCCGACTTGCGCAAAGATTCGACTTATAAAATCCGCCTTGATCATAGAAAAAGTATAGGATTTGAAGCAAGAGGACCGAAAACGTGCAAATTTTTCCGACTTGAATAAAATCCGACTTATGCTACGCTGACTAATAATTGTTTTTTCAAACTTCCTATAATTCAATCAATACTACTAATACAATTATATACCTCTCTAATACTAGGTGGTGCATAATTGGCTAGCCTGCCCTGCTAAAAACACTTAAAACTAAATATGGTAACAACTATAGGGAAAAATACAAAACAGAATAAAGATAATGATGTAAATATGTAAACATTAAAAGTTCAATAAGTTTGGACGTGTACATTGCTTATTGCGCCTGCAATAAATGTAGTAAGAATATCTTATGGCAATATTTGATGCTTTCATGGCAATATTGCTCTGGACACTAGTGTCGAAATGCAGATCTTGAAGCATAACTCCAAGACTTCAGATTTATGGTCGATGTTATTGATAGAAAAATTAAAAACTCGGTGTAAGTACTCAAAAGATTTGCCATTCTCAACAGTGGGGACTTTTGTTTGTTTTATTAAAATACAGTTATATACCTTGTTGCTCATTTATCAATAAATACTAGTACAACTATCCTTGCATGCGATTCTCAGGGTTTTCTCGTGGATTTTGCTTATTTTCTTATTTACCGACTTGTCATGAAACATCCAGATAAGTGTGCAATAGCTAAACTGGGACATAAAATAAGTGTTCATCATAGTCCTTAAATTCCCAACATTCATGTAACGTGAAATACGTGCCATTGCATGCAGTTTTTGTCCTCCCTTTTTATATATTGCATTAATTTAGGAGAGATTAACTTATGAAAAATTTAGGAGCAATTTGGGAGAATAGCATTAATTTCCATTACATATTACATGACTCTTGAAATCAAAGTTCTTGTTCAAGGTTACACCCAGAAGGTTTTCCTTGACTGATTCTGTTACCACAGTCTAACCAATATATATTGACAAGTCTGTATTGTCCCCCCCCCAAAAAAAAACAATCAACAGATGACATCAGGGTTTAATTTCATGCTATTATCCAAGAACCACTTAGAGATCTTTTCAGCATCATTTTCAAGGCTTGAGAAAACCTGCCCTGTTCCTCACTACACACATAGATAGTTGTGTCATCTGTGTAATTGCAACCTCAGTTTCATCCACCAGAAAGAAAAGGTCATTTATGAACATATGGAATAAGAGGGGTCCCAAAACAGAGCCTTCTGGTAAACCTTTTAATGATCCTGCCAAGAGCTGAATTTCCCATTGACATTTACTCGCTGTTTCCTATTTGAAAGCTAGTTATAGAAAAGTTTTACGGCTGATCTACTGAAACCAAATGCGTCAAGCTTTTCTATGAGTAGTTAGTGATTCAGATAATAAAGCACCTTAGATAGGTCCATGGAAAATGCATCTGCAATCCCTTTCTTATCTAAGGAGGATCTGCTTTTTCAACCAATCTAAGGAGTGCATGTTGGGTTTTATAACCTTTACGATAGGCACAAAGATAGGGAGGCGGAATATCATCAAATGTAGAAAATAATTTGACTTGAGATTATTCGCTCTATATTTTTGACATAACCGGGAGGACAGTTACAGGCCTGTAATTCTTTCTTGCAAAATCATCACCATTCTTAAAAAGGGAGTTTCTGTCTCCTTTCCTTAATTTATGACATACGCTTACACTTACACTTGTTGACTTACACGAGCTTGACTGCAATAAGTTATGAATGGCATCTAATGCCCCATTCACACTGCTACGTTTTTCTACATAAATGCAGGTTTAAACTTCTGCTCATGTTAAACCGTTCACACTACTCTGCACAAAAACCCACAAAAACAGACGGGTCTGAATAAACTGAGCATCAAAGAAAGTTTCGAAGTTAGTAAACGGGAAGAGGGCAAAATAAACGGAGTAGTTGGGATTTGAGAAAATGTCTTAGGTGTAAACAGAAGCATAATACTTTACTTTGAAAAGTGACGCAGAAGAAGCACAAGAACAGTTACACTGAATAAACGAGGTATCCTAAAAAGGGTAAGGAATGTTCGAAACAAACTGACAAAATTAATGAGCCAGGTAGAGAGTTTATTTTGCACTGGAGAGTATGAACCAGTTGTCACAGTAAATTTTGTAAGATAAATGCAGGTCTGAAATATAACGGAATGAAAACGGTCCCAGTTACTGCACACCAGGTGGCTTTTCTAACACATGGGAGCAACTATGCGAAGTGAGATGGCTAAAAGCTAATAATTTCTTTCCACAAATATCACAGACAACTTTTTCCTTCAGTATGCAATCCCCTCTGACTATTAAGGTTGGCTCTTTGAGTTAATGCTTGTTCACTTATGTCACTCACTCCAACACGAATCTGGTTATGTGTAATGAGGTAAACGCAGTCATCACAAACGTTAAGTGCCTCCACAGAATGAGATCCTTCATGCGTAGAGGGTCTATTAGCATGATTAAGTCTCTTTCCACATGCATCACATTCGAACGGTTTCTTCTCAGTATGTGTTCTTTTATGAATAGAGAGCTGATTCTTTCTAGCAAAACATTGTCCACAAATGTCACATTCATAGGGTTTTTCTCCAATATGAGTTCGTTTATGCGCATTGAGATAATTCAATTGAGAAAACGCCTTTCCGCATACCTCACAACAATAATCCCCTTTAGAATGAGTTCGTTTATGCACAGCGAGATATCCAGCATGAGAAAACGTTCTACCGCATGTGTCACAGATATGAGGTATGCCCGCAGTATGCGTTCTTCTATGGACCTTGCAGTGAGACGCAGTGGTAAATCGCTTTTCACACATGTCACAGCTATACGGTTTTTCTCCAGTATGGGTTCTTTCATGGACAGTGAGCTCAAGCATTGTAGCACATTTCTTGTCACAAAAGTCACATTCATATGGTTTTTCTCCAGTATGTGTTCTTTTATGGCTCATGAGGTTGCTCCATCGAGCAAATTTTCTTTCACATATGTCACATGTGTATGGCTTTTCTCCAGTATGTGTCCTTCTATGGAGAATGAGGTTACTCGATACAGTAAATTGTCTTTCACAAATGTCGCATTTATACGGCTTCTCTCCAGTATGCGTTCGTTTGTGGACAATTAGGTGGCTAATTTCAGCAAACTGCTTTTCACAAATGCCACATTTATATGGTTTTTCCCCAGTATGAATTCTTCTATGGATAGTGAGGCGGTGTATTCGAGCAAATCTCTTTTCACAAATGTCACATTTATATGGTTTTTCTCCTGTATGTGTCCGTCTATGCGTAGTAAGGTTATTCTTTACAGAAAATGCCTTTGCACAAACGTCACATTTATATGGTTTGTCTCCTGTGTGTGTTCTTTCATGGATAGTGAGGTGGCTTAATCGAGCGAATTCCTTTCCACAAATGTCACATTGATAAGGCTTTTCCCCTGTATGTGTTGGTTTATGGCTAGTTAGGTGACCCATTTGAGTAAATTGCATGTCACAGATGTCACATTTATACGGCTTTTCTCCAGTATGTATCCTATTATGGACACGAAGGGATGTCATTTCAGTAAATTGCTTATCACAAATTTCACATGAATAAGGTTTTTCTCCTGTATGTTTTCTGTTATGAACACGGAGGTAACCCACAAAACTAAATTGCTTTTCACAAATGTCACATTTATATGGCTTTTCTCCTGTATGTATTCGTTTATGGACAGTGAGCTCTCCCATCTTAGTGAATGTCTTTCTGCAAATGTCACACATATACGGCTTTCCATCAGGATGACTTCGCTGCTGCTTTTTGAAATGGTAAACTTGGGTATCTAATTGCCTGCTCTTACTTGACTTACACTTCTTTTCATGCCTATGGATGTTGTGCTTGGAAAAGTACTGACGGCAAAACTTACATTGTACTGCATTACCTGAGAAAATTAAATTATAAACCTTTTCAGCCTTGCCTTTCATAATTTAAACAATTACCATTGGACAACAATTACCTTCTGGTGCAAATAAATAAGATCATAATGATCTAGGGACTCAGATAGTTGTATATAATCTTAATGGAGCGGGGCATTATAGTGGTCAACACTATTCCTCAGCTGGGACAAACACCCTACTATAATTTTGGGGTGCAAATTTCAGAATTATACCTGTTTTGTCATAGCAAATCATGTTTAGTCTTATTATTACAGTTAATTATTACATTAGCAATAAAAAGAAAGTCGTGGAGGCCATAAAATTAAGTAAGTACATCAACTACCAACCTACAATCAACATTTTTAGGAATCAATGATAGCAAACTCTATGATCACAGCCCCCCCCGCCATCATTCTAACTGGGATAATCTTCCACCAGAAGAGGAGTGAAAGTAATATACATAACAACATAATACCATAGTAGAATAAACCACTAGAGGGTTTCCACAATCAACAGTGACAATAAGTGTAATTGCAGTCAACATAATAACACCATTAAGGCACTCAGTAAGATGGCAATGGCAAAGGAGTGGCAAAAACTATGCATTCTTTACCGAAATGGCTCGCTTGGAGATAAATAGCACCAACACCATGCTAGAGCCGTGATAGAAGAAACAGAATTGTGCAGATCAAATGTAGATGTAATCTACATAGCATATGTAGAAACGCTATATGCATGCTTCACTGTATGTATAAATGAAACTATGTACACACAGATATATGGCCGTGTATCTTTGTATATATGGATCAATGTGTATATGGTTATATACGTAAATATACACATTGATGCTTTCACCAGCTGCCCACAACATGTAGCATTTGTGAAAATTCTGTAAAACAAGACATGTAAACAGCAGAACATTTAGACGTGATGAGAGAACAGCATTATGATGTTCAAAATCAGTGTATTTAAATTGAGAAGAATCGCCCATGAAAAAACAGCAGAGCAAAAAAGTCCTGTTTTGCTGATCAGTGCTACTAATAAATGGAATAGAAACATATTTCAGCACTGTACAGCATCGAAGAAATCATACAATGTTCTAATGTCTTCACAAGAAAAGCATCTAAACAGACAGCAACTGTTACATGACTCCTGGTTTGCAGTCCCCTTTTGTACACAATAACAGATATAATGAAGCAGGTACCACAAGGATGTAAAATTAGATTAGTGTAAAATTAACATGTTTGTTGAACCATCTGGATCAAATCCTTGACAAAAGAGTAGAATACTATATATAGACTATTACACTACAGTAGATCATCATTAAAGCATAAAAATACATCCATATATACAAATATATATAGATCCATATATCTGCTCATAAATACATTGATATACCCATATATACATAAACCCTTTGATATTAACACTAGAGCTATTGCTGCATTGCTGCAGAAAGAATAGTCTGCATGATCAGATGACGCTAGTGACACAAAAATGCATGCTGCTTTGTGAATGCCTTCATAAGTTTCAACATAGATACATAAATACATACATAACATATATAATTAAATATATATATATATATATATATATATATACAACACTACATTAGGGCTATTACATTACTTGCTTTTGGAGCTAAAATATCCACGACACAAGACTATAACATCTCCTTTCTCACAAGCTAAGCACCCAAGTACAATGAAGCAGTAGTGGACAGTTGTTGGTAAGGGAGTGGAGATGATTCCCTATCATTAACTGAAGACTTAAGGGATTGTGACAAAAGAGCATATGTAACAGCTTACAGCTACCAAGTGGTAGTTTTACCAGTCTAAACAACACAGGCTACTAGATAGCGGAACTGGCTAGGAAGTGAGTATAGATTTAGAAGTTCAGTTAAAAGCTTAATGTTTTTGTATGTCACATATCCGTGCCAATGAATCTAAATGCATTTTTCTTTGATCTAAGAGTATAGCACTTGAAAATGGGCGTCTGGGGAGCTTGTCCCTAGAAAAAATCTTTATTGCTATATCTCCGGAAGGTTTGAAAACACCCTTTTGCATAATAGAATCTATTTGTTTTGATCATATTGCCCACAAGGCATGCACTCAGGGGGCAAAACTTCCCTATCACTCAACAGGATCATTATCCAAATGTTATTTCTGCTGTGGGTATGCAAACCCATGAAATGAAGAGCTGGCATCTAATTCCCTGACTAAGTTGCAAACTGAAATTCCTATAACAATCATACAAAACATGAAAATAGATTCAATTTTGTCACACAACAAAATCATACTCTCTGCAAGCAACTTATCAGTGTTGTAATGTTCTTAGCTTCCAGATTGGGTAGGAATAAATTTAGATATGATTGAAAAGTACAGAGTAGACCACTTCTATATTCAAGAACTAAATAAACCTTTTTAAAGGAGCTATAGACTGATAGACATTTGTGCATATTTTATTTCTTCTCAAAATGTTCAAATAAATGTAACGAATTGACACACAGCCCCAGTGTAATTTAGATATGCTAAGCTCCTATTTCCTCTTTTAACTCTTTTTGGATGTTTCTTTTAATTATTTTCACATTTTCTATTGATGTTTGCCAACTAACAGTAAACACTTACAAATTTCAAGGAGTATGATAAACCTTCAAAGAAAAATTCTCATCTTCAAGGAGATTTCAGTGCTCTTTAAAAGTTATTTCAAAATTACAGAAATTTTCAAAGACCTGCACAAACACTGAGAGCCAGTGCCGAGAACAAAAAGACTGTAAAAAGAGGGAAATCATAAACCCTCATTCCAACAAAAGTTTATACACTGGGTCCTAGAACAAATCATTTGTCTTTCCAGCTTATGCTGCTTTTTAGAAACAGGCAAACTATAAACAGGATGAAAATAACCTTTCCACTAATTCTGTTCAACTTTCTAGTCTAAAGTCTGCAAAAGTTATGAGAGTCTTCATATAATGAAAAGACTTTGATAGAGATAAAGATATTGACATTTTGTGATATTTTTGTAAAGTCAACATTTTCTCAAACTCAAGATATTTTTCATGCAGTCTTTGTCACACTTATTGTACAAAAGAAGACATTGTGCAACATTTAGTTTTTCACTATCCAATGAACACCGCAAAGTGGGTTCAATTGACTAGGTCGGCAGAAATAGGAATCTAACTAAAGATTGATAAGCCAGAACTTTCTCTGCATGAAAAGTTAGATATCCCAAGACTTTATATGCCCCTTATACCAACAGCTCAGCCAGTTGTTCCAATAGATCTTTTTGCCAACTAAGCTTTACCAGTGTGAATAACCATGTTTACCTGACATCTCATTATCGCACCCACATTCTAGTCCTATTATTTCTATAAGTTGAATGGCTAAAAGTGATGCTGGGTGCTGAACTTCCGAATGCTACAATGTGCTTCTCCTAGATGTTCCTAACAATGATTCAACACCTTTTGAAGGTTGAAAGTCTTGTCTACATATTGATGACAATCTCTATATTAATAGCCAGCAATAACAGAAAAAGCTTTGGCAAAAGTGGTAAAAACATTGAATTAATATTGTGAAATTTTGTGATGATCTAGGGCTATATGTCAATTTTATGACCTCATACAGCAACTTAGATTCCAAACACAGAATCTCGATAAATTGCTGGTCTAGTGATGTATTTCTATGGCTACTTGTGTGATAAAGATGGAAATTGTGGCTTCAGAAGTTACAGAACAAAATTAGAAATTTTACCTCATCACAGTGTATCTTTTGATATTGATGGGCAGTTATGGAGTATTATATGTCTTCAAAATGATCTTAAATGACATAATTTGGGGTCCCTAGACATCAGACCACAAAATAAAAACCAAAACAAAAACATTTCTCATCCTATTTCCAGCCATCTGTCCACTGTGCATTGCCCTCTACTGAATGCAGCAACATACAGTTGGGTATTCTAATGAACACTACAGCATTCTTTGGTATCTCTGTATGTGCATGTGTACATGCTGATATGTGGGTGTAAGTGTTTCCCTGTATTATGCAGCTTAGCAAAATGAAAGACACCATGAAATTCAAAAGAACATCATGGCTCTTTGTGAATTATATTTAGAAAATGTTCATGAATTCACATTATTAGTAATTCTAACACTAAACTGGGTGAGGTAGCATAGCCGTTACAGCACTTGTTTGCTGTGCAGAAAGTCTCAGGCTTGAGGCCTTGACTAAATGCATGTTCACCATTAACCCAGCAGAAAATGGGTACCTGGTGGCAACACTGGGAGATTAAGGTGGCAAAGAAAGAAACTGGTCACACCAACTCACATACCGATAGCTCAGGGTAAGTGTCCTCTCTATCAGGCATTCCCTTATACATGAAAGAATATGGGACTACCTTTACTTTACTAGCACTAAAACAGATTGGATAATGAGGGCCAAAACAAGAATAATAGTCAAAGAGATACAATGTCATATGTTCACCTACTTCTAGGTGCCTATTAAATACCCCCACTGCTGATTAATTTTTCATTTTTTTACAACGCAAAGTCCTTATTTGGACCACCATTTATCAATTATAAAGAAACTTTCTTATTCTGAACTCCTCACTTCATTTCCTTTCATTGTTAATACTATATACACCCAATTTTTGAAGTAAAATTTTAGCTTCATCCTTTGTTACAACCTGATTTTGCTACTTCAAGGGCTATATCTCAAGTGATAATCTAAGGCTATACAGTGATGATTTCTAAACAATTTAACAAGGGGGCTCTAGGCACAACCACGCCCATAGTTTGGGTGTGGCCAAGCTATAACCATGCCCATATCTTTAAAGATGGAAACATGGTAATTTAGTTTAATACTGACATAGCATAATCAATAATAAGAGATGTGTCAATAACCATATATCAGTGCACAATTGCTCATAACACTTTGGATGCAAAGCCAATGAACTCTGAGAAGCTAAGCCAATGCAAGAATTCTAGGAGAGGGGCTGAGCCCCACAAAATGAGCAGAAATTTTATAAAGGGGCTCCACCCCCCTGAGCCCCCCTAGAAATCACCCCTGGGGCTATATCTTTCTATTGCTATATAATTGTGTTAAGCCATTTCTCCACTTCCAATCCCCCTATTACTTTTCATCCCCTGTTTAGTTAACTTTAGGATCTTTTTGGACCCCTCTGTTTATGGAGACCCCAATTTATTTGGCACTTTAGCATACCAAAATATATTGCAAAAAGAATTGAGTTGAGATGCATAGTTACCTGTTGCTGGCCTTTTCTTCTCTACTACTGTTATCTTTTTGGGCTCCTTACCTTTCTTCAGTTCACACTTATCTGAAGAAGGACTTCCATCACTGCTCTCCTCATCAGAACTGCCTGGTATGAAGTCCTCATCTAGACTTTGATCTGTGTAAGGAATAGAATCCCAAGTCAATTATCAACAGCATGAAACAGCATACAGGAAAAATCACTCAAAACAATATCACATCTACTTCACTAGAAGCTGACTTTGAATATTATTAGTAGGAACTACCTAACTATATAAAGATACTGGGGTAGAGAACTAATAGATTGAAGCAGATAAGGTCTTGTGAGGCATGCATACATTTCAGTGAGATGCACTCAACTGAGTTTTGACTAATTAGGGATTGGTCACTTTGTTTGACAGGTACTAAGGTAGAAGCAAACTTGAGAGGGTATGAGTTTAGGATTGTTATTGCATTATAGTGGGGACTCAAAAGATTTCCAGAGATGAATTTAGTGGTATGGAAGCTCAGACAGTTCTTGACAGTGATATACGTTATTGTAATTTCATAACTATGTAGCTTCTATATTCTATCTACATTCTAACACATGGTAGACAGTAAGCACTAAATGTGCCAGGAGTATTTTCATACCCCAACAAACTATGCCATACATTCTGTGACTCAGCAAAAAGCTTTAAGTTCCCTAAATCATAGGTCCTTGGATTGTTGTGATTTCATATCCCTTCCTCAAATGCACTCACCGGGCTTATAAATGAGTGTGTGAACTATTTCTGTATATTTTGGGGGGCTAGAAAATTTATGACATACATTTCAATGGGGTATGAAACTTTTCTTGTATTTACAATGATTTGCTCCCACCCAGGAAGCTGTAAAACTCAATGATAACTGCCTTACAATTAAGCAGTTTTGTCTAAAGAAAGGCAGAAAAGTTTCCCTTGATAATGGACTTCTGCAAATATGCTAAAAGATAACATTCTCACAGTGATTGAAGAGTGCTTGCTGCCCAAATAATTTGCTGATAAGCTCAGGTAGTAGCACATTAGCTTTCTATTTTCTAAGTACAATATACACAGCATTCATGTCTGAGAAGAAATCAATCTTCCCACAGAGGGGCATTTAACTCCAAGAATAGTACCGGAAATATCTCATAACTATGGTCACATTCATTGTAGTAATTCATCAAGGCAGTTCACTAGGGGAATCATTTACTTTAAATAGGGGTCCATCTACTAGCATATCTAGAAAAGCAGTAAGGTCTCAAACTAAATTAACTGATATAGCCAATTTCTTAATTTTCTGGAAAAGCATGGCAATATGTCCTGTGACATAAGTCACAAAATGCATGGTGGGTGTAACTTAGCAAATGTAAATTTTAAAAGAAATTGGAAATGAACAATTTACAGCTGAAAAGTACTACACTTACCACATTTTGTCCTACACTCATCATTTGCAACTATATTTCTCTGTCTACTATGTTCATGCTCAGTTAATTGACCTTCCTGACTCATTTCAATCGATGATTCTATCAAAGATAAACATTGAGACTAATACATAACAGTCTAACTCTTGAAATTTAAATTTCATATCAAATCTATCACACTCTAAATTGATAATGATAAAATTCAAACAGAAAAAGAAATCAAAAATGGTCCACAATGTAGTATCTATAGATCTTGCTGTATTTGATATGAAAAATTAAAACATCCCCCCCCCCCCAGTAGAGATCCAACAGGCATAATTAGACATCAACTTATACTCCAAAATATTGTGAATTTCTTCAATATGTTTGTAGTCAATGGTGCTTTAAATCCCTCAATTACATTGCTATAAACATCTAATGTGAAGTTCTCAACATTTCTGCAGAGCCTTAAAAAATACTGAAAGTGGATTAAAGTTGCCATTGAAACATCTAATATTAGGAAGAAAATGTTCTTTTAGAGGCACAAAAACATGGCATTGTCTTCATGCACAATCATTGGCACTTGCTATGTATCACTTGTTTCTATGAATTTTGAGATGGTTAACTTCTTAAATAGGTAATTATTTTTTATTGCCTAGCAAGTATCTAGCCTTTCCCTGAATGGTTCACTGCTTCAAATTATCTGAAATGTAATGTCATGCAGCTTCCTCTTACACCTCTATGACCTAAACTTCAGTCAGAAAGGAATTGGCCAGGAAGAAATTTGCCATCAAGTATGGCTCTGGATTTTACATGCATATTCATAGGAGGTAATTTTTCACTCATAACATTACATGTGCAATCAAGATGTTATGATAATACCCTACTTTTACTGAGCCTCAGTAGTCTTTAATTTCCTTGGCTTTGAGACATAGATTTTTCTTAAATTCCATAGGTGTAGCTTTACATGACAACGTGAAACAGAATAATAGGCTTTGTAGGCCAATCTACCCATAGTGCAATTCTTAGATATCAATGATTCTGAGGCTCAATAACTCAAAATTCATAGTGTAAGCCCTGGGTTTATACACTTGCCTCACATAAGTATTTCACCCCTTCAACCAAAATGGCATCAAGACCTGGCATCCACAGGATCACACATTTAGATTCAAAGTCTATGTTAACAGTGAATTTTGAACTGGCTAAAATGAAAGTCTACCAAACTAATGCACAAAATCTTGAAAATTCAAAAGTATAACATAACTGATAATAAACAGTCTTTCTCTCTAACTTTCTAATATTCTGTGGGGCAACCACAAATTGATTGGATTACAGAAAGTCTTCTTGAAATCTACTGGTAAATTTTTCTTGGATATTCACTTGGAACTCACAGCCACACATCCTCAATTTGCAGTACTACATTTTTGGTGTCCAAAGGACCTATTGAGTTAAAATTTAATTGCATTTTTGAACTCCTGAAAGGGCTTGATACTTGCAAGGAGAGGAGACCCATTCTCTCATATTAACAGTAATTTTTTGTGATTTGGGGCAATTTTAACCAGAGTGGGGGTACATTATTTTCTTAGAAGACAAAATTCCTACTTCAGTTATCACAGACGGTAGAAATACTGTGGAGTACACATCATTGCAACAGTGAGACATACTTGTAACATTTACTTTCTTGCTACCTATCACCAGCTGTCCATAACCACAAGGCATAACCTACCCCAAACCATGGTGGATATCCCATTCCTGAATCTTGGTTGGAACAACTGGAAAGCCGCCAAACCCTAAACACTATGGAATAGTTCCTAAAGTGAAAGCATCATTCTTCAGAAAAACCAACATCATTATAGTACTTAGCTAGTCATTAACTGACAGCCTTCCCCCTAGCTCAAAACTAATGTTTCTGGTTTTCAGCATTATGCATTTGCAAGCTTTACAAAACATATTGTGCAGTTTTTTTTAAGTCTATTATCAAAAACTCTGGTGTCAGCAAACACTTTTATATTTTCCAGCTCAATTATCATTGAAGACACCTTATGACACTATCTGTAGGAATATAAATGTTGGCCATATCAAAACATGGTGAATTTTTGCTGCCACTTTAGATATGATAGTGAAATACTTATGTGAGGCTATAATAGAGGTTTGTATACATACATACATACATACATAAAATAGTTGTTGAGGCAGGTCTGGTTTGAGTCAGCCAATGGAGCTGGCGTGGACTTGCCATAAATAAAATTAAGCCTATCTACAAATGCATATCTCAGCATCTTAACAAAAACAAAAAATGTATAGAGTCTATGTTGTACTACTGTAAAAATACTTATTACATGAATCTGTGAATATTGTGGCCAACTGCCCTTATCAAACTGAACTACATTTAATTTCTTGCTGCAAAATTTTAGTTTCTTTACAAGTTTTTTAAGGTCTTTCATATCAGGAGGAATCGCGCTCCATAAAGATGAACGCCTAAATTGGATGGTGTGTCGACCGAGTTCCGTTCTTGGTCTATTTTGAATAAAGCGGTTCTTGCTTAGTAGCTCATGTATTGAGCTGTATTTTCTTTCAAACAGATCAATTATCTGTTCTGGCATTGATTCGAAATGAATGTGGAACATTATGGAAGCAGTCTTCTTCTAAGCATTCTTGGTGGCCTTAATTAAATACAGCTGTAGAGAGGCTCTAATTATGCTCTGTCCATAGGCACTAATGCATTCACGTACCTATTGGCAAGGATGTTGTAGAGCTCGCGTGCGTCAACAAATTGTTGTAAACCGATGAGAAACAATTGATTGTCAAGGAGCCGCATCAGTTTTCTTGCATTTACCGCATATTCTAGAGCCTCCCATCAAAGAAAAACATGTTGTTGTTCTAATTTACCTTCGGTCTTGCGCCACAATTCTTATGCCTCGAGTAATTCCCCAAATATTTCCAACCATAAAGATAAGATATTCATAATGTGTGAAGCATGCTACATGTGTGAAGCATGCTACATGTGTGACAGCCTCACCTCCGTCACAGCCTCCTTGGCTTGAAAGCTCCTTCAAAGCGACTCACGACCTCTACCTTTCAGCATTTTCCCTCCCTTGTCAAAATAGAATTGAAAAATTACACGAACCTACCTGTAGGTGAAGTTTGATTGACATTCTATTAGTCATTGGCCGAGACCGGAGGAGCTCTGCGAGATAATGCATCGCGATGTATGTGAACCAATATTTAGAGATGACTGGAGGGCACACAGCTCCCTCAGATGACTTACAGAATTCCAATCAAACTTCACCTATAGGTAGGTTCGTTTAATTTTTCAGTTCTATCTTGTCATCATCATAGGTCCCTGCAGAGCTATACGAGATTTTAGAGCTGACATTTACTTTTGGACTATAAACGTAATATATAGTAAGGCCTCGAACAATTTGTCACCAAAACTGGTTATAATCACGAACGCATAATGTCTATGAAGCATATAGATCATACTCACTGAATATAGACCCTTTATTGAATATATTAGGAAACATCATATGATAAGGGAAACGAATGAGAACTTTACTTGGTATCCACACCAGCTACGAGGCAGAGACAGAGGGATTAAGGTTCCTAATAAAGAGAACTTTTCGGCACCAACTTACTTGTCACTGATATTGCACCTGCGTAAAAACGATAGTATGAAGAATCGTCATCATTTTATTAAATAATTATGAACAGATATTTCAGTTTAAGAGGAATGACTTACACGAGTAACCAATATATTCTTTCCAGGTTAGCTCAATGCTGGTGTAGTTGAGGAGGGTATTGTTAACAATATGGCAGTAACTTCAACAATACTCTCGCTCCCTGAGTTTTACTCAAGTAAAAGCATGGCTGGCCAGGCTAGGCCACACTACATACTGATTTACTTTACTTGGTAGCAATGCGTATAAATGTAGCAAAAAAGATGATGGCAAGGAAATAAATATAATGCATGTGCCAGTTAAAAGTGAACATTTACTACGTCGTGGACATGTTTCTATAACACATATACATAAAACAGCCACTACACTATAATCAGGCGTCAGTGCTAGTAATTGAACATTTAGTACTGGCACTATTAAATCAATATCAGAGTAACATTTCTTGCAAAATAGCAGCGTATGCAAGACATGATAACAATAGTACTGTCTGAAAAATTGTGAATAATAGTGTATTTTAATGCAATGAATCGTATGCAACCAGAAACAAACATATTTAGTTGACAGTAATAGAGGTGCATACTGTACTGTAACTCGTGCCCCTATGGCTCTGAACAAGGCATACCTAGGAGTGTTTATCAGTTGCAACACACTCCTGTTCTAAACATAAAATATGGAACTATGTACATCATGATAGACTGTCATACGATCACTAGCAGTGAAACATTAGTACAATTCCGAAGGAGTTATGCTTTCTGCTTGCTGCTAAAATTCCAAATACCAGCTTTTGACAGCATCCATATAGAGGGTCATTAGGCTGAAGCAAAAACTACAGGTAATGACAATCTATCTAGCAAAGTAATGCCATTTGCTAACATGTTCATGTCATCAATTGAGCTTCAACAAAGGCAAGCGGCATGCTAGTTATTGGTGTAAAAAAATTAATAACTGAAAATTGTTACAGCAAGTAATTTCTTCTCTGATTTTTGAATATTCCATATAAGAAGTACCCCCAAAAAAAGAGTGCATAGAGGCTGTGTCAGCTTACAATGTACTTGCGGTAGCTAGAGTTCTGATGAGTACAGTCATTGCTTGCTTGCAAATTAAGGGGAGACATAGGTAGAATCTTTGTATAGTTAATGCAAAATGTGATAAGTGTTAAGGCTGAATGTATTGCATGCCCAACGAACTTATTCTCTTGTCTGCGGATAATCTAGTACTATTGTTGGTATATGAGCAAAACAATTCTCTTAGTGTTAATACGAACAATAAATTACATTCGTTGTTAAAAACAGCATTGTTAAATGTGTGTTGAAAAACAAGGCTTGTGAAATTTTTCAACTAGTCTAGTGAACCACTATAGAAAGCTTTTGTGGATTTTGCAGTGCAAATAACAAATGTTAATCTATTGTGGAAAGCTGCATAAAGGTACAAACTGTTAGGCAAGGCAGCAAGAAATTCATAGAAGATGAGAATGTTTCCCTCTGGGTATGCGATATGTCTAGTAAGTAAGGAAGAAGAAATCCTTCGACACGTTACTGCGCAACTTAGGATAATTACCGTCTCCGCATACATTGGGTATTTTTCGAAAGGTTAAAGCAATTTATACCTACATCTGCATCGATACTGAAGGGAGTCCAATAGGGCGTATACTCAAATATGAGTAAAAGATATACTTTTAATAATAATGGAACGCGCAACAGAAATACACCTAATGCTGTTCATAAGACAACACATCTTTCGGGGGGTGACAAACCACATTGTTTTGTAAGAGCACCTGTAACTTTGTTTCGGTTCTTAAAGTAACGTACTAGTAAGAAATGTAAAACAACTGAATAAAGAATTTTCAAGAAGAAGCATGCAACAAAACTAAATCCTATCAGCTGATGTCATATGTATATCACAAATTCTATAGCTATAGCTATGTCAGAGAATAGGGCAACTGATATGATCCAAAAGAACTCTGTCAATTCTATTGTTCAAACATGGAATGAAGTGCTCGTGAATAAATAGGATTCCGGTTGACTAGTATCTTGCTAATTCTATCCTTCAATTCCTTGTAGAAATTTCGAACGGAATGACTTGAAGACACTGGGGTGCACTATTTCTACCCTCAAAGTTGTCTCAAGCCACCTATTGTAGCATGAAATACCAGGTTGCAGTACTCAGAGAATGGCAGTGTATCATTCAAAGTAATTTGATATACCACTTACAGCAAATTTGCGTTGCCGGCGTCCTTCACAGTGACCGAAAGTAGTTAGCTTCATTCATGCACTTGCCCAAAAATCACATAGCAGGCTATGTATATTTTGATCATGTCTAAACATCGGTCACGTGCCTCTTTTCAACCATTGTATTACCTTTTACCAATTTAACCAAAAAATTTTGATGCTATTTTTAAAATTCTAATGGAGCATTCTTCTATAATTGCGTTGATAAATTGGTTTCAATAGACACAACTGCACCGAAGGCAGCAACACTATATCTTGCAATTTAGAGATAATGTACTAGCCAAGAAATCATTATTTATCTGACTGACAGCTTGGTACAAATATATGTTAGTAGGAGCATTTCGTTGCACTGGTTCCAATTTCAAAATCTAGCTGTTCTGACTCAATTTGATGATAAGTCAATGCACATCGCTTATAATTAGAGAGCTTTTATAAGAGAAACGGATCGGGCAATATTGCATCAGTTTCAGTATAATGGACGTATAATTGCCATTTTCAATTACGTGTTCATCATAGTCCTTAAATTCCCAACATTCATGTAACGTGAAATAAGTGCCATTTCATGCAGTTTTTGTCCTCCTCTTTTACATATTGCATTAATTTAAGAGAGATTAACTTATGAAAAATTTAGGAGCAATTTGGGAGAATAGCATTAACTTCCATTACATATTACATGACTCTTGAAATCAAAGTTCTTGTTCAAGGTTACACCCAGAAGGTTTTCCTTGACTGATTCTGTTACCATAGTCTCACCAATGTATACTGACACGTCTGTATTGTCTCCAACCCCCCCCAAAAAAACAATCAACAGATGACATCAGGGTTTAATTTCATGCTATTATCCAAGAACCACTTAGAGATCTTTTCAGCATCATTTTCAAGGCTGGAGAAAACCTGCCCTGTTCCTCACTACACACATAGATAGTTGTGTCATCTGTGTAATTGCAACCTCAGTTTCATCCACCAGAAAGAAAAGGTCATTTATAAACATATGGAATAAGAGGGGTCCCAAAACAGAGCCTTCTGGTAAACCTTTTAATGATCCTGCCAAGAGCTGAATTTCCCATTGACCATTACTCGCTGTTTCCTATTTGAAAGCTAGTTATAGAAAAGTTTTAAGGCTGATCTACTGAAACCATATGCGTCAAGCTTTTCTATGAGTAGTTAGTGATTCAGGTAATAAAGCACCTTAGAGAGGTCCATGGAAAATGCATCTGCAATCCCTTTCTTATCTAAGGAGGATCTGCTTTTTCAACCAATCTAAGGAGTGCATGTTGGGTTTTATAACCTTTACGATAGGCACAAAGATAGGGAGGCGGAATATCATCAATGTAGAAAATAATTTGACTTGAGATTATTCGTTCTATATTTTTGACATAACCGGGAGGACAGTTACAGGCCTGTAATTCTTTCTTGCAAAATCATCACCATTCTTAAAAAGCGATTTTATGTCTCCTTTCTTTAATTTATGACATACGCTTACACTTAAACTTGTTGACTTACACGAGCTTGACTGCAATAAGTTATGAATGGCATCTAACGCCCCATTCACACTGCTACGTTTTTCTACATAAATGCAGGTTTAAACTTCTGCTTTTGCTAAACCGTTCACACTACACTGCACAAAAACCCACAAAAACAGACGGGTCTGAATAAACTGAGCATCAAAGAAAGTTTCGAAGTTAGTAAACGGGAAGAGGGCAAAATAAACGGAGGAGTTGGGATTTGAGAAAATGTCTTAGGTGTAAACAGAAGCATGATACTTTACTTTGAAAAGTGACGCAGAAGAAGCACAAGAACAGTTACACTCAATAAACGAAGTATCCTAAAAAGGGCAAGGAATGTTCGAAACAAACTGACAAAATTAATGAGCCAGGTAGAGAGTTTATTTTGCACTGGAGAGTATGAACCAGTTGTCACAGTAAATTTGTAAGATAAATGCAGGTCTGAAATATAACCGAATGAAAACGGTCCCAGTTACTGCACACCAGGTGGCTTTTCTAACACATGGGAGCACCTATGCGAAGTGAGATGGCTAAAAGCTAATAATTTCTTTCCACAAATATCACAGACAACTTTTTCCTTCAGTGTGCAATCCCCTCTGACTATTAAGGTTGGCTCTTTGAGTTAATGCTTGTTCACTTATGTCACTCACTCCAACACGAATCTGGTTATGTGTAATGAGGTAAACGCAGTCATCACAAACGTTAAGTGCCTCCACAGAATGAGATCCTTCATGCGTAGAGGGTCTATTAGCATGATTAAGTCTCTTTCCACATACATCACATTTGAACGGTTTCT
>WIPJ01067503.1:332812-380187 GCA_018155075.1 Cassiopea andromeda | reverse complement strand
CCTGCATAGAATTTGAATTCATGTGACTGGTCATGTAAAAAGAAATGCAGTCATTAGTAGACCAAATCTTTGCAATAATTTTGTTAAATGTCTGATTTCCCTGCTTTCAATGACACAGTTAAAAATCTCTGAAAATCTCCTGAGTTCTATGTTTTCCTTATTTCCTGGTTGTCATGGCTTTTGAAAAAGGCAAAATAGAGATAAAAAGAAGAAAGGTTTGCTTGCCCATTCCAGCCTCAATCAATTTTTCAAATATTTTGCCAAATATTGGCAGAAGCGAGATAGGGCGATAATTTTCCTTATTTTGTCTGCTGTTCTTTTTGTGCACAGGTATAACAGCGTTTTTTCAAAATGGAAGGGTAGACTCCTGTTTCCAAGCACTTTTCAAACATCAAACACAATGGCTCGACAATTGAGGTGTCGCACATTTTTATCATTGAAATCGATATGTCATCACAACCGTGCGCTTTTTTTGAGTCGAGAGCGTGGATAATTCGGAGAACTTTTTCCCTGTCTATCAAAAGATTCTGTAATCGCGTAGCACTTTTCGGCAGAAAGCTGGGAAGTGTACTTTCAGTTGTAATTGCACAGCACTGTTTGACGAAATAATCATTGAAAAGGTTTGCCTTGGTATCAATGTTTGTCCCAAAAAGTCCATTTTCAAGAAGAGGTGGAGTGTTTGAAAATTTTTTCTTTTGAATCATCCTATTAACCACAGACCAATATTGTTTAATTCCTATACAAGGGTCAGACAATTTTTCCCCAACTTCAGGTAGTAGCTTTTTTTCTCATCCAAAATATTCTTGGAATTTTCGGCCTGAATTTTCTTCACAGTCTTCCAGTCATCGTGATTTCTCCCCCGTCTAATATATTTTCTGAAAGTCCTGTGTTTGCGCTTGATGGCAGATTTTAGCTCTGGAGTGATCCAAGGTGCATCCTTATCATTAATTTTTATAGTTTTGTTTGGTATATAAAGAGTCAAAATTCTTCCGTAAAACTTACAGCCATTTCTCCTGGATTTAGGCCACATAACAAATCTTGCCAATCAATATCATTCACACATGTCCTTATTAAAGACACGTTAGTTTTAGAATAATCCCATATAGTTCTTTTGTAGGGAGGAGGAGATGGGACTGAAACATTGATTTTCCAAAGACAATTTGATGTTTGCAATGTGGATCTAATGAAGGGTGGACACCATAGTCAACAAACATGTTTGGTTGATCTGTTACGACCAAGTCAATGCAAGACATGCCTTGTGCTCTAACGTTGGTTGGCTCGTCAATCAATTGGTATACGTTATTTGCCTCCATTAGCTCATCTAGCGCAGTACCTTGAGGAGTATCTTCATCATCAGACCACCACTGGGATGACCTACAGTTAAAATCTCCAGTTAATATAATACTATAGAAGTTTTCATTCCTGAGAACATTAAAAAACTGCTGTAATTTGTCGATGAATGTTTCAAATTGTTCACTATCTTGGCTTGGGCTACGATAAAGAGTGGCAAGAATTATTTTTTTCGGCTCAACGATATCTCAGAGACTATCATTTCTTGCAATAATTCAAGATCTGTCCGACGTTTGATTGGCAATTTATCCCGGTAGTATAGACAAACTCCTCCAATTTTTGTGCTGCTAGGATGATCACTTCAATAGATGTCTTTGCTAAACCCTTCAATAAAAATATCGTCATTCTTAATGGTGCTATCAAGCATTGACTCAGAAACTGCTATCATATCGTATTTATAAACGGCATCATATGTCTGTATCAACTGTTTTTAAGACCACCTCTTGCACATAGGCTATTGAGGTTCCAATGAAAAAACTTCAAATCTTTTGGGGTACTAGGCCCTGGATTTGTATGAATGTCCCCAGATAATATCAATAAGAGATTAAAGGGATAATTTTTACCAAAGTCAAGACATTCAAGGCTACTTGTAACCAGAGAGGTAAACGTTATATCTTGCAATGTTTTCAAGACTTTCTTGCGACAGTGCTTGCTAGTTAAAAAGTTATTTGTTCTCGTTATTGCGAGATCAATTGATCGAAAGATTATGAGATGTAGTTGTTTCAAGACAAATGCGTTTGCATGCGCTAGGACAGAAGAGAAATGAGAGGATCCAGCATCCGCAGGTGTGCCGCATGACCAAAAGGGTGCAATGAACATACAGAAGGGCGCTGTTATGACTGAAGTTCATATGAACAGGTACAAACAGGCTAGACATAATGATATAGAGAGGGCAATCTCAACAATTGGGATTTTGTACAAAAAGGCTCTTGTAATTTGCTATTCCTGCACGCCATTCATTAGTCCCTATGGGCATTTAAGAGAATGAAAGATATCTTTGACCATTCTCATGAGGGTTCGCGCCTGTAGGAACAATTGCAATGTTAGCAGCAGCAGGGCAAGACATATACAATACAGATTCAGTCTAAACAAGAACAATGAATAAGTTAGAAAAAACAACGAAACTCAAAATAGGGTAATAAAGAATTCAATTTTGGAGCTAGTTCATTCTGGTGGAGCAGTAGGGTCAATTTTACAGCAAAGCGTTTAAGATTTACGGGTTCATACATAATTAAATAGGCTTGTCCTCTCGTTTCTACTGGGGATTATTAGAAATCGAAATACAACAAGAGAAAGCTGTCATGATCTAACACTATGACAAAGAGTTTACGGGCGATAGATTGAGTTCTTGGTTTGGAAGATTTTTGATACTTGTAAACAACAAAAACGGAGGGGAAACTACTAGTTCACCAACAAAATTAACAATTCTTTAAAAAAAACTGCACTCTATCTCAAAGCCCCTGTCGCACACTTTTGCAGTGCAACTATTGTGCGACAAGAACTTCGAGATAGACCGCAAAACGTACCAACATGAGAGTGAAATCTCAAAATGGAGAAAAGAAAGAAGAATAAAAAAAAAGACCTTTTGCTTGTCCATTGTCATCCTTGCTATCTATTAAGTCTCTTAATTTCTCTTCTAATTTGCTAATTGAGTTGAAGAATAGAAATTTTCCTTCAGTAAGTTTCGTTACTGTGTTGCAGTTAATATCTGCAAATACAAAGTCGACACACCCCATACTTTCAACCAATCTTGCCGCATCATTTAATAAACTCAATCGTTTCTTCGTTAAATCCAATCTTACTCGAACTCCTCCTCCAGCTTTCTTCCGACTCCTATAGACTGCTGTACGCTCGGAAATGCCTTGAAACGCACAATCACCTGTTGTGATGGCTTCCCATGCTTGTCCATCGTGACTCTGCCAATCGGGTGCGCTCTGTCAATGACCTCTTTTCCGACTCTACAATCCATTTTTTCCATAATATCAGCAACTTTCTGAACGCAGTCTTCTTTATTTCCGTCTGCCGGTAATGGAATACCATGGAAACGTAATCAAAAACGCCTACTGTACTGTTCATTCTCCTCACTTCTAGCATCCAGTGCGTCAAGAACAGCAAGCTTACTCTCGAGGACATCCACACGTGCTTCTAAGGCATTTATTTTTCGATCTTGGATCTCGAATCTCTCTTCCAGCTTGGATGATAAGTTTTCAATGACAGCATCGATGTAATCAGAGTTTGGTAGATTTGCGACATCTTTCTTTATTGGTGCAAGGGCATCCTCAATCAAGTTTTTCAGCTGGTGGGTGCTCGTTAAAATCGTTGGACTCGCAAGTGTTCCTTTAGGCCCGTCAGCATCTCCGGTGGTAGTCATGATAATTTAGCAATTAATAGCAAAAAGACTAACCAATATATTTCTTTACATAATATTCTTAAAGCGTAGAACCTTTACTTAACAAGTATGTGACCCATCCTGCTCAAATTTAGTGATAAATTAACATTTTTGCTCGGAGCTTGTGAAGGTGTGACTGCATCCAAGAGGCAGTGTCTCCATTATCAAAAATTTGTATCTTAGTTAAGTGTTTACATGTCCCTATTGTACACTGAATCTGACTTGGTAAGTAGTTGGCAACAGCTGAACCACAAAGCACTTGTAATACCGAATTCGACGAAAAGTTATTAAAAGGGTTCATTCTACCCCTGTCTTGAAAGAACTTTGTGACATTATCGAAAAAGAGGGGGGAATTAGGCAAAATTGAATAGGTAAAGCAGTTTACAACTTGCTTATCTTTGGAAGGAAGTCTATTCCAGATCTTCAGTATGTTACTAAAACTATCATTTAGATCACCCATTGATTGATATCTAAAATGGAAGAAGAAATTGAGGAACCCTAAAGTAACATGTTTTACAAAATTTGGACATATGTGTGCTATTGCAGAGTGGGCACGCTCCTTTGTAATTAAAACACAGTCAGTGTAAAACCATCTAATGCACTGGTCGCACGAGACCCAATCTATGTCCATTGCTCTAGATAGCAGAAAATCTTACTTTGAAACGCACTGCATCATCGGCTTCCACAAATTCTCTGAAAGACTCCACATCTGCAGACTAAGCTTCTTCCATTCCTGATTTAAGTTCAGTCAGATTTCACGCATACCCTTACTAGACTACTGCACTGATCTGTAACCTTAGCTTTGTATGCCGAATAACCAGAATTGGTACTACCTGAGTCTTCCTTACTACTTGTTGCTGTTATACGCAACTTTTGCAAATGCTGTTTTGTTGATTTGGCTGATTCGGTCTTCTTTCTTTAACAGGTGCTTTCTCACACTTCTTCTACCTCTCCATTACGCTGCACACTTCATCGTGGTCGTTATTGAATTCATTACTAATTTTTTTGCACTCTTCTCTGTCCACATGTAAATTATTCCTTCTCTTCTCAGAGCAGTTTTTCATGTCTGGAGGTTTAAACCTCTCTCTTATGCCAGCCTCTATATAATTTATAAAGTGCCTACACAGGCCCCTGTTGTCTCGCCAGTACTTCTCAATAAATTCTCGTAGTGGTAGATGCAGCTGCAAGCGACCATTCTTTCATAAGCTAAAGAAGTGCTGTACGGTAGCATTTGTTTCGTTTGAGTCTGCAATGCTTCTGCCTAGATCTGCAGGTAACTTGAAATTTTAACTATTATTGAATCTCTTTTAGATCACCCAAGAATATATTACTCCACAGAGTTATAAGTGACACCTTCCTTCTAAGCAAATCGATGTAAAAAGACATACAACACCTGCTGCATTCCAGTTAACCGAACACTTAATTCTAGAGTCACTATGGTCTACAGATATCTGACCTTCTTCAATGAAAGCGTTTAATTTTTGCAGCCAAAACTTATGCATTAATGAATTGGAAGAGTTCTGCACTTTATCTTTGTCTTTCCTGGATACGAATTCCTTCCGACTTGTGGCAGAGTGGTTTACATTTATAGTTATCCATATTGTGGAAATCATCCTTCTCCTTCCAATCTAAGTTCAGAGTGATCACTTTCTTCTCAATCTGGTGAAGAGCTATGGAACTGACTTTGTTCGCATACTTACTGTTCATGAGGAAGTAGGCACTCCGCATTAATTCCACAGATTCACGTAAAGTCCTAGTATTCTCAAGACTGGGAAGAAAACACATGTAAAAGTGCACTTTCGACCTCCAGCATGTATCCTTTTCAAATAATTTTCTGCACTCTCTCTCTGATGCACGCTCATAACTTGCGCTAGACACATTTGTACAATAGTCTTCACTAAGTATTCTTTTCTAGCTGCGCTGGTCACAATTTGATATGTTCTATTCAGATTTTCGTCCAGCCCACAAGCACAGAACCCCTTTATGTATGCAAGAATAATGGCCAAACTGAAGTCCATCATAGCTAAACGTGGATTTGTTGTCTTTCCCTTATTCCTTCAGTACTCTTTTTCATGCATTGCCATGAGGAAATTTCTAATGGATAAGTGGTCATGGGAGGTTGTTATGTACTGGAACTGAAATCTGAGGTGATTTGCCTAAAGAATGCCTAAGTGCTGCAACATGATACAAAATTTTGTTAAACCCCTTTATCCTAATTGTTGCCGTTCCGGTGACATCTATATATAGTACATCACTCCTATCGTGCTAGTGATAGAGAGTAGCCTTGGTTCATCAATAAAATGATTTGAATACTATTGTGACTAAAGCTAGCTCTCTCTCTCTCTTCTCTCTCTCTCTCTCTCTCTCTCTCTATATATATATATATATATATATATATATATATATATATATATCCGAAATTTCTTAATACAATAAAGTCAGATAGTACACGAAGAAACACAACAATATTTTTCAATCTGCAAGACATGTTTCGGTCTGTTCATCAAACCCTCATCAGTTGAATATAGAAACATTTACCGTTAGAACATATAACAACACAACACTATCCATCGAATATATTAATGGAAAAGAAGAGGGAAAGTAACGAAACAAGAATGAACACTAAAAACTCAGCGAAACGTTATAATGCTGTAACTGCTTATTCAAATTAGGCCTTTTCCACATGATATGCAATGCCTCTTTTATCTTTACGCTGTGGTGTGTGCTTGCCGAATCAAACACCTTAAAACATCCCTCACCACAAGCATCCCTACATGAACTCGAACTCTTTATATGTTTAAAAATGTGTGAGTTTTTATCTGTAAATAGGTGCTCACGATTTCGTGTTGATAAATGGCGAGATGTTTCTCCAATATAAACGGAGTTACATCCCCGCACAAGTAAATTTATATACCACACAAGAGCGGAGCGACCTAGGGACACAATCCTTAACTGAAATCAAGTTTCTAACCTTAAAAGATGAAAATGCTAATTTGATTTTAAGATTTTTACAATACTTTTTCGCGAGCATACGTACTTTGCCCTGGGTAAAACTATAAATATAAATGGAAACTTAAAATGAATAGTGGAGGTGTCAGTAGGTGATGCAGAACTATTGGAATTTTGAGGATTATTAAGATAAGATTTGACTACTCTATTTATTAAGCTTTCAGGGTATTGATTCATTTTAAATATATGGAGAAGTTTTTTAACATCATCATTAAACGTGACAAGAGTGTTATTAACTTTATAAGCTCTATCTACTAAAGTACGAATGAGACCAATTTTGTAAGAATAGGAGGCAAAGCTGAAGAAATTAGTAAGCAATCCAGAAAAAGTCTTTTTACGATGTACTGACGTTAAAAGACTGCAAGGGTCCTTATTTGTTAATGAAGACATCAAGAAAGGCCAACACCTTATTTGTTTCCTTTTCCATGGTAAATTTAATGTTGGGGTGTTGGGAGTTGAGAAATTCAAAGAATGACAAAGCATCATGTTCGGTATTGAAAAGGCAGAAGGTATCATCAACATATTGTCGGTAGAAGTGAACAGAAGGGCCTTGATAGTTGTTGAGCCAAATATTTTCATAATGCTCCAGGAATAGATTTGCTAGCACAGGTCCAATAGGAGAACCCATTGCAACGCCATCTATCTGATCATACATTTTGCCATTGAAAAGAAAGTTCGTTTGAGATGTAGCATATATATAGCTAAATTCACGACGGAAGATATGACTCGCCCCTCATACACTCTTCTTCATCCATTGCTGCAATTTGCTTTTGCAGCTCTATAGCTTTCTGCCTAACATTTTCAACAGGTAAGGTCTCCTGTCTGGTCTTGAAGGCAAGTTCCTCTATGGCAGTTTTCGTTTTACCAGTCCATGTTTGATGCTCTGCAGCATATGCCCTATGATCTATATTGGAGAGTTTCTCCCTAAACTTATTTGATAGAGGAACATTTCTGTTCGTTACAAAGAACGATTAAAATGCTCTTTCCGATCACAAGTTATTCTCCGTGCCGCAATTACTCCTCTTGGATAGTGAATATCTCCTCTCAAGGACAAGTTAAAATTTCCACTTTGGTGATTAGAGACCTTGATATAAGCTTTAAACTCATGCCCCTCTGCATTACATATGACCATTCCTTGATCGAAAGGAAAAGATTGCCTACAACCTGCTCTAACACGATTGTATTTGAAAGACCA
The DNA here is from genome assembly GCA_018155075.1 of Cassiopea andromeda. Lineage (NCBI taxonomy): Eukaryota > Metazoa > Cnidaria > Scyphozoa > Rhizostomeae > Cassiopeidae > Cassiopea > Cassiopea andromeda. The sequence continues at coordinate 372,244 of WIPJ01067503.1, read as the reverse complement.
ACAACGGTATGGATTGTGTCGGGTGGGAAGCTTTGAGACAAAATGTGCGTAGATACCACCCATGCATCGCCTGTTATTCTTCTTTGTTATAATTTCCAGGGATCTAAAATCTAGAGGCAGGAGAACTATTAATTCCTGATTTTCTATGCGAGTTAAAAAATCAGCATGAATGAAATAGTTTCTCACTTCTTGAAAGGCTTTGCACGCAATTGTTATTATTGAGCTGATGCTCTTTGGCAATTGGTTCCTTATTCATGGTAGCGGTATTGACTACAGCATTACTATCTGGCGCAACGCTGGTTAGGTTACTCATTGGTGTATTGACACTAGAATATCGCTTTTCTATTATCCAGCACTGACTTAAAATATTCTTTGGTTGCAGGATATTTCATTGATTTGTCACACTCTTCAGTGCCATGCAGATTTTCTACTGAGGGGTGAGGTGAACTCGGTTGGGGATCTACACTATCAGGATGTTTAGCAGTGTAGAGAAGAGACAAATATAGACTTTCATCTGCTTCCTTAGAGGGGTAAACGGAGTCATTATCGTCTATCAAAAACTCATCTTCCATATTACCAAATATTGTTCTACTAACTTGGTGAGAGATGCATTGCTTTTTCACAATTGCATCAACTCCATTAGAGGCATCACTATCAACATGAGATGATGATTTTTGTTCTCTTCAAGAGGGGATGGAAGGCAGAAATAATGGAGGTCATATTAGCATTACAACAATGCATTAATGTCTTAACTCTATTATGGAGCCATTTTTTGCTCTGTAAGTGATAGGAGGCAGGCACATGTTTTGCAGCAGAAAGCCGCATCTTCCTCCCCTTCAAATTCTGTGGATATATATTCAGTTTCTTCAGAGCATATGCAACCTTCTCTACCATCTCCTACTCCTGTGAAAGTTGAGTGCTACGGTTGGGACGTCCTTCACCTCCACATTTTTCATCAAATACTGCATCAATGCCCTATTGGTTGAGAGTATTTTACATCAGCATCATGAGCATTAAATTACAGAAAATTAAATTTGGAGTCTAAATTATCTCTCAATTTTACTTCCATTTCCACCAATCCCTTGGGGCTTGGAGGGTGCCTCTGTGAGGACTTCAGTTCTGGTGCGAGCATTTAGGACTGAATGCCCTTCCTGACATCACCAATGGCTTGCAGTAGGCCTCGAACCATGTTGGTCTTAGTCGAGTGCACTACCGCTAGGCCACGGCTGCTCTTGTGTAAATCATCTACTATCATTACTCTAATATACATAGTCTTCTTAGAATTAGAATAAGAGGGAGTTTTGTCTAGTGACTTCCGTGCATTAATTAACTTAACGCAAAAGCAAACAGGAAACAGAGGCTGTACAGCCCACCAAAAAAACAGAGTAAAAGCAAGCTTCAGACCAACAACATTTTCCACCTGCATTTTGCATCCATTCATTCACGAGGAACATGATACTACAAAATTATATATGAGGGTCACAAATTATACAATCCTACCAAAGATTGCTATGCAAGTGGGAAAAAAAGACTTTTAGCAGCTTGTTTGACGTCTTTGAGTTGCATTTCATGCTTCACGTCTTTCTTCTTTACGGTGCTTGCCTATGGAAAACATACAATTAGTGAGACACTACACTGTACTTTGTGCCATCCTACATCTGATTCATATGCAAGCAACATAGAACATGAACTTACAGCTACTTGTTTCGGGTGTTTCATTGGCATTCTATGCTTCACATCTTTCTTCTTCGTGGTACACGTCTCTCGAGAAAAGAGTGAATTTGTCAGTCACTACGGAATAAGTTAAACCATCATTTAGCTGCTTCCCATAATATTATGTGGGAAGAAGAGATACTTACAGTTGCTCTTTTACATTCCTTCATGGGCAGGACATTACTAGTCTTCGTCACTGTACTTATCTACGGAGAAGGTTAATAAGACAGTTCAATAAGTAAAGCAATATCGAAAAGTGTCTACAGTCATGGTTGGGAGTAGCATATAATTGATATTTAATGAACTTTTACTGCAGGTTGTATGCGTTCCTGACATAATACTGCCTCATGGCATTTTATCCTCTTGACATTGTGTTCCTACGGAAGAGTATTAAGATGTACACTAAAATGGAGCTAAATGAAAAGCTACTACATCGAAATTCACGAGCAAGGTGTTCTAGCGGCTACAGTGTATTATTAGGGCCGATGAATATGTATCTGTTCAGTGTTATATGTCAGTTTTGAGATAGTCTTTAATGGAAGAAGATGCTATGCTCTTCTGGGTATAATGATAGAAAGGTCTACCAAACTGTTTTTCCAAGAATCTTCTCAGGTGCCTTGAAAGTACTGCAACAATTATTGGAATGCTAAAGTCACTAATTATATTAACCGAGTCTCTAGAGGGCCAAAACCGTCTATCTATCATTGGATAGTGTCTTATAGCACCCAGGAACATGCATTGTCTCTCCAATGTGATTTCTTTTACAACCAATTTGTACGCTTCCAGATCATTGCCACATATGTCCAATCTTGGGAGTATTGACACAAGAATTATCTGCAATGTCATTACATTGGCTGCTGTTCTGATTAATGGTATTTATTATATCCTAACGACATCAAAGCCAGGCACGGTCGCTTGCTTAACTAAAGGGAATATTTTGCAAAGAATTTGGACTATATATAAACCCACTTTACACGACACTGTTTAAACCTAGGTTAGAGCTAGCCCAGGTTAAATTTTATGATGTAATGTGAGCTAGCTCAGGTTTAGCCCAGGTGAAGAAATTCCTGCTCAATAGGTGGGTTCAACCAGTGTTAAACCTGGATTAAGTTCCATGTGAGGTGAAGTGGGCTAAGCCAGGGTTAGATGATTCAATATGCATGCATATTAACACTCGGATAAAAACTCGGATAAAAAACTGGAAAGCAGAGGAATGTAGCTGTAATTTATGCAGGCGCTATGTGACTCAGGTTGCATATATGCAATAGAGAAATTAGAGTGTAATGCTTAAATTGTGGTGTAACTCTGAATTTTAGCCAGTTGTTTTCGTCTTTTGTATTTAACTATAGATTTTAGCTTTAGACTTTAGTATTTACCTGTTAAGTAGGGTTTAATTAGCTCTTTTAGAAGCTAAACTTTCAGTCCTACTTTAAATAAGTAATTTAAGAAGGATGCCAAATTTAAACGTAATAATTCCTGGTTTCAATTCGATACGCCACTGAAAGATATAATCAATTACGGAAAATTATAATGTACTTCGTGCTTCTCTTTGGGCCGATGAGGAAGTGCTTCCTTTGCTCCACAGTTGGGTGACGAGTAAATACAACAGTGTCTTGATGGATGTACGCGCAAAAGGCCTGCAATTGAGAAAATTGGCCAAAAGGCTGACTGAGAAAGGCATCGAAAGCAGCCATATCCAGATTCGAGAAAAATTATAGCAGCTGAGGCTGCCCTTCGCCTTTTGTTTACCTTTATTCTCAATATGGCAGAACTTCGTCTAAACCTAAAAGCAATATAACGCAAATACCTTATTAACATAGCTAATGTACAGCAGTCTTCCACTTTGCTCAGCCTTCCCAACAACCGAGGTTAAAAAGTGTCGTATAAAGTGGGCTATAGAAAACAGCAGTCGCAAGCCATTGATGGGTACCTGCTTACTCTAGTGTTTCTTATAGACAGGAGGAGGTAATAGAAGGGGTTGTTCATGTCGGCTAGTTCTCTATAAAAAGAGGTTGCAGTAGAAGGGGGTATGCATGTCGGCAGCTTTTCAATAGAAAAGGAGTGCTAAGAGAAGGTGGTTCATGCTGGTAAAGTGTTTCATTAATAGGTAAATTAATTTTCTGCGTGTTCCGATCATGATCGATTTGTACAAGTTAATAGAAGGGAGTGCTATTAAGAAACGGGGGGAGGGCGAGGAAAATTCTCCTGAAAGTTATAGACGGGAAGCGGTCTATTAGAGACACTAGAGTACGTAGGAAGCTGTCATCTTAAACGTAACACTATGTAGTATTGGCTTTACCTGAGAGACTGGAAGTTTTGTCCGTGCAGCACATATCAATTTGCAAAAGTCAGATCTCACGCTCTGTCTAGTGGAGCTGAGCTACTGACATCATTTGCCCTAGCAAGGAATACAACAGCATATGGCAAAAATTGGAATGGCATGATGGAACTCTCCAGCTCGCGCCTTATATGATAGAACCTGCCACCAGGTGTACAGTTTACGTTGAAGTTCGAAGGACACTTGTGCTCTTTCTGAACTATTGGTCACTATTGGTCGAAGGACACTTGTCTCAATTGAGATTCGGAGTAAATGGCTACCTGCTAATAGAAGATGAAAACTCCATAGTAAAATTATTTAAAAAGTCGTAAAATATTGCAAAATAGGGGAAAGGAACGGCAGAAATCTACAATACATTCTACCTAGTGATGCTCGGTTTGCATGCACGTAACTGCAGGGAGCATGGAAGGAAATGCCCCTCTATCATCATTCTCCATGCTTTTTCATCCCTCCTCTTTAACATAATGATTGACTTGGACATTTATAGTATCAAATAATGCTTCTGAGCTCCCAAATTGATTGTACATGCATGTTGTGCATATCCAGGATATATCATCCAGTTACGTGCTGCTCTCTCGGTTTCAGTGGCGTACCATCAGGATATGCAAGGTATTCAGCGAATACCCTGGGATATCAGAAAACATTGTTTTGAGTAAGCTTATTACCCTGAAGCCTAAATTTCAATACAGCCAGTCATTATTTTATAAAATTTCCGCGTTAGACTGCCAAAATTAAGAGGAATGCTGCGTAGGAGCAATATATCGCATTATTATGGCACCGGTTGCGTCATGTAATAAGCAGTGAATCTCTTGCGTCTAAATTCAACCAATCAGAGGGTAGTATTCTATGAATGGGTTGGTCAATCTGCTAACAACATAGTCACAGAATAACCTAGGAAACTTTCCGCTTCCACGCCTCGGTAGTATGTTGCCGAGCAGTCTTGTTTGGGGCCAGCCGTTTATTACCTACGCACTTTGGGGGAGGGGGGGTCGAGTAATAGCGTACGTCATGCGTACATAGGGGAGTGGGGAGTTGACACATCTAAGTACGTACGCAAAAAGCCCCTTTCATCTTATTTTGTTGTCTATGGCGAAGACTTTCATTGCTATGCTAAAAAGCACTTACCATGATTATTTTCCTGTCTCGCAAATCTTTTATAATCTTTTTCTCTATGGACTCATTGATTGGATATTTGAAAGCTTTCCCTTTGGAAATTTGGGGGGTCTGTATGGGAAATAGTACGTAAGCAATGGGGGTCATAGCAAGCGTACGTGTGCGTGTTGGATTCCAACTGAAACCCCATATCAAATCATGAATATTTGCCAAGTTATGAAATAAATACTCCCGTCAGGTATGTTGAGTCTGTTGTGACTTTTACAATTTACTATTGCGACTGTTGCGACGGTTGCGGCTGTTGCGACCTGATATTTATTTTTTATTCTCTCACAAAGTCACACACTATCGCAGGACAAATAATTTGCGGGAAAATCTACTACAAACGATAGGTGTAGCCACGAACACCCCTATGAGCTTTTAGCACTCGCGGCTTTTCAACCACTTATTTTATGACTCGCTTCATACTTTTTTGACCACTTGGACCCTCGTGGTGTACATTTTTTGGGGCCCAACTATAGCATTTTTATGGGCTTTTGGAATTCTCAGACAGCTTTTGTACCATATAAAGGTACTGTGAAATGAAGAGTCTAAGATGTTCTTTCTCTCAGTAATAAGTTCTTCACGACTCCTAACAGGTATCTTAATGCTTTCAGGGAAGCTGGAGCCATCCAACCTTCTTCATGTTGGCTCAGAAAGGAATGAAGATGCTGTAAATCTATTCTTGGACATCCCAGGTCATTAGGAGAAGGGTCTTCATGTGAATCATTATCGGTTGTCTGCAACAACAACAAGTACCAAGTATGATCATGTTTTGCAATTACTACCTGAAGTCCATGATACACACCACGGATATCACACAAATTTTTACAAAAATTCACTGTATTCCAAAGACCCAGCAAAGAGCCCAAAGCAAAATGTGTGAGAAAACAAGAGCAACCACTTCTTTTGTGAAATCAACAAGAAGCGGAATTTTACCTTCCATTTGTATTTTTTGTGGAAAGGAGCGCGTCAAGGTAAAAAAGTTATGGCAGAAACTTGGTGACAGCATGAGTGCCAGTGCAGAAATAGCAATGCGAAATGCTGCAATGGCATTAAATGATGACCATTTGCTCCTTAAAATAGGATATTGTGGATATGGACAAGGTCCAGATTTTGTGGCAATGGAAGTGCGGTATCATCACCAGTGCAAAATGGTACACAAACAGTGTAAAAAGCAGCATGGAGTCAAATGAGACACTCCATCGCAAAACTGTCCTGAATCAAGTTCAAAATTATGTTCAGGTCAATGTCATTGAAAATGATAATCCTGTTTTGGGAAGTTATCTTCTGAAGATTTTTAAAGATGTTTTCACGTCAAACAATCCAGAATCAGTTGAGTGTGAATCGTACACAGTGCAAATACGCAGCAAATTTTCTGACAGTGTATTGTCTATTCATTCAGAAGGGAAAAGAAGAATTGTTATCTGGGAGACTGAATCATACTGTTATAAGGAAGCACTCAGAATAGCAGAGGAAAAGTCATCTGGTGGTGATCAATTGATTTGGAAATGTGCCTGAGTCTCCAAAAAAAAATTCTATCTCTCAACAAAAGAACCATTGAAACACCAGTTGATGTGGATAATATCATGATGGGGAGAATTTACCATTCCATCCTCTGTCAAATCTTTTTTTAAGCACAGTATGTAGCTGATGAGTTCCAGGAGTTATCAGGCAGAATGACACATTTTGTAGAATCAAGTGCTGCCGATGCAGTGTTTACTTGTTCCGCAGGGAATTTGATTTCAGGTAAACCTCTTTTATTGGGGTTTGCACTGAAATCTATCACTGGAGGTAAGAATGCGGTCATTTTGATGAATAAGTTAGGGCATTGTGCTGGGAATGAAAATCTCCCTCGAATTGAAATAGGCTTAGAGTTATTACTTCTCCTAGAACATTCCACAACCCCAGCAGAAATGGTCAAACTCCCGGACTCTGTCCAGGACTTGCATGGGATAATTGGGATGTAAACATTGAAACTACATCAGATCGGACTCTATACACCACACATACGGTATTTGTTACCAAATTGTTTATGCAGACTGCAATTTGAGAGAATTCTCTCATGTCAGCGCATCTTCCTCCCTATCAACCACTAAGGTTAATCGTTTTTCAAAAGTTCCTCATATAGAGGATACGGACATTGAACCATGCCACAAGAAACCAAAACTGAATCATTTCACATTTGAAAGTTTGCTCTTTTGTCCTCCCCACTCGTTTTCTGAAGCATTGAGTTTTGATATGTTGTCGATGGTATGTTTTAACAATGTAAATGGTACACCTGGGGTAGCAGGACTTATGATGTAGGTCCAAGGGTGTGGTCGACCCTTCCCATATGCGAGCCCCAGGCCTAGCTGACCCAGCTGGTAGTACCTGGAAGGGTCCCTTGCTCAGGGTTACGAGCGATGGCCGATGGCAGATCCAGGAGGAACCTTGTGGTTAAGGCAGATCAGCTACAACCTCAGAGAGCAATGGCTGTTTGCAGGCAAAAGACTCTCTGAGAAGAGAGGTGGTGATCTCTGTAAACTCACCCGACAGAAGGCAAAGGCAAACCACTGTCGTATTCTGCCTCGTAAAATCATGGTAATGTTTGCGAACAGTAAAATAGGCAACAATGTGAAAGATCCTAAAAGTGGGTTTTCGATCGGTGGGGACCATCATTTGCTACAGGTGATACCCGACCGTTCTCCTGCGACTGTACGCAGAACTAATAACTTAAATATGAGGATTGCGACATTTCATGTTAGAACTATGTACTAAAGTGGAAAGATGGATAACATACTGATGAAAATGAAAAGATTGAAGATTAATATATTGGGTATTTGTGAAGGAAGGTGGACACAATCTAGAAAATCAGCATCTGAAGGAGCTACATTTATATATTCAGGAGGAACAGAACACAAGCGTGGCGTTGGAATAGTTTTAGATGATGAAACTGCAAAATGTGTGAGTGGAATCTGGTGTATTTCAGAAAGAAATATGGTGGTGAGGGTGAAAAGAAGACCATTTGATATTTGTTTAATCCAATTCTATGCACCTACAGCTGATAACACTGATGATGAAGTAGACAAATTTTATGATCTACTCAATAGAGCAATAAAACAGTGTAACTCACAAGACATTAGAATAGTTATGGGTGATTTAAATGGAAAAGTAGGCAGAGAGAGGGATGGTAGAGCAGTTGGTCCCGTTGGCCTAGGTCAGAGAAATGAAAGGGGTAGTAGGTTAGTAGAATGGTGCACAGCGAACAGATTGGTAATTATGAACACGTGGTTTGAACATCACATGAAGAACTTGTATACTTGGAAGAGCCCTGGAGACACTTGTACAAATCAAATAGACTATATTATGACTAACGAACGCTTTCGAAATGCTATTTCAGGAGTAAGGAAATATCCAGATGCAGACTGTGACAGTGATCGTATTCTATTGATGGGTAGATTACGTATAAATCTGAAAAAGGTGAAGCAAAGTAAAATGAAGCGTAAGAAGAAATGGAATGTAGCATTAGAAGATACAATTGTGAGGACCAAGTTCTGTCAGAAAGTGGACGAGCGATACAAACAATGTGGAGATGATACTAAAAAGTGGAAAACTTTACAAAATGTCTTGGCGAATAGTGCTCAAGAATGTGTCCCTAATTGTGGAGTGACAGCTAAGAAGAAGTGGATGACATCAGAGATTTTGGATCACATGGAATTTAGATGCAGAGTGAAGAAAGACACGGATGAGTACAGAAGGGTAAATATGAGGATTCGAAATATGTGTAGAGCAGCAAGGGAAGAGTATCTAAACCTACAATGTGAAGAGATCGAAGAATTAGAAAATAGAAACGTTCAAATAATGCATGAAAAAGTGAAAGCTGTAGGTAATAAGAAAAAATGGCATATATCCAAGATGGCAATGTGCTGATGGAACAGGACCAAATTATGAACAGGTGGACAGAGTACATTAATAGTCTATAACTAGATACAGACAGAATAGATAAACCAGTAATTAAAAAACAGATGAATGAGACTCTAATAACAAGAGATGAATTAAAAATACAATGAAACAGATGAAGGAAAACAAAGCAGTGGGAAATGATGGGATAGCGTTTGAAATGATAGAGGCTTTAGGATTTTTTGGGCTTGAAAAGATCACTGATATTGCTAATTTTGTATACGAATCTGAAAATGTACCTGATGAAATGATAGAATCAATATTCATTGCTCTGCCAAAGAGGCCGGGAACAATAGATTGTCAAGAATACAGGACAATTAGCCTTATGAGCCATGTAACAAAGATAATCTTACGTGTAGTGCTAAATAGGAATAAGAGTATCTTTAGAGAAAAGTTATCGGATGAACAGTTTAGAAACAAGCCTGGAAAGGGAACGAGAAATGCCACTCTTTGCTTCAGACCAAAGAAAAACGTATTGAAAAGCAAAAATATTTGTATATTTGTTTCATAGATTATGTTAAGGCATTCGTTTGTGTGAAACATGACACGCTTCTGGAAATAATACAAGGGTTTGATATAGATGCAAAAGATCTTAGACTGATAAGAAATATGTATTATGGCCAGAAAGCTGCAATAAGAATAAAGGGAGAGCTTGGTGAATGGGTATGTATACAAAAGGATGTTCGACAAGGATGTATCCTATCACCAGATTTGTTTAATCTGTACAGTGAAAAAGCCCTTAAGACAATAAGAATGTGTGATGGTTTTGATCTGGAAGGAGCAAACTATAATAATCTTTGATAGGCAGATGACACAGCATTGATTGCAGATAGTGATGAGAAGCTACAAATGTTGTTGAAAGTTGTTGCAAAGGAACGTGAGAGACTTGGTTAAGGATAAATTGTGACAAAACTTATGTTTTGGTTGCCAGCAAGAAGGCACAGGCTCCGGTATGTAGTGTGGCAGTGAACAGAGTGCAGATAGAGCAAGTAGATCATTTCAAGTACTTAGGCAGTTGGAAAACATCGGATGGGAGATCAGATATGGATATTAGTTGTAGAATTGGACAAGTTAAGCAAGCATTTATGGATATGAAAAATGTATTATGCGTAAGGAGCTTAGGAGTGGGAGTTAGAAAGCGTTTGTTGATGTGCTATATATGGTCGGTGCTATTGTATGGATGCGAGTCGTGGACAATAAATAAGAATATGGAGCAAAATCATAAGGTGACAGAAATGTGGTTCTGGGGAAAGATGATGAGGATATCATGGACAGAAAAACTGACTAGTGAAGTAGTATTGGAAAAGGTAGGGTGAGAAAGACAACTTTTAGCCACTATCAGAAGGGGACAGTGGAGATTCGTTGGGCATGAGCTGAGAAGAGAAGGAGGGATAGAGAAAAATATCTTGGAAGCTGAAATGGCAGGGAAAAGAGCAAGAGGAAGACAGAGATTGCAGATGTTAGATTGGATAAAGGAGAGATCTAGAGTTGAAGATGGAAAACAGTTAGTAAATGTTGCAAGAGATAGGACAAGATAGAGAGAAAGAGAACCGCCATGATCCGTCTACAGTAGTAAATGCCATGACACTATAAAAGGAAGAAATTGTACACCTATGTGGACTGGATGGAGTGCTGAACGACTACATGATGATGGTCCTCAACAGAGAATTTTCTACATGAAATACATTCAGGTACCCCCAACAAGATCTGATGTGGTTAAGGAAACAGTGAAAAGATCATTGAATGTGGCTTGAAAATGTGGAGATACATTTGGTGTGGTACATGCATACGATTTGGCAATTGCAACAATTGCAAAGCAACTGCAGAGAGAAGATGCGCCTACTTTTGATTCCTTGTTCATCATGTTTGGTGCATTTCATACCCAAATGGCAGTATTTCATGCATTATGGTGCATGATATAAGGAAGTGGTGGCACCTATATGCTTTCAGAAGCCAGATTGATCACAGCAGGCTCAACCAGTAATTTTTGAATGGCAAAGCGTACTACCGATGCAAACGAGGGCTTGCAATGCCTTCTACAGCCATGCATGGACTCCACTGAGAAAGATTTGTGGATGATTTAAATATACCTAATGTAAAAATTCAAGATTTCGTCACTTCAGGCAACCAGAAAGATGTGAAAATTCCTGAAAGCATCAAGCTATTGATCACACAATGTGATCTGTACATGCAATAGACCTTGGCAGGTGAGAGAAGCAAAACATCCCAATTTTGGATGATATATTCAAGTTCTGTTGACCTTTTCTTCATTTTGCAGAGGGCAACAAAGGATCATGATGTAGATCTATATTTTTATGCGTTGATCAAGATGTCACTTCTATTTTTCAGCATGAATCGTCAAAATTATACACGTTCGATGACATATTACTCACTTGAGCTGAATGTCCTCAGAAAGACCCGACCAAATGTTTTATAATGCACTGAAGAGCGGTGGATTCTCTGTGAAAAGAGCAGGAAACCCTTTCAATCACGTTGGAGTGGATATATAGCTTGAGCAAGCTATCAATGCCCAGAGCAAAAATCGCCTGAAGGGGATAATGCAGTAAGCTGATGTGCCCTCTGCTGTTAATAGATGGCTTGTCACAAATTCCATGAAAGCCAAATTGGTCAAGATTTTCTTGAAAGGAGACCAGAACAAGCAGCATTCTTTGAGATCGAAATTACTTTTCTGAGTTGAAAAAGGTGATAAATGAGTCCTTGAACCCGTTCAACAAGCAATTGGATTGTGAGGTGCTGATTAATATAAAAGCAGGGCGTCAAGCATTGTGTGCTGTTCAGCATTTTCATCTAAACATTCATCAACACGGCGAAGAGAAAAGAGATGAATTTGTTAAACAATGCCAACAAGTTCCTGTTAGATTTGAGAAACCTATATATGGGTAAAAATCCAAAATTTTGAATCTGGAAATGTCAGTCAAAAGAATACTTCTCGCAAAGCAGTAGAAGTTGCTGAAGCAAAGGGTGTACGAGATTTGTTTGGACGGTTGTTATATTTGGCTGTTGCACATGAAATTGATTTGGCTAAGTACTGAAGTATCCATACTTTCCTGAGCCAGCATGCTTTGCACACCCCGATGGTACAATGAGACAAAGTGAAAAAGCAACTGTGCTTCATGATTTGAAGAAGACAGTGAATTCTCAACCACCAAAACGCGTTGACACAGTCATTGTTGATGGAACGCTTCTCATCCAAAGTTGTCTCAATATCACTTTTGTTACATTTGGAACTTTCGCCAGTAGTTTCTTAAAACTATTGCTGAAGATTACAAATCACTGAGCTGATCCTTGTTTTGATAGTTATGACACTCCAAGTATCAAAGACGTGAAAAGGGCAGATAGAGGTGACGATGAATCTGAAATGCTTTTCCAATTTGGTCACGGCCAGAAAACCCCAAAGGGTTTAAAAAATTGATGACATATTCTTCTTTCAAGGAAGAACTTTTGCATTTTCTCTTGAACGAATACTAGAGCGCACAATATTCAGAAGTGATCGAAAAGAAAATTTTGTACTTGTCAGTTGACAATAAATGCAAAAAGTTGCTTTGTGTAGATGGAACATTGAAAGTGGAAAATATTTCCAGCCTGTATGGCTATCACTTGAAGGCAGAGACAAGAGTGATGTTCCATACAAGACATATCGACAATGAATATCTTGGTAATATTGTGGGGCGGGGCAATGACACGGACACCTTTGTGATTTTGCTTATCAATGTCCATCAGCTGAAATGCAGTCATCTTTGGTACGAGTGCGGGTTGGATCATGAAAATTCTCGTTCATTTTATGACATCACAAGACTTGTAGCAGAAATTCCTTTCAAAAGGGCTTTGCCTGGTAATTATGGATCCAGATAATAATAACTGAAAACACGACCCCCTGGAAGACCAGCAATATTAGTATTATGGCTGTTACTTTTTTCTTTCTTAATGTATTATTTAAATTGTATTTATGAATATGTAATATTTTAGTTGCTGAAGGGCTATGTTTGTTTGTGTATAAATAATTGATTACATTACATTACATTACATTACATCCACTGGCACTGATTATACTTTGTCATTTTTTCAACCAGGGAAAGTGCGTCCATTGAAGCTGATGTTGAAGCATCAGAACTTCATCGATACGTTTTCAATTCTTGGAGAGGGTCCATTGACTTCTGAAGTTTGCTCAATCATGCAAGAGTTTGCCATTTGTAAGACTTCAATCAATTGACTTCATTGGCAGACAGTGTTTTAGCTCAATTTGAAAATAAATGCCGGCCCAAACTCACTGGTGAACCACTTTCAGCAATCAAGTCATTGGATTAATCTGAATTTATGCCAAGCTTGCTTGGTAAAGCAAATTGACGAGGCATGGTATATAGCTTGCCTATACAAGGAAGCAAGCATTGCTGTCCCATGTAGCAACTATACACCAATTGACTTTGGCTGGAAGTCGTCAAATGACAAGGAGAGACTCGAATTGGATTGGTTTGATGGAGACCAAATTTCCCGCGTCCTTGAAGACATAGAAATCACGTCGTCTATCACAAGCAGTGATAATGAAAATGACCATTGTGAATCCAGTGACGACGAAAATCTCGACATTGTTTATGAATCTGACTGAGACCTTCACAATTTGACTCCACTGCAGTTAAAATTCTTGATGGAATGACAAAATTGTCTCACACATGTTTATTTGTTCCAATTATTGTTTCTTAGAGACAGGGACGTAATTTACAGGGAGGTATGGGGTGAGTCACCCTCCCAATCTTGAAATTTTGTCATTTCGCAGGGCAAAAACGATGGTACCAATTATTTCTGCAGGGCAACCTAACTGGACCCAGGACCATTAGTCAACTACTGTTACTACAACGACAGTCAAATAAAAAATTTTTGCAGGACAACCTCTTTCAACATCAAAAACATTTAGTGAAGTTACGTCCCTGTTTAGAGACATTTTTATTGTTTATCTTTCATTGTGTTCTTCAAGACTTCAAAATCCACATTTGATCTAAGGAGATTGTTTCTTATTGTAAAGTTTTCCTCTGTCTTTTGCTTCTCATTTGACATTGTCGTGACCATCATTGAAGTGCAGGAAATTAAAATCCATTATTGAGCATAGGAGTTATTGCTGACAAAAATTAACATTTTCATTGAAACAGAAAACGGCTTCTTATATTGACATGTCCCAATTATTTGTTTCTTATGAGGTGTTTTGATGACTTTGAATGCGATTCCAGTTGTTTTAAGCTATTCTCAGACATAGGAAGGCATTGTTGAAAAACGCAACATTTTCCAATTCTAAATTTTTAGTTTCAGAAATTTGATTGGAAAATTTTTTTCTTTCTCCAATTTAATTGGCTACTTCATTCATCCGTTATCCTTAATGGTAGACAGAATCATTTTCAATGAAAATTTCATCAACAGTTATCAAACTTATGTCGCTTGTGATTGGAGTTTTATGTAGATAAAAATTCACAAAATGGGGAGATCCAAATTCAATAGTCATAGTTGTTTCCGTTCTGGAAAGAAAAATTTATCTAAGCGCCGAATAAAACAACAAGTCATCGAGCCTCATGTTGCTTCTTTGCCTACCCCCAAAGGACAACAGGAAATCCAAATCTCTGCAAGTAAAAGAAAGCTTTTGCTATTTGGAATAGAAATTGATGATGTTGACTCAGTTAATGTTGAATCTGATCCTCATATCAACAATTGTGATGATGACCAATACATTGTGATCCAAGTAATTCAGATTAAGAAGCTCTTGTTCGAAGTGCTTTGCCCTAATTGCAAAAAGCCTGGAATCCAGCTTACACAAAAACCTGAGGATGATCTCGGTTTTGCTGTAAGGATAGTTATAGAATGCACTACCTGCATGGCATATACCAGAGCGGAATATTCTTCACAAAGGATTGGAGAGCCGGGTAGTGTGAAAAATGCTCCAATTGATTTAAATGTACGTTCTAATCTGGCCTTTAGAGGAGTAGATTGTGATCACTCAGCAATGAAGGGCTGGTGCAGCATTATGAAAATGTCATCTATGCTCAATAAGAATACATACACTAGTACAAATACAAACAATAAATTGGAAGAGGCTGCATCAAGGATTTTTGATGTTGCCTCACAGACTACAGGAAAAATTGTGAGAGAAGCATATGCTCAAATAGGTGTCACTGAAGACAAATATGGAATTCTTGATATTGCATTTTCGTATGATGGGACCTGGCAAAAAGGGGGCCATACTTCTCACAATGGTGCTGCTTGTACAATTGACTTGTTAACTGGACTGCAAATTGACATTGAGGTGCTATCCAACTATTGTGCTAAGTGTTCCACTACTCCAGATAATAATGACAATCAAGAATGGCTTGAGAATCATGCAAAAGCTTGCTCCAAACATTTCAATGGGACATCAGGGGCTATGGAAGCAGAGGCAGTAGAGCGTCTTTGGAAAAAATCAATTACAAAGTGCAATTTCAGATACACCACAATACTTTCTGATGGAGACAGTAAAGCCTTTGATGCTCTGACTGCCTTGAATGTTTATGGCTATAAGAAACCCATTAAAAAGGAGGAATGCACAAATCATGTTTCCAGATGCATGGAGACTGCATTGAGAAACATTTTTGCTGTTTTCAAAGCGCAGTAAAATTCAATTGCTGGCAAAGAAAAGCTAGCACAAACAAAAATGAAAAGCATCCAGAAATATTGTGATAAAGCCATCAAGGATCATTCATATGATGTCAAGCTATGCAGGAAAAGGATAATGGCAATTTTATTTTATCTTTCTAGCACAGATGATTTGCCAAAGCATGTTCACAGCCCTGAAGGAGCAAGTTCTTGATGCTTTTGGCAACGAGCCAAAGCAAATGGTGATGCACCTGGTCACTATAAGGATCATAATACTTTGCCTCCAGATGTTGGTTCAAGATTGGTTCCTATCTTTGAAAGATTGTCAGATTAGAAGCTACTTCAAAGATGTGCAAGAAAGAAGACCCAAATCCCTAATGAGTCATTGCGCCATCTCATATGGAAGCTATGCCCCAAATCTATTTTTGTGGAAAGGAGAACTTTAAAAACTTCAATGGGATCAACTTTCAAGGTTCTTCTTTTCAATTTGTTCAGTATGGAAGCTGGGGAGAGTTTAAAACGATTTTTAAAAGATAAAGAAGCTGCAAAGAAGCACAGGAGAAAGTTGAAATATGAACAATTTAATGGTGACCATTGGACAAAAGTAGATGAAGGTGAAGCATATGGTATAAGGACTTTTTTAACAAAATATATAGACTCTGTTAGAACTGAGAACCCTAATATTTATGACTGTCGGATACCTTTGAAACTCTAAGACATTTATTTATAAAAGAGCTACCTCAGATATCATTTCTATAATCTCAAACTAAAGCATTGGAATTCTTAAAAGGCATTTCTACCACATTTTAGTGATTGAGAAAGTGTGTTCATTGGTACACCCAAATTGTTTCCATCTGTTGTACTTAGTTGCATGCATATATATCAAAATATTCCTGAAATATCTAGGATGCAACTATGGTGTTTGATTATTGATAAGCTAAACACCCCCACATCAATTATATTTCAAAATGCAGGTAATGCAAAGATAATTTCCTAAACATGACAGAAAATTTCAACAGTAAATATAAATAGCACCCAACGAGAGAGAAAATTGCATAGTTGCAGTCTCTATTTATTTATCTACAGTTTGATAGGTGGCAGTGTTACTATATATTTCAAGGAATAAAAATTTACTTTCACTATGAAGCCTCTATTTTCTAGATGTTTCCAAGGCAATTAATTGAGATAATTAAGTTCTATTAGTACCATTTAGATGAGGAAACAAACCTACATATGAATATTAATTTTCATATTTCTACCTCATACCTTCTTGAATTTACATACTCCTGGTTTTATTGACTTTTAAATGCAATTTTCTCAAAAGTAGATTTTCTGATATGTCCTCGCCTTTGTGAACGCAAAATATTTTAATTATAGTTCCAATTCTTTGCATTTATATATCAAAATGTTTGTTGAAAGCTGCAGAGTGCCACTATGATACTTGTAATTTGGTTGCTTACACCTAGTTTCAGTAACTGTACTCCAAAGTTAAAACAGATTTGAGAAAATTGCAATTTCTTGCAATTATGGTATGTTTTCTTTTAGTGCAAAAAAAGCTTTACATGCAGTGAGAACCACACGTTTCCCTCTATTGTTTCTCAGTTTCCATAGCAATTAATTGAGCTATTAATCAAACTTTGAATTTGCATGATCACATTCTCCATAACTGCCAATTTTCAGATTGCTTTTTCTTATGGCATTTGGTAAAAAAAGACCGGTGGGACTCAATTGGTGATTATTGACTTGTCAGAGCCCGGACTAACTACTGATTTTCCATTACTGATTTGTTAATATGCATGTATATCCATTTTACATAGCATACAAGTAAAAATACTGTGACCAGACCAACTACTGTCTGTCCACGGCCATTGAAGTCTATCCCGGAAGTTTGCTGCAGTATCACTTTGCATTAGCGCCGGAAAAAGAATCTATCTTCCCTTATACCAAAAGTTGATAAAGCATTCAATTCACATGCTAATGTTTCTAACCCCTACCATAATCCTTAACTCAATCCAAGTGCCCAAAGTATCAGAATCCAAAATGATTGCGGAGCTTAAACCTGCCTTTTAACACATTGGCTGCAATGCCATTTGCAAATAAGCGTTTGCAAAAACACGCAGGTTGTGTCTTAAGCTGCCTTTTCCGTCTGATAGAAGAAACTATTAATGCTTTGCAGGAATAGCAGTCTCACCTTTACCTACTTCTACTTGATTGATTGGCAACAATCTACCTGCAATTTCATCGATCGCAACGCGCCTATATTCAGCCCTCGTCACCCATCTCCCAAAAGAAAGTCTTGTAAATGCTTACGACATGATCTCCAGAGGGCACTTATGATTTGCTCTAAAACTAAATTAGGCTCAGAGCTCGACAAAATAAAACATCTGCTCATCAAAAATGGATATCCAGAAGATATTCTACTTTCTTGCATCAACTAAAAACTAGCCAACTTTGCAGCAGAACAACCAATTGGTCCAGAGAAGTGCCCGGTATACCTAACATTGCCTTGGATTAGCAATGTTTCATCAAAGTTTGAAAATCAAAGCAGTAAAGCCATTACATCTTGTTACTATGCTGTGAAGCCCCATGTGCTTTACAACACTAGAGTTATGCTACCATCTGCCAAAAAAGATTGCGTTGCTACTACTAAAGAAAGTTATGTTGTTTATGAATTTTCATGTCGATGTGAAACTCGGTACGTAGGACGCACTCCACAGAGACTAGCAGACAGAATAAAACAGCATGTCTCCACAAGCATCAAGAAGAAAAAAAATACCGCAAGAGAACAGCCACCTGGTATATGTAACAACAACAAGTCTAAAATTAATTGTGAGTCGGCTATAGGACAAGACCTAATAGCAAATCCAGAATGCGCCAAAACGTATACAGGTGACAATTTTTGGATCATTGGGCAAGCAAGATCGCTCTTTCAATTACGTGTTTTGGAAACTGTTCACATCAAGACTCAAAGCCCAGTCTTGTGTAGACAAGAGCTTTTTTTCTCATTGGGAATCTTCAAGTAAACAATGGTTAATAGGACCTAATTGGCCACTCGTGGTGCCAATTAGACACAACTAATCACATGTAACTGTATCTGGCTATATATTTTGGCTAACCTTTAGGTGGCTACCCGACGCTTCCATACTCTGACGAATGTCAGACGAGAAAAGCGTTCAGTATGTGAAAAGAATGTTGCCGCTTTGTCGTGCTGTAGTAACGTTCTTTAGTATCAACATACTACTTACGATCTTTGTAAAGCTCGAAGATCTGTTCCTTCTTCCCCTAAATCTAATACTTCCTGTACTCTTGCACAAGCTTCATTAAGCCAACTTTAGTATGTGACACGTTCAATTCAAATGCCAAGCAATAGCGAGAGTATACATTGGGCATAACGACCCCCTGAATCTCTCTGACATTCTGACAGTAAGTTTTGCTCCTGACGTGCTAATTACAGTAGTTGCATCTACTCAGGTCTACCTTTTATGCAATTAAGGGGAATTAAGAGGGACTATAAAGGGGCTGTCACTTGGGTACAATATTCCATCCGCTCAGGTCTACCTTCTCACTGACCAAAATCGTGTATGTATTTTGTGCTTGCGCATTGAAGAAACTGCGGCTCACGTTCTAAATATGCGAAGCACATTCTCACCCTCATAGCAACTGGTATGTAAACATTCTCACCAGCAGAGATACAAAGCGGAAATATCAGTTAAAACCTGAGAGAATTTACTATTTGATAATAACAAACTTCTTAATCTTTCGCAGAGGCGAGAATAGGTCATCATGAGAGCACTGTTAGATAGGGAGTCGGTATTGTTTGGAACTTAGTGTGAGGTCTGAGAAAGCAAGTTAAACATCCAATCCAATCATGTTTTACCTATGCTATTCCAAATGCAATTCAATGGGCATTGCAGTACAGTAGTTCTAGTAGATGAAAAATAATTATCATTGTTGAAAATCTGATATTCTAATGTGAGAATGGTGAGAATTTCTGAATCCGCCCCTGATCCCCAGATATGTCAACAATTTTGCTGGCCCCACAACCTCTTTGGGAGCTAAGAGGATTCCGTGCTCGTTGAACAGTGACAGGCAAACCCGCAGAACTGAGGAACGTTCGTCAGAACCTGTGTGACCAGCAAGGAAGTAATCGTTGAATTGCGTATTGAATAGCGATTATGCATAATCGATAAAACTATATTGTCAAGGCGAGAAAATCTGTTGAAAGCAGAACGCAAACCGAAGGTGAGACATAGGGCCAAAGTATACTACAAGCTTAAACTTGCATGCCTACCGATGTTTTGACAGTTGAGCGAATTAGCACCTCACTGCATAGAGTATTTGGTCAAAAATGCAAGAAAAGTGCTTAAGCGTACATGAAAGATGTCGCTTGTTAGAAATGAGCATCTCTTGGAGGTGCTCAGTTTGGAAAATTGTGTCATTACGGATTAAAGTAGTTCGGTTTTGGCATACACACAATAGACGCTAGATTGAAGTCATGCAATACACGGAGAAGCAATGTAAGTCATGTCAAAATATCAATTCTATTTCATCATCAGCCTACTTCATTACGTAGTTGTACGAGAGACAGTACCGCGCATGCGCAACCCAGTTGTATCGTTCATGGCTGCAAAAAAGCACACGCCGAAATTTGAACTACGCTGAGGCAGTGGCGAAGATAAAGGTCGTGCTTGTCGTGCTTGTCATGCCAAGCACGACCATGAATTGCAATCATTATTTTTTTTTCTGTGAAACTAAGTAACAAAAAGTGTTTGGACCATTTTTTCAATAGGATACAAACTCTAATTGGCATTACTATCCCTGCTTTATTATCGTGTCCACAGCTTTTGGCACCCAGTGCCCAGACTGTTTGAGTCCAATGCGCATGTGCAAGGTCGTGCTGAACAGGAAATAGCACGAAGTGGAACAATAAACTATTGTAAAGTTTCTGTGAATATATTGGTTAATATGCAGTCATGTGCCAGAAATAATAATACATGGTCTTACTGGTTTCTGACAGCACGAAGCATCTATCACACATGCGTAGTGCACCACAGTTTCTTATTGCTTTTCCACTCAGTAGCTATCCATGAAGGCAAGCTGAAATTTACCTTACTGCACAAGACCAAAGAAATGCTCATAGAAATGGCTCAGATTCGCGCTCAGCCTTTTGTAGATGTCGTAGTTCAGCTTTTGCAGAGGCCTTTTGGTTCTAGAAGCATCGCAGACCAAACCTAACAGTACAAGAGCCAAGACCAATTCTAAATTTGAAAATAAAGACAGGGGATAGATCATTTTAACTGGAATGGTACTCTAAGAAAGATTGGTTTTGTGGAAGTACTATTAGAAATGGTCTTTTCTGCTAGCCATGTCTGCTCTTCAAATGTGTCACAATCGTGGACGGACAGAGGTTACACAAACCTTAGGAATGTTTTGTCAGATGGGAAAAAGCACGAGAAATCAAAATCACGCTTAGAGGCCTACAAGATGTGGAAAACATTTGAGGTCTCTGAGAGGGTTGATGTTATGTTTTCCAGGGCGAGGAGAGAGGAAATAGAACGGCACAATGATGAGGTGAGGCAAAACAGAGGTATGCTAAGAACTCTATCTGAGGATGTTTTGTATTTATCCAGGCAAGAATTGCCTTTTAGAGGTCATGATGAATCTAGCAATGGCCTAAACCGGGGAACATATAGGGAACTTTTGGAAAGTTTTGCAAAATTTGATACTGTTTTTGAACGTCATTTGCATGGTAAGGTTGGCGAATCAGAAAGGGGCAATACTGGAGTGTTTACTGGTGTTTCAGGTGACACGCAGAATGATCTGATTGAATGTATAGACTCTGTCATTCAAGATCAGATTGATGAGGAAGTGCAACAGTGCACTTTTCTGAGTGTGCAAGTTGACGAGACTAAAGACGTGTCAACTAAAGAGCAGCTTAGTGTTATTATTAGGTGTGATAAAAAGGATGATGTTGTTGAGAGATTTTGAAATTTTATAATGTGAGTTCAGATAGAACTGCTCCTGCCATTAGTTCAATTGTCAAAGATGATTTTGGTCATTATGGGGATTCTGTTCTTAATAAATTGATCATGCAGACCTATGATGGGGCTTCTGTAATGTCTGGACACATTTCTGGTGTCCAAACCCTTGTTAGAGGAGATTAACCCTTTGCTTACTTCTTTCACTGTGCAGCTCACTGCTTAAATTTAGTTCTATGTCAGTCTGCCTCTTCAATCCCTTTGGTTAGAGCTTTCTTTGCAAATGTGGCTGCTTTTAGCACATTTGCTGCAACAGCCCTAGAAGGAAGGATTTGTTGCATTCAAATGGAATTGATATACCTAAGCCTGGAGAAACTAGGTGGTACTATCGTTCACGTACTATCAGTTTTCTTTATGATAAGTACAAAACCCTTTTAGACTTACTGGAGAGGACTATTGAAAACCCACAAGGCTGGAATTATGCATCCATATCACAAGCTAGTGGCTTATACCATCTTATGAGCAGCTTTTTGTTTTGTTTTCTAGTTCATGTTTTTAATAAGATTTGGAACAGTCATCAATTCTGTACATGGTTCTTCAAATCGAAATACAGATCTCAATTATGGTTGTCAGAAAACATCTGCTTTGGTAACTTTCTGTCTGATTTGCGCACTGACAGGGCATATCATCAGTTCTTCCAATCAACAATCTATTTAGTTGGGGAGCCATCTTTCAATACAGATAAAAGACATGACTACGAAAGTCTATATTTTCAAGTTGTTGATAACATTATGTCTATACTGTCTGAGAGGTTTGCAGAGTGCAAGAACTTTGCTTTCTTGGATCTAGTGAATTCTTGCATTTTCAAGCAATGGAGAAAAGGAGTGCCACCAGATATGCTCCAATCCTTGAAGTGTAAATATGGTCCCCTTTTCCATATTCAATCCCTTGAACATCAGCTTCTCTTTATTTACAATGACCCTGATTGTCACAAAGAAAGCCCTCTGGAAATATTGCAATATATTTATATATGTGGTCTAAAGACTAGTATACCAGAAGCTGTCATGTTATTGAAGCTTAATTCTGTAATTTCCATCTCCAGTGCATCTGTAGAGAGATCATTTTCCTATCTAAAGAGAGTGAAAACATATCTACGCAATAACATGGGACAAGAACGTCTTGGTTGCTTGTGTAGAATATTACTGCACAAAGATGTCATAAAAGAGGTTGAAGATAAAAGTATTCTTCATGACAGAATAGTTCAGAAATTTGTGGAGAAGCCAAGAAGACTTAACTTTCCTTTCAAATAGATGCATAAAAAGGTCTTGGTAGCTTGCATGGAGTTTCCTGCAATTGGCATTCAAACACTATAATTCATACATTTACAGTGCACTGTTACCGTACAAATGTTCATTCATATGACCTTTTATGGATTTCTCTTTTGCCTTGGTAGGCATGCAAATACTATAATTCATACGTTAAGAGTATACTGTTACAGTGCAAATGTTCATTCATGTGAGCTTTTATGGATTTCTCTTTTTCCTTGATAGGGATGCAATTACTATAATTCACACACAGTATACTGTTTCTGTAGAAATTTTCAATCTTGTGAGCTGTTATATAATTCTCTTTGCCTTGGCAGGCTTTTAAATAGCTAATCTTTTCTGCACTGAGATTGCTTCTTGATAAATCAAGAGGAATTGTTATTGCTCCCAATTGCTTTAGGCTTTTGGATAAGTATAATGTTTTTCAAGGTTGCTTTGTTGCTGGTATTTTATATTGCATTTTAGATGGTCTGTTTGACAAAATTGCTTCCAGATAATGGATTTTATTTTATACTACTTTATTGGTTACCCAGACAGTCTGCTTTGGACTGTATTTTGCATTTTTTTGATTGAGACATCTTATCTTAATTTTCATAAGCTGACTTTTGATTAGCAATCTGCCTTAACTTATATACAAGATAAATATATACTTGTTCATTCATTTGTTTTGGTTCTACTTGTGACTCCATACATTTATATTATGAGCCTCCTTTTCTTCATGTCATATATTAGATCCCATTTTACAACTTGCAAAACTTCTGTGCAATTTTTCAATGCTATTTATTTTGCTTTTGGAGAAATTTCCTCATAATACAATGTTTAATAGCACTATTGGAATGACTTTATGAAATATATCTCTTCAAATGTATCGCTTGTGAGATGAAATTTGGATCTCATTGCTGTCGCTTTTGCTTCCAACCTTTTACCTACATTCACTGCTTGGACCTCCAAGTCTAACTTACAGTAATGTTTTACTTCTAAGCACTCTCTCTCTCTCTCCTTTGCATATTTCAATTTATGCTCATCTGATTTTATTTCAGGCAATGGGCCACTACTAAGGAGGGAAATTTCTCCACTAAAAACTGTCTTTTCTGTATTGGTGTCGTGGAGGGTTACTTGGCAAAACGCCCTTATGCTTCATAAGAACGTTTGGTCTTCACAGTCATGCTACCTACGGAAGCAACTGTTGACGAATTGCTTCTAACTTTGTACCAAAAGTAATGCAGTGAGAACCTATACATAACTTATGCTTTTGCGATAAATTTTCCAAATTTTATGGCCACAATATTGCTGTTTTGTACTATTTCCACACTGAAATATATGCTGCAGATATGTCAGCTATCCTTGCCAGCATTTATACCAAGAGGCTAAAGAAAACATTGGTTCCGATTCTTAAGGGGAACAGGAAAGAAACCTGAGAACTTGGTAAAGCAATTTTAATTATTGCAACAAAGCCAGAGAAGGAGGGCTCGTTATTATGTGAAATGTTGTTCAAATAGTCTCATCGCAAACGTTCTACAACATTGCCAGGCCAATGATCCTCTTTGTGTCTATTCTTCTATATATCAAGAACGTACATTCTCATCAAACTTGAAGATGATATAAGATGACATTAAAATTTCTCTCAACAAAGTATACGCTTTTTATAAGAATAAAGTCTATATGAATAGCAAGAATAACGCAGTTTGATTACTCGCAGTTTCAAAGTTGCCATGAAACTAGCGAGGTTCCTTCTGCTCAAAATTGGAAACTCAAGCAATGGGCAAACCCTTGACGTGGGGCTTGAGCTTAACTCAATGATCATTTTCATTGAAAACCAATTTGCCCGGCAACTCTAAATTGGTATATAGCTCACACCAAGAAATTAACCTGCGTGTTGTAGAATAGTCTACAAAAGTCTTCTTGTTTCCAAAATGAAGCTTGCCACGACAACTTTTCACAGCCATCACTATTACTGGCAATCAGCAAGAAACTTGAAAAATGCATCCTATCCAATTTTATGATCTTTTTATGTTTGTTTGATTAAACTGATTTCAGAGAAATAGATTTCTCTAGTCGGGTGGCATTATTACCCTCCCGTCTCTAATAGACATTAATTCTCTCAAATCATAAAAGCTTGGTTATTGGAGCAACCTTTGTTGGCCATTTACATATGTCA
Organism: Cassiopea andromeda; assembly: GCA_018155075.1. NCBI lineage: Eukaryota > Metazoa > Cnidaria > Scyphozoa > Rhizostomeae > Cassiopeidae > Cassiopea > Cassiopea andromeda. The sequence continues at coordinate 347,008 of WIPJ01067503.1, read as the reverse complement.
TGGAAAGAAGTGCAAGCATATCTTTCAAAAACTTTCAATATAATAGACATTCTCTTGTACCAGTGTCTACTATAGAGCACTCGATGGTTGGGCCCGGAGAAAAACATTCCAAAATAAAGGTTCTCAGTTGGCTGGAAAATGCTATTTTGATAAAGGTCCTTGCAAATATAGTACAAATAATTGACTATACGCTTTTTCAAATATTGTACAAGAGTAATGTAAATTTTGACACTGTAATGACCCAATTTTACCTGGCTTTTCTCAAGTCCTAAATTTTGGGGGTCTTACACCCCCTCACTCCCCGGTCGCTACGTCCCTGATGAGCACGACCATCAACTTTCGTTTAGCTTTGCCACTGCACTGAAGCTTTACGTCTTTCAACAGTCATCGTCCTTTCCCGTGAAGAAGAGCTGCCAAGATCTTCACAAAGCAGCTTCCAGATAACTCCTTCTTACTTAGTTGTGTATATTTCTTGTCAACTTTAATAGTTTAATCGGTTATCTACTTCCAAATGGAAACAGAGAACACCCACGAGGAACTTGCCTCTGCGCCTTCTCCAGGTGGAGATCCTTCTCTCCTAAGCATCCTCTCTGCCATGCAGCAAGGGATGACTGAGACAAATAAACGTCTCCGAGAAATTAGAAGTGAAACGAATGTGACAGGTCAGCTCCAGAGGGAGCCCACCAACAAGCTTCAGAAGAAGCAATTAAAGATCCTAAAAAGGATAGTGTGACTCCTGGGCCCTCCCGAGTCAGCAAAGATGATGCTGTAAGCATTTTTGAGGGCAATGAATTTGAATCGACATCTGAGTGTGATGATAATGATTTTTTGGAATTGATTGACATTTCCTCCGTTCTTCAGATGGTACAGGCCCACCAATCTTCGATAGAATTTCGAAAATTATTAATGAAAGTTTTCAACAGATTTAGGGTTTAAGAAATGGAAAAAAAATTCTGGAAAAATATCCTGTCCTCCAAAATTGCACTAACTTTTTTGTTCCCAAGTTAATGAGCAAATATGGAGCAAACTGAAAGGCCTTAACAGGCAAAGAGACTTGAGAATATCAATTTTACAAGATGCACTTGTAAAAACATCCAGTGCTCTTGCATTTACTATTGAGGATTTGTTAAAAGCAAGGCAGGACAAAGTCTACCGTGATAGCAAGGCAATAGCTACAAGATTGTTTGATTCTATTGCCTTACTGGGCCATGTCAACACTGAACTATCTTTTAAGAGAAGCGGTTCACTTAGGCCACTTTTGAGCCCTGATCTAAAAGCTCTTTGTGCGCTCAAACAGTCCTGAGTGCTATCCATTTGGCAATGATTTGGCAAAGACTTTGTCGTCCTTTAAGTTAGAGGGGAAAATCATGGCCTATGAGCACGCATCCTCTGCCAGATATTCACCATGGCCTCCATAATTAAGTAAAAATTTTTTTATTCAACAAGGGGAGGAAAGCTGTTCCTCCCCAAAACAAGTTTCACCAACAAGCTTGGTCCTCCAGACCTCATCAGAACAAGAGGATATCAAAACCTGGCAAACAATGAATTTAAAGGTGAGCCAATTCCCATCTTTTGTACAGCATCCATTGAAACCTTATTTACTGATTCATTTATGAAGTTGTGGAGTTTCTCTCCCTAATCTTTTCTGTTCCTGAAAAGGACAATCAAGTTAGGCCCATTTAAAATTTGAAATCTTGTAATCAGCATGTTGTTTATGCTCATTTTAAAGTGGATTCCATTGATACTGCTATGCACTTGATTACTAAGGATTGTTGGAAGGAATCTATAGACCTGAAAGATGCCTATTATAGTGTTAAGGTTGATGAAAGTTTTCAGAAATACCTAAAGTTTTGGTATGATGGTAAACTTTGGTATGAAAGTATAGAGCATAGACTAATGGGCTATCATCATGCCCACAAAATTCACTAAACTCTTAAAGCCCATTCTATATGATTTAAGAAAGAGAGGTTGTCATAATATGTGCATACTTGGATGACCTTCTATTGTTATCAACATCATGTGAACATTGCTGCCTTAGTGTCTTTGAAACTATAAATGCATTTGATAGTACGGTTTTTGTGGTTCATCCAACAAAGCCTGCCTTTATTCCTCAAAGAGAAATAATGTTCCTTGGTTTCAACTTGAATTCACATACAATGAAAATAACTTTGAAACCTGACAGATCAAGAAAAATTATATCTTCTATTACTAAATTACTTGATGATGTAGCTCCTTCTATACGTGATACTGCTCAGGTCATTGGTTAGCTAGTGTAAAGTCTATCTGCAGTAAAATATGGAAAGAGTCACTATAAGGTAATAGAAAATGACGAAATTGCAGCATTAAAGATTAATAAAGGAAATTATGATAGCAAAATGAGCCTCTCCCCATCTGCAGTACAAGAGCTTTATTGGTGGATTAAGACTCCCCACAGCTTTAAATGATATTGAAATACCACCTGCCGACAAAACAGTCAATTCTGATGCATCTCTGTCAGGTTGGGGAGCTGTGATGGGGGAACAAGCAACTGGAATTTTTCTGCCACTTCCCACCATATTGATTATTTACAACTACTTTCTGCTTAGTTTGCTTTACTGTCATTCTCAGAATGTCGTGCTCACCAACATGTAAAGTTGCTAATAGACAATACTACAGCAGTGAGTATGTTAAATAACATGGGAACCTGTCATAGTCACCCATGTAACTCTATTGATAATAAACTTTGGCAGTTTGTGAGGTTAATAATATTTGGCTCACAGCAGCACACATTCCTGGAAAAGATAATGTTATAGCAGATTCTGAATCTAGATGCAAGAACGTAGACACTGAATGGATGCTTAATTCGGAATATTTGCAAAGTGCTATATCTAAAATTCAATTTTCACCTTCTGTTGACCTTTTGCATATAGTATAAACAGTACATTTCATATAGGAAGGAACCATATGCAATGCACATTAATGCTTTTACCATTCCTTGGATTGATATTGATTTTTACTGCTTTCCTCCTTTCAGCTGCATATTGCGAATAACCAAGAAAGTGATCCAGGACCAAGTAAAGGGGATACTAGTTTTACCAGATTGGCCAACTCAGCCATGGTACCCCATGCTAAACACCATCTTAGAACATCCCCCAGTTGTCCTGAAACCAGCTCCCAAGTTGTTGGTGATGCTATCACCACCACAACTGCAACATCCTTTAGCCAAGACTCTATCCCTAGCTATATGTCTTGTATCAGGCAAAAATTACAAGTAAGAGGTTCTTCACCTGAAACCATCAAAATAAGTGAAAGTTCTTGGCGTAGTGGTGCCAAAAATCAGTACCAATCTGTTACAAAAAAATTTTTTGAATTTTGCAATCTACATAAGTTTGACTATGTTACTGCTCCAGTTTCTGTTGCCTTAGATTTACTATCTGATCTGTTTGCCTCTGGGCTCTCTTATAGCTACATCAACAATGCCAGATGTTGCTTACCATCTTTATTACTTTATGAAGACAGCAGTGTACCTTTTGGACAATTGCCCCTTGTAAAACGATTCATGAAGGGAATCTTTGAGCTCTGCCCATCCTTCCCAAGATACACAATATCTTGGAGTATTAGTACTGTATTTGAATTTATAAAGGCAATACCTTTATAAACTCTTAGTCTGAAAGACCTCTCTTACAGAGTAACTTTTTTGCTATCATTACTTAGTGGCCAGCGTTGTGAAAACTATTGCTAGTCTTTCCCTTAATAATGTGATTAAATCTGATGACAAATATATATTTTTAATAACAGAAAAATTGAAACACACAAGAGCAGGAGTACGTAAAAGCCCTTTGGAATTCCAAGCTTATCTCTATGATTCCAATATATGTATTGTGCCCCATTTACAGAAATGACCTCTGAATTACGCAATTCCTCTCAGCAATTACTCATCAGCTTTATCAAGCCCCATAGACCAGTATCCAGAGAGACTGTGTCCCAATGGATTAAGAACTTTATGTCTCTGGCAGGAATTGACACTAGTAAGTATAAAACCCATAGCGCTAGAGGAGCTTCTGCATCATATCTTGCTTCCAAGCACTTTGATGTTAAAGGTATCATGAGCGCAGCTGGATGGTCCAAGAAAGAGACTTTTAGACGATTTTATAATTTTGAACAGAGCAATCCTTTTAATTATGGAACAGCTGTGATTGTTCCAAGATATGATTGCGGATTTAATGATTAAAGCTGCTACTAAGGATAAACTGCAGAAGTTCAAGCATAGCATTTTTGGATGAACTTCAGACTACTGAAACTATTACATATTATGATTGACTTGTATGAGATCAAGTGGGGGTGTTGGAATATGATCTCATCGATTCCCTGTGATCTTTATGTTATTGTTATGCAAATTATGTTGTTCTGTTAAGCAGCATTTACGCGGGGCCGACCGAAAATTTTGTCGGTCAAATATTTGGACAGTTAGGTGTACCGTTCACACTGGGCCGGCTGACCGACCTTAAATTAGGTTGCTTAGGCTTGCAAATATTTGGCCGCTCAGGAAAGCAATCTTCTTTGGACCTTGGCCGGTCAAGTTTGCGAATGGTCCCGTGTGAACGGCTTTGGCCGGCCGAATTTTTGCACGGTACCACAAAGAGGGTGTCAAAATGCGATTAAGAGGCCTTTAAAGTGCTTATGCATCCAAAATTTCGAAATTGAACTTTTTGCATTTTCTAATGCATCTTTGTGCTGTGATCATCATACTACAAACTAAAGTATCATAACTCATATAGAAAAAAAGTTATGAGCCCTCAAACTTTGCTATTTTGGCATTTCAAGTGCGAATTCTAGCTACTGCGCATGATGTCATAACGAGTACGCAAAAGAATTTTGATCGCGTGTTAGCATGGATCCCACTAGCAAGTCCTGCAAATGTCGTGGGGGACTGTACTGTGTGGCTGGTCTCCCGAATGGAATAAGCTGCAAAAATGGTCAGCATACAGAGGGGAAATCCGTTCACACCTTTCCACTCAAGAAAAAAGACAGGAAAAGACACCGAGCTTGGGTCAGGTTTGTGCGAAGACATAGGCCAAAGTGGAGCAGCACCAACTCGTCTTTTCTTTATTCTAACCATTTCGATGAAAACTGTTTTACGAAGAATCAGGAAGTCGCTGCCAAACTTGGAATGAAAAGGAAGCTAAAGCCAGATGCTGTTAATTGATTTATCGTTGGCAGACACAGCAGATACCATTGATCAGTCACTGACAGGTGGAGCTAAAAGACAGGTGAGTCTTACCTGTGTTTGTTTTTTAGTCCCTGGTCAAGTAGTAACAATTAACAACGTTGAGGAAAACAGGGCAGGGAGGTATGTTGAGTTCGTAGATTGGAAATGGCCTACTAGTAAAGCAAAATTATAATGCCATAGCAATGTATTTCAATTCCTTTCATGGCCTATCCGTGATATGTGATGTGTTCAAAAATGGATGACACAATGGAGGAGGAAGAAATGTTCGCAAGCCCCAATACTGTTTGTACCGGATGTCCAGTTTTGGAAAAGAAAATTGCATTCTATCAGAAAAGATCAGTTGGCAAAGAAGATCAAAGAGTAAATTAGAAGACTCTAATCAATGCAAATTCTACTTCATCTAACGCAGAAGCCATTACCCTACACGTTGTACAGCTTTAACGCTTTGCTTATAGGTTCTAAGTGACTGTTTACAAAATTTGACAAGGTATGAGCTGCAATACGTAATAGATACTAGTACTCACCATTCCTGAACTTGGATTTGCCTCGCAAATCAAGCCGAAAGAGCGTGTGGTAGCAGTCCATGGGGATCATTGGCCTCGACATTTTCTTCATCTTGGGCATCCGAATCGTCAGCTAGTGGCTCTCCGTGGCATGTACCTATTACCCTACGCGTTGTACAAGTAGTAGTAGGCCTGGCTGTGCAAGCACACGGTCATCATTGCCATCATCTTTTAATTGATGATCAGTAGATTCACCATAAAATGATGATTCACTGTCACTGTTTGCTATTTTAATGAGCCGTAGCACGCCAAGACGAGAAGCTTTCTTACGCTTTGTTTATCAACTGATATAGCCCTAAAGAATGCACTCGGTTTGATCCTCGTTATGGCATCACGCAATGGCTATCAAAATTCGCACCTAGTGCCTCAAAACAAACGCTAATTTCTACACCTTTCTCGCCAGTAAGAACAAAAATAATATGATATTCATGCATTGGAAAGACCGAAGTTTCGATTTTAGCTAAAAAAGTATATTCGAAATTTTCGTTGCATAAGCACTTTAAGTGAATGAAAGACTTTTTAACATGAGTTTTCGCTCTAACAAGTTATTAGTGGTTTGTCATTTTACGTTTATCAACCTTTAATGAATAAATAAAAGCATGGGTGAATAATGTCGTAGAGTAATTCACTCTGATGTCCGTTTTGAATGTAATTACAAATTCATTAGGTATTGCTTCGATGGTTACTATACTCTCAGATAACTTCCATCATACGCTGTTGTCAGCCAAAATAAAATTCATTTTAATCTGATCGTCTTATTGAATGAGAGGAAGTGAGGAGGATGTTACCTTTGTGTACAATAGATTTGACACAATTCATACTCTGCGCATGCCATGAACTTGACTGACCGGCCCTGTGTGAACGCAATGCCTAAGTGCCTTATGTTTGGTCGGCTGCTTAACCGACCTAATATTTGGCGGCTCAGATATTCGGCCGGCCCCGTGCAAACATAGCCTTAATATCTTTGCTTCGAGCTTTGCAAAATTTCGCGTGTTTTCTATGCTTTGAATAATCTTAAATAATGTTATCCATCATGGCGAACGAGGTTAATTCAACAGCTTGAAGCCTGGGGATACTGATCCTTTCAAGGCAACACTAAAAGGAGAAGTTTGTTTACAGGATATCCCAAGATTTACAATTAACCCTGATGATTCAGATGAAGATGAGAACATTACATTTCAAAGTGATGCAAACTTTCGAAGTTGCTAGCAAGGATTGTTCAATGGAGTAATGCAAAGATAATGCACAGGAACATATGCAAAAAGCTTTTACCTTGAGATAGTAATGAATGTTAATGTTGGTGGGGGTCATCTTTGAACTACGTAATTAGACGGGGGGTCATCCAGAAGGCGTAGGTTTGCGTACAAGAGGGGAGGTGAGGTCAAAATTTCTGAAAATCTTGCGTACGTACTATGTGGATGGCCCGATATCCCGACCACCAGGACAAAAAGTATGCTTATCGAGCTCTTAGATAGTGTTGTTGTTGTAGCTCGTTGTCATAGGATCGTATGCTTGTATAGCAATTTGTATTGGAGCGTTAGGTCAAGTGGAGTTCCAAGATGAGTAGACCAGCAAGGTAAATAGAAATTGTTCGTACGCGATAGCTTTTTTTTAAAATTCGTTCCTTAATGTTGAATGCTAGAAGTACTATGCAGCTTTAAGATGTTTATGCACTCATTAATGGCTTAGCATGGAAGTAAAATGAAAGTTAGAGAACTCTTTGATATAAGCATAGCCGAATTAGTATAAATAATGGGCCTCCCAGACGGCATAAAATAAAAGAAAAGTATGCAATTTAAGATTTAGCATAAATTTTCTTGTATTGGCATAAAATACAAAGACATAGTGCAAGTTAGAATAAAATCTCATAATTTTTTATCTCAAAGAAGCATTTTTCTCCATATATTATCCCCAATGAAATTGTGGAAGAATATCAGTAACAAAGCCATACTTATACAGGGCTTATACGGCCTGGAAAGTCAGGAAGAAAGGTATGAAAATTTTGGTGGGTCAGGGAATGCCAGGGAATTTTTTTCTAAAAAGCTACAACGTCAGAGAAAGTCAAGGAAAATTTTGTTGTATTTCTTCATGGAAATTAAAGTGGACCGCCGTAAATGATGTGCTACGCACTTGTTAATGCCTTTCTTTAGCTTACAATTTGTATCATTTCTAAAATTAACACAATTCTTGCTTGTACTGGTATATGTTTGAGCCTATCCAAGAGTTCTGGATGTGACACCTGAACACTTTGATCAAGTATATCTGCCAAGCAGTACATTGATGATATTATACCCATTCATTACTCCCATCTAGGTGGTGGTATTAAAAATGAAAAGCAAATCCAATTGTACTAAAAAAATAACTGCTTGCAGAAATTAAGCCTGCATGTGTCTACTTTCCAAGTATGAATATTGTAAGGACAAAATGTTAATGTGCACTGGGGCAGAGGGGCACTGCCTCCAATAATTCATGGAGGTTCTATATGGAAGTGCTCTGCAATGTACTTTTCAATCATTTTTCAATTGATTTCTACCTAATCCAGAGCCAAGGACCATTAAAACACAAGTATATTGTTTACAGAGTTCCTGAACTTATTTCATGAATAAATTTAGAATTTTCTTCAATCTTGGCACAAATGTTATTAGAATTTGATTTTTTCAGCTTTGTCAAAAAGTAAGACGACACTATAATTTTGATTCTTTTATTTTTTGCCCCCCTGAGTACATTTTGTGTAGCCAATTCCAGATATCTTTGGTAGACAGTGAGTCTTCCTCAGTTTACTGGCACAAGAGGAAATTTTTGCATCTATCATCATCATGCAGCCTTTTCCTCTTTTATTCTAAATCTTATTAATTCAATGAAGCCAGGTTGAAGGAACATTTTCTCCTTTTTGGCATGAAGATCAATGATGAAAACAAGTACATTCTATTCTGCAAAATGGTGTTTTCCTATGTTCTATGGGAGCAAGCTCCCAGACACCTATACCCCTTTGCACAAACTATGGAAAAGGGCAAAATAGTTGTTGATTCATTTGCACATATGCACAACATAGACAAGCTTCAATCTTTTAACTGGACTTCTACCTCTGTGCCTCCATGCCCCTATTCCCATTCAAGCTATGAGCCTGTGTTTTAAGATTGTTAAAATGATTAGGTTTGCTCAGTATCTTCTCATTAGGGTCAGGGAAAGTATGAGATTTTTGTCGCCCAGGGTCAGGGGGAAAGTATCATTGTTTACTCTGTAAGCCAGGGAAAGATAGTCAATTATTTTCTTAAATTTGTGTATGAGCCCTGTTATATTATATTTAACATATTCATATTCATATTCATATCTTAATTCAAATTTACTAAGCTGCAAATCTAATGGATGATGCTGTAGTTATTCTGTGCTAACCAGTCCATGCAAATGGATGGAAAGGTTGCATGAAGTAGCATAATTATGTTGCAACTATGTCATAAAATATCATAAAATATGAAGTGAAAGTGGCATAAGGTCATAAAAAATCCATAAATTTTGGCTGGGAGGTTTAAATTGAGTACTTACCAACTCCTTTTCATGGGAAGCAGCCAGAGATATAGCTGGAGAATGTCCTTTGAGGGGTGAAGGAGAGGAGAGTTTTGCAAAAGTTTCACTACCTACTTCTCAGAAAATCTTTTATGTTGTTGGAAAAAAGAAGCAAAACACTATTTTATCTTCCATATGTCCCATCCCCTTTCTGATGCCCCTTAAGTTTAGATGTTTACTTGCTTGGTACACATCTGTTTATTTCCTTGTAAGGCTTTATTGACATCCCCATCTGATTGTTCCCTTACAGTCCAGGCACACTGGAGCTGAAGGGCTGCAGCCCCTCTGCTTTTCTGCAAGTGTATAATGTCATACAACAGATAGCCTATCTTATCTAAGATAAGAAGTATTTTTTGAGATGAAATGGGGGTAATCTTCTACTCTAAAGTTGCACTTGTAAAATGTTGAGGGGCTCCACCCCTGACCCCCACTACAACATTCTATGGGAGCTTGTCTCAATTTTTATATTTGGACATTTCCATAAAAGAACCTTTTTGCTTGGAACTCAGCTCAAAGTAATCACCTGAAGCTGGTTGAGAGCTCTTTAGAATTATAGTATCTTGGAGATCAGTGGGCTAATTTCTATATTTGGAAATTTGCCTCAAACATACTGTCTTGAATGTAACTCAGCTTAAAACAATCACCCAAGGCTGGTTGAGTGCTTGTCAGAAATGGAATTTGGTTATCTACATGACAGAAAAGAAATTTTTGAATGCAAATGACAGTTTGCACCAAAGATTAAATGCCAATCATCCCAACACAACAATTGTATTTTGGCTAACAAGCAGAATGATAATTTTTTAACAGTTTAGCTTTTGCACATTTCAAAAAGTAATTTGAATATACTTTGTATGGGTTTGCATTAAGCATGTTTAAAATCATTATTCAGCTTTATAGGCAAATCTATACAGAAAAGGTATAGCATTGCTTAAATATCAATAAGTTAAGCAAACCTTGTTCAGTAGACATAGCATTGCACATTACTGTTCCTCCAGTGCAGAGAAGATTGCAGCTGCAAATGATCCAGGATTAATTGCAACTGGATTTAATATCACCAACATCTATGTATCATGCCATGAGGCATATAGCAAAATTGTAGCAGGAGAAATTGCTTACACCACTCATGAAAGACAATGACAATGCCATGACAACCTTGTGAAACCTTGCTGATAGTGCTCATAATCAACTGAAGGGGTTTTCAGGGACTTTTTATCAAGACTAACATTTTTCTGAACAAAAACAGTGAAACATTCCATGCAGTTCCTGAATCAGCTTTTAATGCCTTTCATCTTATTCTTTTTTGGTTTGTTTCCTGAAGACACACATTTTCAGACTATGTTAGCCATGATATTGGCAAAATTTGCTGAATGTTAAAAAATTGGTACAAGTTTGATGGTTCCAGCAAAAAGTGTCATAGACTTAATATTTCATATATACCTGTGAAAATCAAAAGTTTTTGGATTTTTCTGTAGAATTTCTGATTAAGTCTTGAAAGACAATTTAAAATGTTACATTTTAAGTGGAAAAAGCAAGTTAAAACCTTTTGCCACTCAAATTCATACCAATTTGTGGATGAGCGATATTTCTCAGCGTTTGGAGAAATTTGTCTGCAATTTTATGCAATTAATAAATTAAGCCTACTTTAATGGCTTGTAGAAATTGAGTTGTAAATTATTTGGATGTGTGGTTTTTTCACATTGTAACCCCCAAGTAATAGAGTATACAGATATTGATAAATTAGGAGAGAATGGAGACACTTCAAAAATAATAAATTCTTACTTTGGGTACACAGTGCAGAGATTCTTGCCAATATTTTGCTAGAAAAAATGGTCTGTCATTTTAGCTGGTAATCTTTCAAACCTAATGTAAATGCTTGGCAAATTGCAATTGGAAGATTTTTGTAAAGAGTCTTGCTCTCCAACTATATGGCCTAAATTATGTATCAATTGCAGACTGATAAATGATAGCCAAGTGCCTAGTACAAGAAAAGGGGGTTCAGGCCTTGGAATGAGCAAATGTTAGGTATTTGATTGATCAAGCTTCTCAATTAATAAAGGCACTTTATCAAGCTCCTACGCTGTTTTAAGAGTGACATGCTTGCTGGGGCAAGGGCTTTTTGGCCAGGCAGGACATCAAGAGATTTCCTTTTGGGCTTCTCTCAGATCTCTGGTAAAAGTAGAAGAGACTTCTGGTCAATACATAGTTTAAGAAACGTTCAATGGTGGGGCAGACGCTGAAAAGGGCCCATGATTTCTGTAGACTCATTAAAGTACATAGATATGCAGTGTGACTCCAGTGCAAGATTTACAGGAATCTAATATCCATTACCAGGGATGCCTGCACAGGAAAAGGTCAGAGGACAAGATTCATCCAATGGCATATCATCTGTTTTGAAAGGAGAAGTGTTCCTACATTAGGGTTCCCAGATGGCTAGAAAATGAAATTTTGGAATAGTATGTTACAAATGAGCAGAAAAGAAAGGGGCCTCTTTACCAAATTGTGAAACAGACCTTACATGTGATAACATTTAGCTATAGAACTGAAGTTGCTGATGAAAGTAGTACACTACATTAAAGTTAATCATTCAAGTATTTGTACCATACAAGTTATACTTTGTCTTGGGGATAGTATGCATTGCAGATAGCGTTGTGATTAGCAAAATTTAGAAAAGTGTCTCCTTCTTGCAACCTAATGTAGACAGCCATCATTTATTGATTTATGATTAATGCGATCAATTCCACATGGTTTTTGATGGTCATTGTGTTGAAAATGGACACTCTGACCGTAAAGAACTATCTAGAAGCTTAAAGAACTATCTAGAAGCTTAAAGAACTATCTAGAAACTTAAAGAACTATCTAGAAGCTTAAAGAACTATCTAGAATTCTGTAGAAAAACCTAGAAATATCATACTACATATATTGCGTAATATGACGAAACAAAATAGTGGACTAAAATTAGAACTATGAACTTTTATCATCTGGAACATTCTAGTATATCAGTTGCTTTTGTATAAATAGGACAGGCTTTTGTAGAGAGAGAACACTTGTAATTTATATGTTGGAGCAGACAGAGCTACTCTGCAAAGATAACTCAAAATATTTTAACAGGTTATGGGCCCAGTCAATGCCCTATAAGATTGAAGTTCAGAGAAGTACATTGAAGAAGAAGCCATTTTGTGATTTTCAAGCCGATCGTGTTTTGTTTTGGTTTGATTTTGGTTTTGGTGTAAAGTTCGCACGAAATCTGTCGGGAAGTTAATCGTATTGGAAAACCCAAAACAGATTTGCGATATCGAGTGATATGGCGATGGAAAGCACCAAAGTGTTAATAAAGCCATTAAATGGATCAAATTATGCTACCTGGAGGGTACAATGTAAAATGGCGTTGATCAAAGATGGACTTTGGAAAATTGTGAATGGTACGGAAAATGCTCCAACTGATGAAGGGGAAATCCCTAAATATGAATTGCGTAGAGATCGTGCGTTAGCTACGATTGTTTTGTCTGTGGAGCCGACACTTTTGTATCTACTCGGACCGGATCCTGAAGATCCCGCTGAAGTTTGGAAGAAGTTGGCTAGTCAATTCCAGAAGGATACCTGGAGTAATAAGTTGACACTTCGTAGAAAACTGCATGACTTGAAGTTGGAAGACGGGCAATCTGTTCAAAAGCATTTTAAAATGTTGACCGAAATATTTGATGAACTTGCGATTATTGGAGACCCGTTGGATAATGAAAGTAAAGTGGTTCATGTACTGGCTAGTTTACCAGAATCATATGATATGTTGGTTACTGCACTTGAAGCTGGCTCTGATGTACCGAAACTGGAAGTTGTTACCGAGAGATTGTTGCATGAAGAAAGCAAGAGAAAAGGCAAAGACACTTCAAGAGCAGATGTTAAAGCCATGACATCGAAACATCGAAATCCGAGAAAGGGAATCAAATGCCATCATTGTGGTAAGATTGGTCATATCAAACGAGATTGTTGGGATTTAGCAAAGAAATCCGAAAGAAATAGTGTCTCACACAATGGTAAAAGTCAGTTTAAGTCACAAAAAGCGTGTTCTGCTGAACAAACATCAGATGATGAAGATGTTGTTGGTCTTGTAGCCGAAAGCGCCCTAGCTGCAACGTTAAAAAGTAATTGGATCGTTGATTCGGGGGCAACCGCTCACATGTGCAAAAGTGAAGAACCTTTCTATGAATTATCAAGACTTGAACCACCACAAAATATTACTGTTGGTGATGGATATTCCGTGCTAGCTACTGGTAAAGGAACTGTTTTCCTGAAAATGAACATTTCACAAAACAAGAGCATCACATGCAAACTGTCTAATGTTTACCTTGTACCGAGCTTTTCGTACAATCTACTAAGCGTTTCAAAAGCAACAGAAAATGGAAAAACATTTCAATTTGAAGGTCCGAACTGTTACATCAATGATACGAAGCGAGGGCTGATTGGTACTGCAACACAATTTGGAAAACTTTATCACGTGAACTGCAGTGAAGTACGAGGAAATCAAAGCCACGCCGCATTGAAATGTGGAATCAATGCTCAAACAAAAGAATACCTGTGGCATAGACGGTATGGTCATCTCGGTGCACAAAATATGAAGCGATTGATAACGGAAAACTTGGTTGATGGGATTGATTACGACCCTAAGAAGATACCAACATTTTGTGAACCGTGTATAGATGGAAAACAACACAGACTACCATTTCCAAACAAAGGAGGAGGAAGGTCAGAAGAGCTTCTTGGAATAATCCATAGTGACGTTTGTGGAAAGATCGAAACGAAATCTCTTGGTGGTGCAGAATACTTTGTAACTTTGATAGACGATAAGTCGAGATATGTATGGGT